>OY992877.1:135648577-135656077 GCA_963921405.1 Cepaea hortensis
ACAAAATTTTTCAGTGTCAAGAAACGAGACATAACTTTCCTTTTAGATTTAGCAATCTGGCATCACAGTTGTAACAGTTGCTCATCGTATTCTTCGTTCAGGTCTGATAGAAACTGTCTGAACTCACGACTGTTCAGCGCCTTACTTCGAATTTTGGTCACACATATCAGAACACCATCCATGACATGATGCAGATTTAATGTCTTTCCACACCGAGCTTCTTGGTGAATGATACAATGATATTTTAAGATAGTGCGTCCAAGAAACTGTTCCAATAATGCTAGACATCCAGACAATTTACCAGTCAAAACCGGAGCACCGTCGATGCATACACTGTCCAATTTGGTCCATTCTATGTTGTTTTTCTCTACACAAAACTTCAGAGTGTAAAACAGATCAGTCTCTTAGATAGTTGCATGCATCTATTCAAGTCGTAGAAGTTCTTCAATTACTTCAAAATTATCGTTTATTGCTCTAAAATAAAAAAAAAAAACTGCTGCATGGGCTGTGTCAGAAATGTCAGTGGATTCATCCATTGCCATTGAAAAAATAATTTACAATTTTTGATATGTGCTGCTACTTGACGATGAACATCGTTGGCTAATTCTCCAACTCGCCTGGCCATAGTATTATTAGACAAAGGAATCTGATCAAATTTTGTTTCACATTTTTTTTATCGACAAGCATTCTAGCAGCAATTTTAATGGAATGCTTGATTATTTCTTCTGCATCGGTGAACGGCTTTTCTTTGCGAGTCAACAGAAGAGCGACTTCGTATGACGCAACAACATCCCCCTTGTTCTGTTCGTTAGCCTTGGTGAAAACTGACTGCTTCTGGTCAGAAAACTTTCTTTATTTAGCATGAAATATTTTCTTAACTCCGAATTGATCAAACATTGAGCATTTATGTCTGAATCTGTGGTCGTGAAGTGTCGTTCCAGATTAAATATTGTTGCAACAGAAACACAAAATCCGCAGATTAAGCAAACTGGTTTACCACTACGGCTAGGCATAAACATAAATTTCTCCGTCCAGTCTTCGTTGAATTCATGACAAGCAACTTCTTCACATTTTCGCTTTGTACCATTGTTTTAATTTTAGATTTTCCAAACTCATGTTTATAGGTATTAACAGTAAAATTTTATTAGAAAACATCTAATTTCAACACAACACTACCGACTCTGCTAAACAGTTGTAACAGCCGACAACATGGCTCCTTGCGCACTCTGATTGGTCGACAAGGCTTGGATATGGGAACTTCAAAACGTTTCGTTGCGAACTGAACAGGCGCATTCGATAATATCTGAGCATAACAACCGCGAGCAGAGTAAATTATCGCATGCTATCGGGGCGCTCCGGTGCAATTTTTTAAAAATTATTAAAATATTTTATATTAAACGAGGCCTCGCGTGCCACTTTCTGAAAGCTGGCGCGCCACAAGTGGCCCGCGGGCCGTGGTTTGGGAACTTCTGTTTTAGAGGGTCTAAGGATTAGGCATGCTCGCCCAGCAAATAGCAAAACCAGAGTTTATAAAGTCAAATGCCAGGAAACATGTACGGAAGTTAACACAGAAATTAGGAAGCTCATAAGAGGGGCAAAAAAGGTAACATTTAGATGTCCTAGCAAGAGAGGCAGAATATGGAATAGGAAAAGGAAACCTGTGGAACATTTTTACATCAGCACAAGGACAATTGTGGGAAAATATAATAAACCAAGTAGTCTTATTAAAAATAATAATGTGGAAAGTACTCTGCAACATTGAAGATCAAATTAATAGATCGCTGAAGACTTTGAGGAACTATTGAATATATCAAAATGACCCTTCTGATATCAAGCTGGCGGAATTGGAACCTGATAGCAACAACGAGAAACCACCTTAACAAGACATCAAGAAAGCTATCAAAGTATTGAAAGATGGAAACGCTGCTGATCCAGATGGTATCCCAGCTAAAGCTATTGAAGCCAACATAGTCACATCGGCTGAACTGCTACACAAATTATTTAGCAGAGTCTAGAACAATGAAGAAATACCAGCAGAGAAAAAAAACACACTTGAAGTTGCCTTGGAAAGAGGGCATTCGAAGTGTAAAAATAATGGAGGAATGATGTTATCGGCAGCTCCTTGTGCCATATTAAGTAAGGTCATTCTGGAGAGATTTAAGATATGCCACTGACAAATAGCAAAGGAATGAATAAGTAGGCTTCAGACCAAACAGATTTTACACTTATCAGATAGTAAGATCGAATAGAGCAAAGTATTAAACTGAATTCACCATTTTAAATTGAATTTGTTGATTATGAAAAGACCTTTGAGAGGATTGATAGGAAGTCCCTTTGAGGACCAATGCAGCAGTATGGAATTTCATAAAAAAATAATTACCTTATCGAGGGCAACATAAGAAGAAATGAAATGTAGAGTTCTTCATGAGGGGGGAATTAGCATACATTTGAAATAAAAACAGGAGTGTGACTGAGATGACTTTTGTCACCATTTTAATTCTTACTGACAATAGACTGGATTATGAAGACAACAAAAACTACCATCAGAAATTGAATTATTATTATTATTATTATTATTCTTCTTCTTCTTCTTCTTCTTCTTCTTCTTCTTCTTCTTCTTCTTCTTCTTCTTCTTCTTCTTCTTCTTCTTCTTCTTCTTCTTCTTCTTCTTCTTCTTCTTCTTCTTCTTCTTCTTCTTCTTCTTCTTCTTCTTCTTCTTCTTCTTCTTCTTCTTCTTCTTCTTCTTCTTCTTCTTCTTCTTCTTCTTCTTCTTCTTCTTCTTCTTCTTCTTCTTCTTCTTCTTCTCTTCTTCTTCTTCTTCTTCTTCTTCTTCTTCTTCTTCTCTTCTTCTTCTTCTTCTTCTTCTTCTCTTCTTCTTCTTCTTCTTCTTCTTCTTCTCTTCTTCTTCTTCTTCTTCTTCTTCTTCTTCTCTTCTTTCTTCTTCTTCTTCTTCTTCTTCTTCTTCTTCTTCTTCTCTTCTTCTTCTTCTTCTTCTTCTTCTTCTTCTTCTTCTTCTTCTTCTTCTTCTTCTTCTTCTTCTTCTTCTTCTTCTTCTTCTTCTTCTTCTTCTTCTTCTTCTTCTTCTTCTTCTTCTTCTTCTTCTTCTTCTTCTTCTTCTTCTTCTTCTCTTCTTCTTCTTCTTCTTCTTCTTCTTCTTCTTCTTCTTCTTCTTCTTCTTCTTCTTCTTCTTCTTCTTCTTCTTCTTCTTCTTCTTCTTCTTCTTCTTCTTCTTCTTCTTCTTCTTCTTCTCTTCTTCTTCTTCTTCTTCTTCTTCTTCTTCTTCTTCTTCTTCTCTTCTTCTTCTCTTCTTCTTCTTCTTCTTCTTCTTCTTCTTCTTCTTCTTCTTCTTCTTCTTCTTCTTCTTCTTCTCTTCTTCTTCTTCTTCTTCTTCTTCTTCTTCTTCTTCTTCTTCTTCTTCTTCTTCTTCTTCTTCTTCTTCTCTCTTCTTCTCTTCTCTCCTCCTCCTCCTCCTCCTCCTCCTCCTCCTCCTCCTCCTCCTCCTCCTCCTCCTCCTCCTCCTCCTCCTCCTCCTCCTCCTCCTCCTCCTCCTCCTCCTCCTCCTCCTCCTCCTCCTCCTCCTCCTCCTCCTCCTCCTCCTCCTCCTCCTCCTCCTCCTCCTCCTCCTCCTCCTCCTCCTCCTCCTCCTCCTCCTCTCCTCCTCCTCCTCCTCCTCCTCCTCATCCTCCTCCTCCTCCTCCTCCTCCTCCTCCTCCTCCTCCTCCTCCTCCTCCTCCTCCTCCTCCTCCTCCTCCTCCTCCTCCTCCTCCTCCTCCTCCTCCTCCTCCTCCTCCTCCTCCTCCTCCTCCTCCTCCTCCTCCTTCCTCCTCCTCCTCCTCCTCCTCCTCCTCCTCCTCCTCCTCCTCCTCCTCCTCCTCCTCCTCCTCCTCCTCCTCCTCCTTCTTCTTCTTCTTCTTCTTCTTCTTCGTTCATCCGGAGTTTTTTTTTCTTTTCCGGACGTGATTGCGTTGTGCCTGTTTGCAGCAGAGCTGCGTTCTTGCGCCGTTAGGCCGACACATCCGACTTCTGCGGGCATTTGTTGACCGGGTTAACCTTCCGGGAAATTGAATTCAATGGACATACTGACAAAGCAGTCTGAAGATTTGGACTACATTGCACTCTTGTCATACACATGCAATCAGATTCAATATAGGTTAAAACACCTGACGGGAAATCAGAACAAATGAGTAGAAAAAAAAATAGGGAAAAGACAAAGATAAGAACATTAATCTCTTCACATCTCATCATGTTGCTCTTGTACCTTGCAGTGTCGAGATGAAGTATACACAACGGGAGAGTGCCCGCTTATGGGCTTCATGTATCGATATCCCCAAGGACTCTGTTATTCCCTGCGTCATCGTTTACGTGGTCGGCCTCTTCCTCTGCTTCAATCTGGTCTGTACACCATTGCTTGTTGTGGTATACTGTTAGTTGGTAACCTAGTTACATGGCCAAAACGTTTGACTTGCTGCCTTCTAATAAAATCTAGCGCAACTATAACTCCCACTTTAGTCATGATTTCCTCATTTCTGATCTTATCTCTTTTTCTCAGGAATCTCATTTCTGTTGTTGTGATTTTTCTGTCCCTCTTTTTCTGCCATTGTCCAAGTTTGGCATTGGTAACACAGAGTTGATAGGAAGATTGTGTAATGATAATAACATTAAACGAAGTAAATAACAATCCCATCTACGTTGACAAAACCTTACTTCAAGAGGTGGAATAAACACAGTTTAGGTCGCAATGTAGACACAGATGGAGGAACCGAGAGAGATATTAAAATAAGAATACAAAACGCAAGAAGAACTTTCATAGCTCTAGGAAATTTGTGGAAGTAAAAGACATTAAATTTATAAATCAACTATAGAATATTTAGCTTCAATATTAAGTCAGTACCACTATATGGACTAGAAACATGGACAACGACTACAAGAATTACTAATAAAGTACAAACATTCATCAATTGGTGCTTACACACAATTGGTTTTTATTTGCATATCCTTTACAGGACATCGCTGTCAACACCAGCATCTTTCAGCTGTATATTGATTTCTTGGCTAGATTACGCTCAGTAGTTTGCCATTGCTTACTGAGCGGCCGGTTTACATACCCCGTAAGTTACCGATGCGATTCGAACCACTGCTGATTCTCACCGTCATCACGTCACGACGAGAGTATACGAGATTACGGAGAAAAGTCATAACTAGTGGGACTGAAATGGTATGACAGAATCACCAACGTAGAATTCATGGAGAGAACTAACGAATTTCAATTAATTAAGAGGTGAGGAAAAGACGGTAGCATTGGTTAAAGCGCACACTGAGAAAACAGGAAAACATAACTAGAATACCTTTGTCTTTAACTCACAGGGCAAACGGATTAGAAGAAGACCTATAAACACGGAGAAGAGAATTAAAGACAGGGATAAATAATATGGAGATAGCTATTGACGAAGCTGCAGGAGACACAACAAAGATAGAACACCGTGGCATGAGCTGGACGAGCCAATGTCACAATACAATAAAAGATACAAGCAGAAGGGTAAAAATGTCTTCAACCGAACAAAAGACAACCTTTGCCTTGGGGATTCGATCCTACAAAGCATCGTCCATGAGACAAGAAATATCTGGAATGAAAAACTGACAACGGAACACGTTCTAGAAAAATATAAGAGAACCAAGAATAGGTCTTTAAAAAATAATAACAAATCCCGTAGCAGAAACCTGATCTTGGTATGTGAAGTTTTATGACCATCATATATTAACGGCCAGAGTGATTATATGAATAGATGGTCAATTTTTTCTTCGCGTAGCGAACTGCGAATTCAGGTATCGAACTCACGAATTTGCGCTCACACTATTGTCAGCGCAAGTTCCTAACCATTCCACCAACGCAGCCACTGAAATAATACACAAGCGAAGGCCTTCGTGAGCTGGCTGATTTCTAAGATATTGAAATATTAAAGTGTAGCAGGTGGCAAATACTGGGGACAAGTGAAATAGAGCGATAAGACACTTGCGTGAATGTAGACATACGCGGAATTAAAGAGCGTGTCGGAAAGACAACTATTAAAAGAAATGGTCAAAGCCTCAAGACCGTGGGCTGAAACACTAGATACTGATGACCTATGTCTCATGATTCCATATTTCGATGCTCTGGATTATCTGACTGTAGATTCTGTGGAATTAATCATCGTGATATCTGTCGGATTCTTCGAGGTGCATAGAGATAACACATACGATGGGAAAAAAAAGAGTAAAATTGAATAGAAAAAAAAAGATTATACATGAAGGGACTGATTGCGACGTCCTGTAAAGTACATACGAGTAACGCTTTGAATAATAAAGATGCAAATAACAAATTTATAGCCTGACACAATGTATGGCCTGACAGTGTTCGCTGTGTCTCATCAGTTGAAGTCTCACTACATAAACTAAAGCAACAAGATAACTCCTTCACGCTGAAATATACAACACACATTTTTGCACAGTAATTTAAACTGCCAACGACGGTAACTGACTATAAAAATATGTCAGGCAATAAATGTGCAATCTTTTGCATGGATCTTATTTATTTAAATTTACTACGAAAACAGAATGTTTTGAATTTCTGAAACTGATTTGTTATTATTTCATTACTATTATTATTGCATTTCAGCACTGACAAGCCCATGGACACCTGGAAATCAGTCGTTGCTCGAAGCCTATTTTGTAATGCAATGGAGACCTTCTCAGATTTTGCAGCATCCTTAAAGGTTTGAAAACCGTTGTACACAGTTTCGAGATGAGCTTGTCAAATAATGTTCATAGCACTGTCGAAAAAAATAAGATATTTTGCTGTTTATATCATTGAATGAGGTTAAAACGACATTAAATTAAACAGGTATGCTCAGATCAAGCAAAGAGAAGCTCAATCAATCAATCAATCATGTGCCATGCCAAAAAACGTGGGCGGTCATGACTCGCCATTTCACTCGATCACCAGTGTCGTGGATCAGCTCAGTGTTCCTGTCTCGTCCATGCCATGTGGCCAAGCCATCCAGGTATTTTCCTCTCGGTCTTCCTCTTGGTCTGTTCCCTTCGATCTTGCCAGTTGTCACCAAGTTCTCCAATCCATTTCTTCTCATAACATGTCCAAAAATTTTTGACTGTCTACGTCTAATTTCTCTAATCAGTTTACGATGTTCATTTGTCTCCTGTAGTACTTGGTCATTGGTTTTTCTGTATGTCCATGGTATTCTTTGCATTTTCCTCAGAAACCACATTTCTGCAGCCATCAGATGCTGTTCAGCTTGACTGCTCATTGTCCAAGTTTCACACCCATACAAAAGAACAGGCTCTATGTATCCCCTCAACACTCTTTTTCTCGTTTCAATTGACATCTTTTTATTGGTCAGAATGTTTTTCATCTTGCTAAAGGCTACTTTCGCCATGGCGATTCTTGTTCTAATCTCTTCAAGGCATCTGCCATCAGATGTTATGACTGTTCCAAGATAATTGTACCGA
>OY992877.1:135658577-135705943 GCA_963921405.1 Cepaea hortensis
ATACTGTTAGCAGTTGCGGATTTATTTTATGTAACCAGCTTTAGTGTGTCCTCTAAATGTACTGGAGAATTTTGGTCATAGACCATAAATAACTTTAGGAAGGGAAAATCCCTACTGCACCTCCCCGTGGTAGAAGATAGAAACACACTACGGTGTGGCTAACACAGCTCTGGGGACCGAGTATCCACCGGAATAAGTGGACAACTCTGCAGCTGAGCAGAGCAGGGCACTCACTTGTCCTGACAGTCGGAAATGGCTGTCAAAGGCAGAGTTAAAAGACCACCATGTGAATGTGGAAGCCAAGGGGAAACCACCACATTATCTTCCCAAGATTTCACGGCGACACACATTTTAGCTACAAGCTATAACACAAGCTAATTTAAACGCCGGGACTCCGTGGCGATGGTGTTGCGGACGCGATTTGTGATGCCGCTTACCCGAGTTTGAAACACAGCGGTGACCGATTTAGCAGTAGACCGTGTCTCGCTGGTTTTAAAGTGTTTTTACGGGAGCCGGTCGTTCATAAAGAAATGGCAAACTACTGAACGTAAAACTTGCCAAGACATCAACAACCGCAGTAAAATTATGGTGTTGACTGCAACGTCCTGTAAAGGATATGCAACTTAAAAAAAATTCCACACGCAAATATCATTCTAATGAACTAGAAGTAGTAGCACATGATTTGACTACAAATAATAATAAAAAAAAAAAAAAACACCACGCATTCTTCAGACTGCAATCCTCTTGCCTTTACATTCTAATGTATTTCATTGCTACTAGACTCCAATCTAAGTGCCGTAGGTGAAAGTTAAGGCGTTAACTGTTCGTGGACAGTTAATACCATATTTTAGCCCTTCTTGTTGTCCATCATCAATACTGATAGGGTTGTCCATCATCAATACTGATAGGGTTGTCCATCATCAATACTGATAGGGTTGTCCATCATCAATACTGATAGGGTTATCCATCATCAATACTGATAGGTTAAATGCTGCGAGGGACAGCTGCTACAGGCTCCTAAAGAAAACAGTTCGACGGCATATGCCGACTCATCATCAGTGGAAGAAGATGATATGGGCAGCACCATCGAAGAGCAGTCTTCAGAAGCTTCCAACAGCTTGTCGGAAGTGTAAGTGCAATCTTCACAAACTTATTGTGTATTATAGGCAATAGGAGATGCTACATATTAAGCTTTTTGTGCATAAGGTACTATATGTAAGTGCTATTTACGCAATCTTCTTTTATATAATATACTATAAGACATGCTCTTTACCTAAGCTTCTTGTGTGGAAGGTACTATATATAAGTGCTATTTACGTATTCTTCTTGTATTTATTCATTCATTCATCCAGTAGCATGTCCTTTGTAGAACCTCGCTCCCACAATAGCTTTCCGGAAAACTGCTCGATCACAAGCAAGATGTCCCGTGTCCGATACACCCATCTGGAGATCATCCGCCACATCCTGCACCCATCTTCTCTTTGGCCTTCCTCTTCCTCTCTTCATTGGCATATACCCATTCAAAACAATGTTTTCCCGTAGTGAATTTGAATAACGAAGACACAAACAATAGATTGCACGATTTATTGCCTGGCATATTTCGCTGCATCTCGTCAGGTACATACTGCAGAAATCACACAACTTACGTGAATTAACTAGATAAATCCTTCAAGTTGAAATATACACATATTCTCACAGTAATGTCACTTATCTACCACTGTAATTTTAAGCTGACTAACATTTCTGTGCGGCAACTCCAGTCATTAGATATAAAACCGTACCGATTCCTACACCAGCAGTCAAAGAGCCTGTTCCTCTGTACGCCACAAACAATTGTATTTACCAATTCACATGTAGTTGCCAGGCCGTTTACATTGGTAGAACAGAGAGACAGCTTAACAAACGGGTGTCAGAACACATACCTCAATGGGTCAACAAGATACAACACACAGGAGATGCTAGCCTCGTGGGGCCGACACACCGGAAGCTCCCGGCGTCTTCAATCGGGAGGCACATTGTCGAAAGTGGCCATGTGGTGGCCAGAGACACTGCATTTCGCGTGTTGTTTAACACACAAAATACTCGCTTGTTAAAATTTACAGAAGCAATTATGATCTATCAACGCAAGCTAGAATTGTGCAGACAGAAAGACTTGTTAGTCAGCTTAAAATTACCGTGGTAGATAATTGACATTACTGTGCGAATATGTGTATATTTCAACTTGAAGGATTTATCTAGTTAATTCACGTAAGTTGTGTGATTTCTGCAGTATGTACATGACGAGATGCAGCGAAATATGCCAGGCAATAAATAGTGCAATCTATTGTTTGCGTCTTCGTTATTCAAATATACCCATTCATTGTTGTTCTCTCCAAACTTTCATAACGTTTCAAGTGACCAAAATATATCAATGTTCTTTGTTAATTCTGAAGTATGTCATACACGACAAGCTTGAGTAAATGGCAGTTACATGTAACATGTTGTACACAAGAGACTTGGGTAAATAGCACCTATTTATAATATGTTTATACAAGATACAGGATAAAAGCACTTACATATATGAGGACAACCCGAGATCACCAGTACCGCAGGCGAGCTTCTAGCCACTACGCTACTCATGGCTCCGGTGACAATATCGTTGTTATATATATATATATATATATATATATATATATATATATATATATATATATATATATATATATATATATATATATATATATATATATATATAAATATATGTATTAGGGCTGCGGAAGTTAACGATTCATTAATCGATTAATCGATAATGTTTTTTTAACGGTTATTTTTTTTTAACGATTAATCGAAAACATATCTCCCATCACTTATACAAATGAACCTAATGTCGAAAAATTGTCTGACATTTTAAACATAGTGCTGCAAACACAACCGAGTTGCAAAATTGTACTGAGTCACCATTGTGTAAGCTGCAGCAAGATGTACCAACAAGATGAAACAGTATGTTTATTATGTTACATAGTCTTCTATAGGTCAGAGAAGCATTAACTGTCTACATGTCAGATGAAAAGAAGCAATACAAAGGTCCAAAACTGTCAGGTTCAAATTGGGAGAAGATTTCGAAATATGTCAAAGTTTTGAACTTATTCTGTCAGACCACGGTCCTGCTTAGCGGTCAAGATTTTGTTTCATGTAGCTGTGTATTGCCACTGCTATCATCGTTGACAAAGCATATGACTGTACACGATGATGATCCGGTATACATAGCTAAATTTAAGGCAGCATGTATTAATGAGCTGGCTCCCTGGCCGAGGAGTTAAAAGCTTTCTCCGCTAATCCCGAATACTCTCGTGGTTGACGTGAGCGCACGAGAATTAGAAGTGGTTCAAGTCGCTCCAGTGACTTATGAGAGTATGGAGCCGGTCGCTCAGAAAGTCGTGGCGTGCTGATGAGCGTAATCTAGCCTAGGAATCAACATACAGCTGAAAGATGCTGGTGTTGACCGCAATATCCTGAAACAGGATGGAAACGCGGAAAAAAATGTATTAATGACTTCAGTGAACGTGCAGCTAATATGACAAGTATTTAAATACTACAGATTGCAACAGCACTTGATCCACGCTACAAATACCTGAGGTGTTTGTGAAAAAATGCAAAAGAACGAACTTGGTCACGTATTGAACAACAAATAGCAGTTAATGTTCATGAGGCGCAGATGGAGACTGCTGCAACAAATGATACTGACATTGACAATAAAACTATATGTGAACCAAATGAAGAGAGTATTAAGCTAATTGAGTCTGAAATGGATAAGAAAGTTTCTGAATCGGTTGACCCTTTACAATGGTGGAAACTTAATGAACATCGATATCCAAAATTGGTATTCCTTGCCATTCTGTGCATACCGGCTACCTCAGTTCCATGTGAACGATTATTCAGCTCTGCTGGTTATATTGTTAATAAGACGCGCTCGTCACGTGAAGCAAATATTGTCAACATACTCGTCTGTTTGCATAGTTGGTTATTAGATGACATATGAACAAGACAATCCAGTGTTATTTCGATTTTTGACAAATACGACTATAATGTGAGTTTATGACTAATAATTGTTTTGCTTTAATCGAAATTAACAATTAATTAATCGTTAATTTTTCAAAAGTTAACTATTAAATATAAATTAATCGGTCGCAGCCCTAATATATATATATATATATATATATATATATATATATATATATATATATATATATATATATATATATATATATATAAAATTCCCTCTGCTGCCCGTCGAAGAGTTTGCGGACACAATTCATAATACCGCATTACCGCGCTCGAAACACAACTGCATAGGCGATTTGGAAGCAAACCGCCTTGCGTTGGTTTCCAATACAAAGTTATGAGTGCCGGTCGTTCAGCAAGCAATGGCAAACTACCGAGCGTAAACTTACCAAGAGAACTCGAACAGCCAAAACATGCTGGGGTTTACTGCAAAGAGGGGGTGAGGGGGGGGGGCTGAGTGGTCTCGTGGTATTCGAGTGCTGGAGGTCCCGGGTTCAAGCCCACGTGAGGACCGGGATCTTTTCACGTGGACTTCCAGTAATAAAATTTCCCCTGGTCTCTGGATAGTGAGATCGGACGTCCGTGTGTATTGTTGCGCTCGTAAAAAAAATCCATTTGCAGTTGGAAATCGAAAAATAGCGGCGCTGCCCGGGCAAAATTTCGAGTTAAAAATATACCCAAAGTATTTAAGGATCCTCGCCGATGCTACGGAGTTCGTACATTGAGCTGAGTTTCTCCAGGCTCAGGTTTGAGTTAGGAGGAAAACGGAGCACTTATGGGTTAAACCCGTGTGCCGTGATGTTGATCCAACGACTAAACTAAACTAAACTAAACTGCAAAGTCCCGTAAAAGATATGCAACTAACTTAACTGTCGCCCGTTTATTATCAGAGCCGTTAAGGGAAGAAAAAGATAGTAACACTGAATATTAACTTACCATATGTCGTGAGAGGCCACGTAGTGGGTTTATTCCTCATCGATCAGTCTTTGCTGCTTAAATGTTGACTTCTCATTCTTGATATGAGGAGGTAAATTACAAGTACATTAGAAGTCGGAGAGTGTATGTCTGATGGGGGGTTAACTGGTAATAGGAAAAGCTAACCCGCACGAAAAAATCAGTCCAGTGCACTCACTAAAGATAGCAACTGTTTGTAGTTACACTTCTATGGGCGTTGCTCGAGTTAAAGCGAGCAAACGCAAAAAAAAAAAAGGTTATTGGGTTATGAAGAGAAATTACACGCATAAACTTATTTAGATATTTTCACAATAACTCCAGGCCATTTGGACAGAAATCACAGATCACGTAAATAATATACGCCGCTTGGTAAAGAATTGGAAACATCTAGAGAATATATACAAATTATACAATAAAGACGAAGGATGATAATAACAAATACGTTAATTCACGCCATAAATTTTGGACGTTTTGGTTCTAACGATTTCTGTTAGGAATACATCAAAGAATAATAATAAAAAGTGCTTTCAAAGGGCTTTATCTTTCAACCTATGCGGTCAGCGACGCCATGCTCTTAAAGTACTGATGAAATATCTGAGGCTACAGATACCACTAAAGTACCGAGGAGTTTAAAACTTGATGTATTGATGGAATATCTGAGGCTACAGATACCACTAAAGTACCGGAGATTTTGAGACGGAATACCTGAAGCTACAGATACCACTAAAGTACCGGAGAGTTTGAGACATGATGTCTTGATGGATTATCTGAGGCTACAGATACCACTAAAGCACCAGAGCTTTTGAGAAATGCCACCATGGTCTCATAACTTTTCGAAGGGAAAATCCCTACAGCACCTACGCTCGGTAAAGGAGGTGAAACTAATACAGGTACAGTGGAGTCTGGATAAGTTGAAGTCACAGGGGCCAAAGGAATTTGTTCTACTTATCAGAAATTCTACTTATCCAGACTGCACACATATTTACACAAATGTACACTAATACCATGCAATAGCCTTGAGTAAAATGATTGTATCACTTAGGAAACACAGTGAACAAATAAATAGCAATACAATATTAGAAATGTTGAAATGTTTAATTTTGAAAATTTCCAAATTAATAAAAGAAAAAGTCTGTGATTTTGCTTTGTTTCTTGACTTGCGAAAAATGTCTTCCCATGGCCTGTTTAAAGGCACAAAATGGTGAGACTGCATCATCTGAACATCCAGTCTGCATCATGTAAGTGTCAATTTTGTCAACACATGCCAAAATATCTGACTGCGATACAGGTTGTGCTTGCAACCCACAGCCATCCTCATCCACAGAACTATATTTAGCTAAAGCAGGTCTGAGCACGTCTTCTATCCATGAGTGAGTCGTTGCTTCGTCGACTGACTGTTTCTCTCCACACACATTCTTGTACGTGATGCAATGTCGTTTGTTTTTAAACGATCCAACCAGCCAGCACTACAATTCCAGTCTGTCTGACCCCCAAGGCGTGCACATTCTTCTGCTTTCGCAATTAGTAAAGGCCCATTTACTGGTACAATTGCCGATCTGAACACAGTGAACCATTTTAAAAGGGCAGCATCAACAAAATCACAAGCGGCAGTTCTAACTCGCTGTCTGTCACCGTCGATTTGATATTTGAAAAACAATTCTCTGTAGCGGTCTTTATGCTTTAAGATGCCGGAAAGTGTCGATGTTGGAATATCAAATTCTCTAGCGATATTCACTTTCTTCTTCCCACTATGTTCAACCTCTTCCAACAGCTCAATCTTTCTTTTTAAAGTTAAAGTAGCAAGCTTTAGTCCACTATCCGCATTTGTTGACATGTAGCGAGATATTGTATGTGTGAGATTGTTGTTCTCCGGGCTGACTAAAAATAATTCTTTCGCGAAACAATTTGTTGTTGTTGTGTGAAATGAACAGTTCGACTTAAACTTATAAAGTCAGTATTCACTTTTATGTTCGACTAATCAGAAAATTCGAGTTAACCGAATTCGACTTATCAGGACTTTTTATACAATGATAAAGAGGATAATGGCCGGGACTAAGCCTGTAACGTCAACTTAAGCGAAATTCTACTTATCCGAGTTCGACTTACGTGGACTCGACTGTATGGGGTAAACGTTGTTCAGTGGACCGAGTGTCCACTGGGATAAGTAAACACTTTTGGGCATGTTATTTGATGTTAGCGAGAGTACCACACAACAGGGTACCGACTAAATCTAGACATTTAAATGGTTAATAAAGGCTGGTGACGTAATCCACGGCCATGTGCACGTGGAAATAAAGGGAAAGCTACCATACCATGCATTCCAAGACGCATAACATGGTAACCGAAAAATAATCAAAATAGTGACATTCTATAGGTCTGAAAATTAAAAAAAATTAAAAAATAAAAACCGACTCATAAACACATCATATCTCGGAAACTGAAAAAACAAACAAACATACTTTGGCCTTATTAAGCGTCATAATGGATTAGAAAGAAAAGTAGTGAAAGGCATCGTTCCTGGACGAAGAGGCACGAATTGAACAGCACAAAATGGACACAGGGCATTGCACAGACCTTAGACGAGAAAATGCACGAGGCAGTAGAAATAGCAAAGGATCGAACCATTGGTTTCAGTGAGCCGTGAGAACAGCGAGTTTCTGCCTAAGATATGCTACATTTTGATGATTACGACGAAGGCGAATCACCATGATTCTCACAAGATACATTTACTTAACTGACGCTGAAAAGCAAAACGGGAGTAGATAAGAAGAGAACAGAATGAGTATGTTAGTATGTACACATATTTCTATTAAGGTAGTTGAAAACGTTATTTGCATATCCTTTACAGGACGTCTCAGTCAACACCAGCGTTTTTTTGGCTGTTTATTATTTCTTGGCATGTTTACGTTCAGTAGTGTGTATATAGCCTGTACAGATTTTCTGAGAGTGTTTTTATTCTTTCAGTAAATCGGAGGAGATTTTATCATGTTCTCAGGCACACCCGAGACGTGGCTTGCAGCAATTAAGGTATATGAAAATAGGAGAGTATATTCTGTCTACTGCTATGTCGTTGTGTGTGTCTGCGGTACTTAACTGATCCAATGTCACAGGATAATTTATCGCCGCATTTGACCTCCCATTGGGACAGAAAGACGATATCTCTCCATGTTAGTGACATCGTTATTTGTTTCGTTTCGCGGTATCTTTCACAATTTTAATGCTCAGTGAACAGAAATTTACATGCTTGAGTGCTACTTGCTTGCTGGCGTTCGCTGGCTGTGAACTCCAGCGTGAAGTTCTGTATGTCGGATGAAGACATCCTGTTGTCCAACATCAGTGTGATATTATAACGGAATGAGTTTTGCGTGAGTATCCGTTGTCTCATGTCTGGCTTATTGGTGTGCAGACTGGTGGTTCCTCGCCGTGCAGGCACTCTCCAACTTCGGAAGAATCAGCGATCCTACTACGTTAGCTAGGACCCCGAAAGGTCCTGTTGCCCAGGACGCACGACTAGGACGTGTTAGTAGGTCTTGGCCAGTATAGAACCTGGCCCTGGTGTCTTGGAAACATCTCTGCCTCCCAGAAATTTACATCATAATACTCGTTCATTTGATTGTACACCATGTTTGGTCCAAACCTACTTTTTGTTAGTTAGTCGAGGTTCCAACTTCACGGCAACGGGTCGTCCCCATTATGCTCCATACCTGTGCCAGTGAATATCACACAAAATGCTCCCCACTGTCCAATGTAAAAAGTGGAAAAGCCAGGAGTCTCGGCAATCCAACAGCCCGCACAGGTACAGTGCGCATAATACCGCCGCTAGAATGCCAACACAAAATTCATCTACGAAAACCACAGTTCATCGTCGATGGACTCGGCAGTCACCAGAAAGACCTCAGTGACCCGGGTTTTCTCACATGGCTCGGTCTTTTACTTTTTGTTTGGCAATGAATCAGTTAAGGTATAAGGTAACAGCAGAATGTATTCTTTCTGCAGCTGTGTTGTGTGTGTCTGCTTATCTGCCTACTGATGTCTCTGTAGCGCAGCACTAGCTATTTGATAGAATTCACTTTCAAAGTAGCGACAATAAGACTTTCAGAAATAGAAAGACTATTTACTGCAGAAGACAAGATTAAAAGGCTCGTGAATCTAGACCGTATGGAATTATCGACCCAAGAAATGATCAGGTATTCTAACACTGTCCAGGCTAAGGAAGGTAAGGTTGACAGCAATCCTTTAAATATAGATTGCAGATCTATGTATCCTGCTACATGTGCCTGAGAAGAAATATAAAATCCCCCAAGTCTTGCACTGTCTCACCACAAGGAGGTAGACAAGACTATATTGATACAGTACAATCTTTCACTCTGTCACTTGATAGCGCTTAAGAAAAATCATAACAGAGCCGTTATTTAGAAATTTTCCAACTACACTCAAATGGTTTATTTTATATAATTTTGATTTTCTTTTCCTATTTGATTCTAGAACACTACTATATTTATTAGTTTATTGAGCCAACATGCTCAGTGTAATCACTGTAAGATATTAGTGATGCGTGGGTCCGATGTAGGTCTCCTAGCATAGGAAGTGGGTTGCCAGGCACTTAGATGCTGCTCTCCTAGTCCAAAGATCGAATGTACTAGCCGCTGCTTCGCTTCTCGTGGCTCTGGTCCACTACGATTTGTCTTGAGGATGACACTGTGACTAGTGCCTGGTATATAACTAATGTTATTGTCTTTTCTTCTTATTTATTGGATAGTCCAAAAGTTTGCTGAACTGTGTTCTCTCAGAACTTCTACTGGCAACTCTGGGCTGATATTTAAAAAAAAAAAAAACAATCATAGGTTTCGTTGCTGCTCTCTGGCGGATAAGTTTAGTCCTATGAATTTGGAGACTATTATTATTACTTATGTTATTTGGTTGTTGGTTGCTTTTTGTGATGAGTGTGGCAATTATGGCGTTACTGGTGAACAATCTGTGGACGAGAGTCAAACAAAACGAATTTGTGTGAGTGATTGCTCAGATGGTAGATTGTCTGTTCACACATCTAACATAGCATCAAAACCTCTTACTCATATTAAGATTTACTTCCCTGTCACAAAATAAAACCTTGCGTTTAACCAGTGATTATTATAGAGGCTTTCTGATTAAACGGACTATCTGCCAGCGACCACTATTTTAACTAACAGTAAAAACAAATCGGATGTCAAAATCCCAGGACAATAACAGCTGTACTTGTACATCTGGTCAGCAAACATAGGAACATTCGGAAGTGGGTGAGCTGAATCATACATCGCTTTGACAGTTTATAAACAGGTCGGATTGGAAGCGGAAGTACTCAGCTCGGAAGAAAACAGTCCATCTGTCAATTTATAGTTTCCGGACATAAAGAAGATTGGCAGCTTGTTGGGGAAAACTGTTGTTGGGATCATACAGTAACTCGTTAGTTTGTTGGGGAGGTCAAAACAAGTGATGACATCTTTGACGGTGACTAGGCCAGGGGGAATGGATTCTTGACAATGGATGATATGCCCAAATAACACCTGCAGGACATCAATACCGTCACGTGACCTATTTTAGGTTTTGCCAAAAACCATGATTGGAGATGGGGAGTTGACCAAAACCGTGGATTATGATGGACGTGTTTGTGGGAGAGCTCTACAGTGTTAGATTAATTTAATGTTAACTAGCATGTGTCGTTATGGCAAAGTGTAGTAGCCATCCCGGAATGAGGCGGTTTTACATAAGGTAGTCAATATAGTCTATTAGTTCTAATTAATATAGACTGTAGCCTTGTTAAAACTATAGTGTGATGATTAGCACTGTTAGTGGAAAACTAGTTAGAGTAGAATAGTGATATTGGCTCTGCTAGGGTGAGTAGAATACTGAGATTGCACTCTGTTTATTGGTCTTTCCTTATCATAGCCTGATTCGGACGTAGGTGAGAAGCTATAAGGCTCTCTGACAGAGTAGTTAGCTGTAATATAACAGAGCAGGGTAATAAGCTTACACCCAGCCGGTAGTATCAGTGACTAGTGCTCTCACATGATGTGTTGGTTTTCCCACAGGTTCCCCACCAGTTACTAGGAAACTCAACACTGGTTTTGAAGAAGTGCACTCCAATTGGACGACCACCAGTTGGACTCTAAAATGATTCTTACGGAAAAGGAATAACGTCCGAGAAGAAAGATGGTATATGTTTACGCTGGACTCATACTCAGAAGGGTTCACCATGGCATGGCCCGGAAGAGCCAGCCAATGTAACGACTCCTGCGTGGTATGGTTCACATAGGATGGGTGATGATTGTTGATATATCACACATCGGACAAACATTGTTTAAGGAACGAAAACATTAACGGATAAGTCACATCGTGTGCTAGATTCCAGTGTAATATTACATATGACATATACTTGAACCTATATGAACACTAGTTAGGATCAAGTGTAGAAACATTAACAGTAAAACCTAAATACACTACAAAGGATTTGTGCATTCTTTAGGACCGATAGGAACTTACAAAGTTAGTTGGCAAACAGTCCGTAATCAATCTGTACTTACAAACAGTATCTATTTCGGATGATCATGAAGATGGATTACCAGGTGGCTACAGATGCCAGTCAGTATCCGGCAAGAGGGTTTCGACACTGGGTGAGGTGCACTGGTTATGATTTAATGTGCTGTGGTGTGCCCTTGCAATGAAAACACTATGCTATTATCTGAAAGTTCGATCATACACACATTATAGAACACATCACACATTTTCTTCGCATACGTACGTTACACATTTTTCTTTTAATAAATTAATCTTTATTAATTTTTAGAAGCAAGAGTTGTTGAATATGTTGCGTTGGGGAAGTATGAGAGGGGGGCATAGTACGACAGTGAGAGAGTGATAGGGAAAGGTGTCCACTGGCTGATGGAGTGTGTTGGACGAAAGCTGGTGGATTCTCCAGGATATTGATAGGGAAAAAATATTATAATGTGGGTGTTGACTCTCTTCACTCCAGGGACGACACTTTAAAGGAGCACACGACATTCCCTATCAGTATACCATTGATAGTACACAGAAGATCTATATACCATTTTCCTTCCACATATAATACACTTATCAATAAAGTATTAATTAAAAAGATATAAGAATTTCTCTTACAGCCCTATATGCATTTCTTAAAAGGAAACTTAGCGTGGCTAGAAAATATTAAGCATACAGAATAATTATAAAAGATCGGTATGAAAAAGGAATATTCTCTTGTGAGAAATCTATCTTGATAGACTAGTAACTTTAACACTCCAAGATGATGACAAGTCTAGAACGGTACAGGATGCTGGCCCACGTTGTACATTAATGACCTTGGGCCACCCACGCGGCATTGTTACTAACCGTTGAAGATAGCTATGATATTAATATTATTTTACTCTAGATTTAACCTGCTATACTGCTATCATATTGGTATTCTAATAGTATTTCTACTGGAAAGATTATGTATAATTAACGAATCCCATTCCGGGTATACCAGACCCGCGTGACTGGTTTTGTGCACATGTGTCGGATTATCTATGTTTGCACTCGACATCTATTTTCCGACACAGAATGTGTACGAATATACTAGCACAGGTTTCATGTTATTACGTCCAGTTTTGTTCGGGGTGTTATAATAAGACTATATATACTTAGTAACTAGATTTATCCGTGTACATGACCGGTTATATGATTTAGTCTGCTGGTTTGATCACACATAAATTTTCGTCAGAAGTATTTGTCGAACGTAAACACACAAATAAATGTATTAATTATCTACATCTACCCAGTTTCTCAACCACGTGGATAATTTTAAATACCTAGGGGCACTTATAACATCGGATGGACGATTTTCAACAGAGATTAAGAGCAGAATAGGGCAGGCAAAAGCCGCATTTCAGAAAATGAAGAGTATCTTATGCAATAAGTCGCTATCAATGAATGTAAGAAAGAGAGTGCTAAAATGCTATTTAGAACCAGTTTTTCTGTATGGCAGTGAATCTTTTAATGTAAATGAACAAATTAGGAAGAACTAAGAAGCAACAGAGATGTGGTTTTTAAGACGAATGTTGCGAATTCCTTGGACTTCCAGAGTAACTAACAACGATTGCCTGAAAGAGGCTAATGAAACTAGAACACTATATGCAACAATAAGAAAGAGACAAACAGCTTTCTTTGGTCATGTGATGAGAAGAGAGGCATTGTAGAACATCGTGACAACTGGAAAGATCGAGGGGAAGAGAGGCAGATGCAGACCAAGAGAAATGATGCTGAACGGATTGAGACGGTGGCATGGAGGAATATCATCAGCAGAGTTGATCCAGAACACCAAAGACCGAGATCTGTGGAGAGCCATGAACGCCTATGCCAGCCGGCACGGCACTTGATGGTGATGACCCAGTTTTACGAATCTGCTGACCTCTATACCTCAACCGGCGGTTGATAAACAATTTTGATGAGATGCACCGACTATTGGCTTTTGGGCTACGCTCTCAAAATGTCGACCGGCTGAGCTGGCTGTTTCACGAGCTACTAACCGGAAGCATGTAGCCCATTTGGCACTTCGACTAACCTGGCCACTTTCTTGGTTGTCTCTGTTCGACCAAACTACATAAACCCCTGTTAGCTAAACTAGTATTTACCAAAATGTGGCGACTATTGTCGTGTGCTGTGCACATAACTTTAGTGGGAGAGTCCTAAACTTTGGACAACTCTAACACTAACCGCCATGCCGACCTGTCGCTTCACTAGTTAGAAAGAAAGTGAGGCCCGGAACTTGGCGGAAATCCGCCTAGTAAAGCTTGGCCGGAATTGGCCCGGCCAAACTCAGCTACTTTTAGCACGAAGAATGAAGAATGACTTGCGCGATGACTTGGATTAAAGTGAGGAAGAGTTGCGAAATTCGTCGACCTCACTCTCTCGCCTGAGTCCATCTGAGTCCAGTGGCAAGACAAGTCGAGACGACTGGAGACGAATACAGGTGCAGTGGATGACCAGGGTGCTCTACGTGCCTTGCGTTCTCATTACGTTCCACAACGCTTTGCAGGTAAACGCCGTCTTGCCCGCTGAATCAGGAATGATTTCTTCCGCGCAGTCTGCACTTTTAGCAACACACTAGCTAAATGCCGTTAAGATACGTACAACAATTATTTTAATTATATGCAAGACGCTGCGGTTTTCTAAACCTGCTTTGCTACAGTCTCGTGGTATCAATGTATGGATATATCACCGTCTGTCTCTCTCCTTATCTGGCACTAACTGACTACCTATATGCCACCTATTTCTTTCTCTTTCAATAGATCTGAATTTTATTAGATTGTCCGTGTTTGAACGTTTGTCTGCCTCATAAGTACGTGCTCTCTGTAATCTTACTGACTCATTCTCAGATTGGTTCATTTTCCAATTTCTTCGTGAATGATAGATGCCTAATACATAACATGTAACTAATGTACGAAAGATGAGTGATTCGAACGGGTGAATGTAAGACGGGGTTACGTGTCCAATTTATGATCCTTTAAAAACAAAATTCGTTCATTTGTTTGTCTTACTCTCTATCTACATAAATGTAGCTAGCGCGTAAGCATGTAGTATAGAAAAAGGACAACAATACTTGCCAAGATGTGTAATCTGCATGATTCGAAACGGTCTAAAAGAGAAAGGACAATTGTTACTGATATCATACAGAGACCCCTATGCTTACGTGCTTGCTACATATGTGTATTTAGATAGAGAGTAAGATAAACGAATGGACAAACTTTATTTTCAAAGGCTCACACATTGGACACACAAGCTCGCCTTACTACATTCAGCCCTTCCAACCACTACCGGTCAGTTGGACTAAAATGTTGACTTCTCATCCTTGAATTTGGGACGTAAATTACAAGTATTTCAGAAGTCGGAGTGGATTCTCCTGATGGCGAGGGACACTGGTAAAAGGGAAAGCTGCCCCACACGCATGTAGTAGCACCTGTATAGACTACGCTTAAGTTCCATGCATGTAAACGCAAAAAATAAAATAAAAAAATTCTGAGACAGTCATCACATTATGGACTGATCGTTACAGGAGAACAACGGAAACATCTCATAACAACTGATAGAATGGAAACTGGATAAACACGATTGCCAACACCAGTTGTCAAAGCACTTGATGTTGCTGTATAGTAAATCTTGACTAATATTTATAATTCTTTAAAAATAAACAGCGATAAGCACGGCTGCAAGACGCCTGCAAGTACAGTCTGCTTACAAATATATTTATACCAACTATTTGAAAGAAAAAATATTTATGTACACTGATGTATCAAATTATGAATTGTGGACGCATACAAATGGTTTACAGTGTCACGTACGGTGTGAGTATGCTTAGACGACAATCAATCATTGATAGTATCGATTGTGATGACAAGGGCGTGCGACTGTCTGAGAAGAGAATCCCATATAAGCCAAAATTGAATAATACATTTAATTCACATTGGAGTGTGATTGTATAATCCGATTTATCGTTCTAGACAGCGCCACTGTTAAATTAATATCCTTGCGTGTTAATACCGAAGGCTTTATTTTAGTAGAGTTTCCGCTTCATTGTATTAGAATGCCTCCCAGGGTAAGCACTATAACTCAGTGGTTCTGAAACTGTATACTATGTCACAAATGTGCAGCGGTAGAGCGTGGCGGGTGTAGCTGCGGAAAGTAAAAGATACAGGTTTAGATACACTACCCCAAAATACACATTGATTGATTGATTGATTGATTGAGGAACCGACATCACAGCATTTGGGGCATTCCCATAAGCGCTCCGTCCCCATCCTCAGCAGCCAGCGAAGAGTTCCAACACTAATAGTACCAGTAGCAATCTGATTATATGTCCGTCTCGCCTTTCCCCTGAGCGTCGATCGTCGGCCAGATCCCCTCGTCACCCCTCGCTGTCGCATTCTTGCCAGACCATGGTGATCCATTTGCTCCTCTGAGGTGTCCCAAAATACACAAAGCCTAGACAACCTGAATTCCGTACATCTGATTTAAGAGTTAAAACTCGCAGTCTTCCAGTAGCTTAACAACCAAGTAAGCAATCATTGAACCAAACAACCAAGCAACAAACAAACGAAGAAAGCAACCAAGCTACCAAACAACAAACAAATGAACAAAGCAACCAAGCAACCGATTGATCAAGCAATTAGCAATTCGGAAACCTCTACTTAACCACCATGCACTTTCCCTTGAGGACAGTCTCTATGGAGATGTCAACAAGCTTCACCTCACTGCTGCTTTCTTTGCTTTTATTTATATTAACGTCTGAATACGAACGAAGAAGAAGAAAACACATTCCTATCTTTATTACTTCTTATATCAGAATCTGAAATGGGAAATACATTTCATGTACTCCCACACATAATCATTTTATATTACATTACTAACTAGGTACCAAGACCAGTATTACAATCGTCTGTACAGCCGAATGTATTCTCTTCTCAGCGACTACGTAGACAGCTTCTACGATCTTCTGACTGAGGATCAGACACTCAACATCGTCCAAGAGGATATCGGGTTTACAAGGTTGATACCTTCTTCTATCCCAACCGCCTGTTACATTACAGCTACTCAATTATACTTGTTATTTTACTCTTCTTTCAGAAAGTTATATTTCCAAAATTATCCGTAAGCAGGAAACATCACCATCCTAGGTAGAATCATAGATAGCACATACGTGCCGTGTTGAATCATGACCTGGTTACACGTTAATGAGCTAGCGCACAGATTTAAAGTACCAATATCGGCCATGTACACCCAGCTGGTTCTAGACTTGGAGGACGTCAGAACAGTCCTGCAATACGGTCACATTGGAGAGGTACTAGTGCAGTGGTTCTCAACCGGTGGGGAATTCCCACCAGGGGGAATTTTAGAGTTTCCAGGGAAGGGGGAGGGGGGGGGGGGGAAATTAAGATTATTTCAAGATCGCGTTAATACCAGAACCGATTACTTGATATTGTTTTTCCCTTCATACTTTACGGTTCTGTACGTCTCGCCCTTCTAAAATTCACTTTATAAAGTAAGTAGACCCACAAATCACGTTTTATTTGGACGTCTAGACTTGTTTTAGTATGTGCTATTTAGCTTCCATGTTTATGTATACTGTGTTGGGGCAGGCGGGGGGGGGGGATTTTTAGGTAGGAAATACGAAAGGGGGGGGGGGGAATGATGTTCTGAAAATATGGTGAAGGAGGGCACGGGCCATATTTTTAGGTAGGAAATGCGAAAGGAGGAGTGACGTTCTGAAAATATGGTGAAGGAGGGCACGGGTCAAAAAAAAAAAAAGGTTGAGAACCACTGTACTAGTAGGTCGAGAGATATGACTCTACACCAGCTTCATTCTGATAGATGAAACACTTTTTAAAGACTAGTCAATCTAAATGCCAATGAATCTGACTTCAGAGAACTACCAACCAACCAACAACCAATCAAAAACCAACCAACCTAGCTATCAACCAACTAACTCGAACATACTCTATTACAGCTATTTCTTTAACTCCTGTCTCATTTGCTACTATAAGCTCCTCCATGAAGTTATTGCGTAATTCTTTCGTGAGTATGCCTCAGGGGCATAGTGGTTAGTGCCCTGGCTTACCAAGACAGTGGTTAATGCTCAAGGCCATCAGCTGCAGGATTATTTAATTCCGACCATTTTGACTCTGGAACGGCTTAGCTCCGCAACACGAATACCGGACACCTTTTAGAATTTTCTCAAAATTGTTAGCTAAGGTAACGCGGACATGAGGGGAATTAGCCACTCCACCTCGTTACCCCGAGAACTACAATATATGAGGCGTTACAAATCATAATGCAATTCGTATTCCCGCATACCGCGTTCGAAACACAGCTGCGGGCGATTTGGAAGCAGACCGCCTTGTGTTGGTTTCCATACAAAAGTATGAGTACCGGTCATTCAGAAAGTAATGGCAAACTACTGAACGTAAGCTTGCACAGAAATCACAAACAGCCAAACACCACCTCCCCCCCCCCATACACACACACACATACGCACTTGGAGGTACCCGTGGCAAAGAGGTTAAGCCGTCTGTATCGCTTTCTGGAGGTCGTATGTTCCTTCCCCAGACTGCGTAGTTTAGTGCACGAATGCAACATATTTGGAGGTTCTTGGGGGTCATCGCTGGAGCTGTAGAGTTCGTGCATTGTGCAATGCTCTCGGCAGACAGCTTGCCGTTCTACAGATAGAGACTGGGTCAGATGGAAACACACCCAGCACAACGAAGTTAACCCTGTCGACTCCAGTACACACTGACCTTCACACACACACACACTCGCACGCACGCACGCACGCACGCACACACACACACACACACTCACTCTACCTTGGTGTGGTACATTACACCCCAACTACAATATCTGTTGAGTGACTATCTTGTATACAATGAACTGGTGTATTAAAACGTTATAATTTTAACTCGTTTATTCACGCACTGAGGAGATTCAAGATGATACTGCAAACGAAGCACCAGATGGAATACACATAAAAAACCGAAACTGAAAACCGATGACATGAGTTAGCTCATAACGGTATCATCATCCTGTATCAGGACCTTCGCAGAGTGACGCTCTTATCACGGCCAATCAATACGATTCTCGATCCATTGGCAATTTCCCTGTTTCATACATTTATATGCCCCAGTTGTCTTCAATACCTCTTTCCCATCTTCGTGCTGGTCGACCCATGCATGTTTTCCACGTTGCAAAAGGCCACCTTGGCCTTAGCTATTCTTGTTCTAATCTCTTCAAGGCACCTCCCATCAGATGCTATGACTGTTCGGAGATAGCTGTACCGATTCACTTGTTTAGGAATATTGACATTTGTGCTTTTATTACATTGTGGAATGTCTTTCTTCTTAGAGACGACCATAATCTCTGTCTTCTTACAAGTAGATGTGGTTGTTGCACACAGTGAACACCTAGGGTTAGAATTAAATTGTAATAAGACACAGATTATGGTCGTCACTAAGAAGAAGGATTCATGTCAGGTGGGAGTCAGATATGACCATAGACGGTACTACCTGCTTCTGTTAGCTCCGAATGATGGGCGGCACTTACCAAACCCCACACCCCACATTGTGCCAACGGCCTCGGGCAGAGGAGCGCAATTGGGAGGGTACAAGCCTTATTCTGGTGCGAGGAAATGCAACCTAAAGACAAAATGTCATCGCAGGGCAGACCAGGCCCTAATCCTTGGTTGGCAGCTGGTCTAGGATCGAAGTTCCGACAGGCGGACAGTTAAAGCATTGCTTTGCTGATCCGGCATCTTCTGCAGCTTGACTTGTTCCAGGTGTATCGGTGTCACCTTTCATCTGGAGTGAACTAGGCAGGCCGAGAGAGGGATCATGCCCCAATGGCAAAACATGGTCTCTATATTCAGCCCAGGCTTTGTGCTATGGAGAGGTAAACACCATTCCTGGTCTTAACTGGTCTCGGATCAATTACATTCGCAGCCGCCATGGGTTGTAGTTATGTCTTTTTATAGCACAATGTAACAAACTATCATCTGTCAAGACGACAAGGCGACAATGAAATGAAGAAGGAAATACCACAATGTAATACACGCGTAAATAAGAATATTCTTAAACCAGTGAATCGCTACAATTGTCTCGCTACAGTCATAACATCTGATGGGGGATGCCTTGAAGAGATTAGAACAAGACTCACCCTGGGAAGGTAGTCTTTTGCAAGAAGGAAACATACTGACCAATAAAAAGATGTCATTTGCAACGAGAAGAAGAGTGTTGGGGGTGCTACATAGAACCTGTACGTTTGTATGGATGTGAAGCGTGGACAATGAGCAGACACACTGAAAAACATCTGATGGCTGTGGAAATGTGGTTTTTGAGGAAAATGCAAAGAATACAATGGATAGAAAAAAAAAAAAAAAAAAAAAAAAAAAAAAAAAAAAAAAAAAAAAAAAAAAACAATGACCAAGTCCTACAAGAAACAAATGAAAATCGTAAACTGATTAGATAAATTAGACGTAGACAGTCAAAATTATTTTTGGTCACGTTATGACAAGAAATAAATTGAATAACTTGGTGACAACCGGCAAGATCGAAGGGAAGAGAACACGGGGAAGTAAATACCTGGATGACTTGGCCACGTGGTATGGTCGAGACAAGAACACTGAGCTGATCCACGACTCTGTTGATCGAGTGAGATGGCGAAACATGACGGCCCCCGCTTACCGACATGGCACATGATGATGATGATACCGCGGTATTGTGAGACGAGGAGAGGACGCGGGTGCTGGACGTAACACACGTTTATAAAACCTGATAATAGTGTCACTAGAAAGTACTGTTACAGCAACACAAATGTCAAGCTAGAAAATAGGAGACATAAAACACGGAGATATATACGGTATAGGAAACAGAGATGAATACTGTGGGGAGGCCGTATTATAGGCTGCAGAAAATAACAGATGATAGCATGCCTAGTCAAGGGTTGGTTTAGGATCTATGAGGTAAAAGCCAGCAGCAGTAGCAGAAGGCGAAGGCGAAAAAATAAGGGAGAGAGAGAGAGAGAGAGAGAGAGAGAGAGAGAGAGAGAGAGAGAGAGAGAGAGAGAGAGAGAGAGAGAGAGAAAGAGAGAGAGAGAGAGAGAGAGAAGAAGAAGAAGAAGAAGAAGAAGAAGAAGCTAAAGAAGAAGGTGGAGGAGAAGAAGGAGGGGAAGGAGTAGGAGAAAGAGGAGAGAACGAATTAGAAAAACGAGAAAATGACGATGCTGGAGAAGAAGAAAAAGAATAAGAAGAAGAAGGAATAGGAGGAGGTGGAAAAGAAGAGGGAGAAGTAGACAAACACATTGATGAAGAAGAAGAAGAAGAAGAAGAAGAATATGCTATGCTGCTGCATCAATCAGAAGTTTACCACGCACATACAATGAATCGGTTCTTTATGTCCTCTGTGCTAAAGTGTACAACAGTATGTCATTGTTTCCATGGATTGTCCTGCCAGGGTTCGAGATATTCCGATGAACTTCAGGCTTGAGGATCTGTTGAACGCTCCGCTGCCACCAGGCTGGGTCATGCTGGCTCAGAAAATGGACAATGCTGTCTACAAGAATCAAGCCCGCAAGAAAGCCTTGAACGATGGTCTGTCTTGTTGATTTGACAGAGCAATTCACATCGTTAACAAATTGCTATCTTTCAGCTGGGAGCCTGTCAAAATGTGATCTCAGTTTCGCATCAAATGTTAAACAATGTTAATTACTTCATACTGGTGGAAAACTACAAACGTAGAATTGCCTATAAAATCGCAAACAGTAAACACAAAAAAAAAAAAATGCCTGAGTTGACTATGAGTCCTGTAAAGAACATGCAATTAATTGCCAGAATTTCATGTCACAGAAATTGTCGTTACCACTAAAATAAAGGAAACGACTCTATGTATATATGTGTGTGCGTGCGTGTGTATTTGTGTGAAGCGTGCCTGCGTGCATACGTTTGTGTGTACATGTGTGCGTTGTGTGCGTGTTTGCGTGTGTGTTTATTGTGTGCATGTATGCAAGTGCGCGTTTGTGTCGTTGTGTGTAGAACTATGAAATAACTTGATGTATACTCATAATAAAGCCACACAATATATTAAAGTATTAACTGAACACATCTGAAACATTTAATTTCAAAGACTGTCTCTTACAAATGTGGAGCACTAAAGCAAACCCTAAAGCATGGCCTACAAGACTGCCCTGACTTGGTCGAACTGAGGGAGGAAATCTGGCCGTCTGAAGCGACCCTTCAAGGACACTCGGGGGGGGGGGGGGGGGAACCAGAGACGACCTCAAGGGAACTTTCCTGTTTGTGACCCACGCTGGAATGGACGCATAGCAAACATTGATCGCTGAAGAGGGAGTCTCTGTGGCGAAGTGGTCAAGCCGTTTGACTCGCGCTCCGAAGGTTGTGGGTTCGATCCCGGGCCGCGTCCTTCGGTTTGCGAGTTAAATGTTTCGGAGACTCCTGTGGGTCGTCGCTAAAAGCTACGGAGTTCGTGCTTTGTGCGACGCTTTCCGTGTTTCGGAAAGAGACCGAGCCATATGG
Source organism: Cepaea hortensis (assembly GCA_963921405.1). Lineage (NCBI taxonomy): Eukaryota > Metazoa > Mollusca > Gastropoda > Stylommatophora > Helicidae > Cepaea > Cepaea hortensis. The sequence goes on from OY992877.1 coordinate 135,680,677, forward strand.
GATAAAACCCGGTGCAATGAAGTCGACCCTGTCGACTTTTAAGCGACTTTTTGATCGCTGAAGAAGGAGACGAAGTTTAAAAAAAAAACAACAACAACAAATATTAAGAATAGTTCACAAGTAAAGGTGGTTTGTCTATATCGTTAATACACATGTAGTCAATTGAACCCTAAATATTAAGAAGGTATGATAACTATTTTATCAAGCAATAAACAATACATAGCTGTATTTGAGTTTATTAGTTATTGGAATTATTTCAATTTGTAATAAATTGTTTCATTGATGACAAGAGAAAAGAGATTTTAATTTTTAATCACATAAATACAAATGAAATACAAATATGTACAAGGGGTTCTCTCTGTCGAAGTGGTTAACCACCTTTCGAAGGCTATGGGTTAGATTCCAGATTATGTCAATCGGCTCACAAGTATCTTGATTACTCCTGGAGCTATGGAGTTCGTACTTTGTGCGACGCTTTCAGCAGGCCGCACAGCGGAAAGAGACCGAGCCATATGGGATAAAACCGAATGCAAGAAAGACGTCCCCCATTAAGCACACGTATATACGCGCACACGCATACACACTGCACATTATTCTTTCGCTGTCTTTCTCTATCTTCTTTCCTATGAATCTCATAATGTGTTACAATATGTGTCACATTCTTCCCTTCACATAATATGACCAAATATGCCGACTGTATATTATGAGATGTCTTTGTGTATAACCCATGTTCAAAATTCAGATTACCGATTGTGGGCGTCCAAAGTATCTAAAACATTCTTATGCAAATCCACTGTTCTGTGGCTTTAAAGGATTTATATTTGTTTATTTCCTCATTGTCCAAGATTATCAGCCGTGTGCTAATTTTGGTTCTACGCAAAAGTTAGAAAAGCAAAGCTTATACTCGCCTTCAGGCGTATTGAGTATATGACGATAGATATATTTTAAGATTTGGTGGGTGACATAGGCTGTATTATTCCAGCGCCTTTTCTTCTTAAGACATTTCCTGGTACTTATTTTAGGATCGATCAGCCTGAGAGCCCAGCCCCATTAAAATAATTCCTAATCGTCCCGAGTCGATCGAACTCATGCCCATCGGACCCGAAAGCAATCGTCTAGCCACTAATTACCGCGGATGCCTTGGCTCTATGTAATGTGTAATAATTCTTCACCTAAATTTCCTCGAGAGAGACTTATTGCATAAGAGAAGCTTTATTTTATAATAATTGCCAACACCTTCAGTTATATCTGTGAGTAGATATGGGAACCGCGGTAGCGTACTCACTAGAGGCTTATGTGCTGGCCTGGGGGTCGAATCCACATGGGTAGGACTAGTAAACATGATCAAACAGGTAAATACGGCAGGTATGATACTGATCACATCTGGTAAACATGATCAAACAGGTAAATACGGCAGGTATGATACTGATCACATCTGGTAAACATGATCAAACAGGTAAATACGGCAGGTATGATACTGATCACATCTGGTAAACATGATCAAACAGGTAAATACGGCAGGTATGATACTGATCACATCTGGTATACATGATCAAACAGGTAAATACGGCAGGTATGATACTGATCACATCTGGTATACATGATCAAACAGGTAAATACGGCAGGTACGATACTGATCACATCTGGTAAACATGATCAAACAGGTAAATACGGCAGGTATGATACTGATCACATCTGGTAAACATGATCAAACAGGTAAATACGCCAGGTATGATACTGATCACATCTGGTATACATGATCAAACAGGTAAATACGGCAGGTACGATACTGATCACATCTGGTAAACATGATCAAACAGGTAAATACGGCAGGTATGATACTGATCACATCTGGTAAACATGATCAAACAGGTAAATACGGCAGGTATGATACTGATCACATCTGGTATACATGATCAAACAGGTAAATACGGCAGGTATGATACTGATCACATCTGGTATACATGATCAAACAGGTAAATACGCCAGGTATGATACTGATCACATCTGGTATACATGATCAAACAGGTAAATACGCCAGGTATGATACTGATCACATCTGGTATACATGATCAAACAGGTAAATACGGCAGGTATGATACTGATCACATCTGGTAAACATGATCAAACAGGTAAATACGGCAGGTATGATACTGATCACATCTGGTAAACATGATCAAACAGGTAAATACGGCAGGTATGATACTGATCACATCTGGTAAACATGATCAAACAGGTAAATACGGCAGGTATGATACTGATCACATCTGGTATACATGATCAAACAGGTAAATACGGCAGGTATGATACTGATCACATCTGGTAAACATGATCAAACAGGTAAATACGGCAGGTATGATACTGATCACATCTGGTATACATGATCAAACAGGTAAATACGGCAGGTATGATACTGATCACACCTGGTAAACATGATCAAACAGGTAAATACGGCAGGTATGATACTGATCACATCACCCAAATTGGTCTGTAATGATATGAGTCAAGCACCAAGTGCCGAATACGTCTGAAAACTTGTAAAGGTTCAGGGGTCCGTTACTTTACTCACTTGCCTACTGCAAAGCGATTATTGTGGGACGATAGATTTCCTTCTAGACATGCCGTTTCGATAAACTGATGCTTCCATAGCCAGGTACTTACAGTATCCACTGACTTTCTTCCCTATAGAACCACCCACGGTGGGTTTCCATTGGATTGAAAACCGTCCACAATCTTGTAGCTGCGGTATTAATACAGCAGCTACAAGATCTAGACATTGAAGAAAACCGGCTCATACATAAACTGCACCATGTCGCGGAAAGTGAAATAATCTGGCCATGTTGAACGTCACAGAGGTTTGGGGAGAACACTGATGGAAGACATTGTTCCTTGATTATGAGGCAGGGATCAACCAGCGAGAATATGGACACAGAACATTGAAGACATGTTGAATATGGAAATGCATTAAGCATGGAGACAGGTGCAGGATCGAGCATTGTGCCCGCGGGCCGTGATGAGAGCGACGTTTGAATAAAGACCTGCTATATGATGATGATGAACAATTATTTCTGGTAACAGAATGACGCATGCTCTCACCTCTTCAAAGAAGTGGAATGAAAACAAAACTAGGAAATGGCCTTCATATAACAATGAACTCGGTTGATAAGTTGGTTGAGAAGTTCTGGGGAACTGAGTTTTAACTTTTAAGCAGGATGCACAGACGTTCCGGTTGCTTCAGTGCCGACAAGGAGTTGAATTGCATCTATGATTGTGATGTTGATGTAGAGTACCAGTGCCGACAAGGAGTTGCATCTATGGTTGTGATGTTGATGTAGGGTACCAGTGCCGACAAGGAGTTGCATCTATGGTTGTGATGTTGAAGTAGAGTATCAGTACCGACAAGGAGTTGCAACTATGGTTGTGATGTTGATGTATGGTACCAGTGCCGACAAGGAGTTGCATCTATGGTTGTGATGTTGATGTAGGGTACCAGCACCGAGAAGGAGTTGGATCTATGGTTGTGATGTTGATGTAGGGTACCAGTGCCGACAAGGAGTTGCATCTATATTTGTGATGTTGATGTAGGGTACCAGTGCCAACAAGGAGTTGCATCTATGGTTGTGATGTTGATGTAGGGTACCAGTGCCGACAAGGAGTTGCATCTATGGTTGTGATGGTTATGTAGAGTATCAGTGCCGACAAGGAGTTGCATCTACGGGTGTGATGTTGATGTACAGTACCAGTGCCGACAAGGAGTTGCATCTATGGTTGTGATGTTGATGTACAGTACCAGTGCCGACAAGGAGTTGCATCTAAGGGTGTGATGTTGATGTAGGGTACCAGTGCCGACAAGGAGTTGCATCTATGGTTGTGATGTTGATGTAGGGTACCAGTGCCGATAAGGAGTTGCATCTACAGTTGTGATGTTGATGTAGGGTACCAGTGCCGACAAGGAGTTGCATCTACAGTTGTGATGTTGATGTAGGGTACCAGTGCCGACAAGGAGTTGCATCTATGGTTGTGATGTTGATGTAGGGTACCAGTGCCGATAAGGAGTTGCATCTACAGTTGTGATGTTGATGTAGGGTACCAGTGCCGACAAGGAGTTGCAACTATGGTTGTGATGTTGATGTAGAGTACCAGTGCCGACAAGGAGTTGCATCTATGGTTGTGATGTTGATGTAGGGTACCAGTGCCGACAAGGAGTTGCATCTATGGTTGTGATGTTAATGTAGAGTACCAGTGCCTACAAGGAGTTGCATCTATATTTGTGATGTTGATGTAGGGTACCAGTGCCGACAAGGAGTTGCATCTATGGGTGTGATGTTAATGTAGGGTACCAGTGCCAACAAGGAGTTGCATCTATGGTTGTGATGTTGATGTAGGGTACCAGTGCCGACAAGGAGTTGCATCTATGGTTGTGATGTTGATGTAGGGTACCAGTGCCTACAAGGAGTTGCATCTATATTTGTGATGTTGATGTAGGGTACCAGTGCCGACAAGGAGTTGCATATATGGTTGTGATGTTGATGTACAGTACCAGTGCCGACAAGAAGTTGCATCTATGGTTGTGATATTGATGTAGGGTACCAGTGCCTACAAGGAGTTGCATCTATGGTTGTGATGTTAATGTAGAGTACCAGTGCCGACAAGGAGTTGCATCTATGGTTGTGATATTGATGTAGGATACCAGTGCCGACAAGGAGTTGCATCTACGGGTGTGATGGTTATGTAGAGTATGAGTGCCGACAAGGAGTTGCATCTACGGGTGTGATGTTGATGTACAGTACCAGTGCCGACAAGGAGTTCCATCTATGGTTGTGATGTTGATGTACAGTACCAGTACCGACAAGGAGTTGCATCTAAGGGTGTGATGTTGATGTAGGGTACCAGTGCCGACAAGGAGTTGCATCTATGGTTGTGATGTTGATGTAGGGTACCAGTGCCGATAAGGAGTTGCATCTACAGTTGTGATGTTGATGTAGGGTACCAGTGCCGACAAGGAGTTGCATCTACAGTTGTGATGTTGATGTAGGGTACCAGTGCCGACAAGGAGTTGCAACTATAGTTGTGATGTTGATGTAGGGTACCAGTGCCGACAAGGAGTTGCATCTATGGATGTGATGGTGATGTAGGGTACCAGTGCCGACAAGGAGTTGCATCTATGGTTGTGATGGTTATGTAGAGTATCAGTGCCGACAAGGAGTTGCATCTACGGGTGTGATGTTGATGTACAGTACCAGTGCCGACAAGGAGTTGCATCTATGGTTGTGATGTTGATGTACAGTACCAGTGCCGACAAGGAGTTGCATCTAAGGGTGTGATGTTGATGTAGGGTACCAGTGCCGACAAGGAGTTGCATCTATGGTTGTGATGTTGATGTAGGGTACCAGTGCCGATAAGGAGTTGCATCTACAGTTGTGATGTTGATGTAGGGTACCAGTGCCGACAAGGAGTTGCATCTACAGTTGTGATGTTGATGTAGGGTACCAGTGCCGACAAGGAGTTGCATCTATGGTTGTGATGTTGATGTAGGGTACCAGTGCCGATAAGGAGTTGCATCTACAGTTGTGATGTTGATGTAGGGTACCAGTGCCGACAAGGAGTTGCAACTATGGTTGTGATGTTGATGTAGAGTACCAGTGCCGACAAGGAGTTGCATCTATGGTTGTGATGTTGATGTAGGGTACCAGTGCCGACAAGGAGTTGCATCTATGGTTGTGATGTTAATGTAGAGTACCAGTGCCTACAAGGAGTTGCATCTATATTTGTGATGTTGATGTAGGGTACCAGTGCCGACAAGGAGTTGCATCTATGGGTGTGATGTTAATGTAGGGTACCAGTGCCAACAAGGAGTTGCATCTATGGTTGTGATGTTGATGTAGGGTACCAGTGCCGACAAGGAGTTGCATCTATGGTTGTGATGTTGATGTAGGGTACCAGTGCCTACAAGGAGTTGCATCTATATTTGTGATGTTGATGTAGGGTACCAGTGCCGACAAGGAGTTGCATATATGGTTGTGATGTTGATGTACAGTACCAGTGCCGACAAGAAGTTGCATCTATGGTTGTGATATTGATGTAGGGTACCAGTGCCTACAAGGAGTTGCATCTATGGTTGTGATGTTAATGTAGAGTACCAGTGCCGACAAGGAGTTGCATCTATGGTTGTGATATTGATGTAGGATACCAGTGCCGACAAGGAGTTGCATCTACGGGTGTGATGGTTATGTAGAGTATGAGTGCCGACAAGGAGTTGCATCTACGGGTGTGATGTTGATGTACAGTACCAGTGCCGACAAGGAGTTCCATCTATGGTTGTGATGTTGATGTACAGTACCAGTACCGACAAGGAGTTGCATCTAAGGGTGTGATGTTGATGTAGGGTACCAGTGCCGACAAGGAGTTGCATCTATGGTTGTGATGTTGATGTAGGGTACCAGTGCCGATAAGGAGTTGCATCTACAGTTGTGATGTTGATGTAGGGTACCAGTGCCGACAAGGAGTTGCATCTACAGTTGTGATGTTGATGTAGGGTACCAGTGCCGACAAGGAGTTGCAACTATAGTTGTGATGTTGATGTAGGGTACCAGTGCCGACAAGGAGTTGCATCTATGGATGTGATGGTGATGTAGGGTACCAGTGCCGACAAGGAGTTGCATCTATATTTGTGATGTTGATGTAGGGTACCAGTGCCTACAAGGAGTTGCATCTATATTTGTGATGTTAATGTAGGGTACCAGTGCCGACAAGGAGTTGCATCTATGGGTGTGATGTTAATGTAGGGTACCAGTGCCGACAAGGAGTTGCATCTATGGTTGTGATGTTGATGTAGGGTACCAGTGCCGACAAGGAGTTGCATCTATGGTTGTGATGTTGATGTAGGGTACCAGTGCCGACAAGGAGTTGCATTTATATTTGTGATGTTGATGTAGGATACCAGTGCCGACAAGGAGTTGCATCGATATTTGTGATATTGATGTAGGGTACCAGTGCCGACAAGGAGTTGCATCTATAGTTGTGATGTTGATTTAGAGTACCAATACAGACAAGGAGTTGCATCTATAGTTGTGATGTTGATTTAGAGTACCAGTACCGACTATTATAGTGTAGAGATGTTACACACAGGTTAGAAGGCACGTGATGATCGTACAGCACACAAGTCTCCGTTGTTTAGAACATTCTTTATTAGTCGAATCGTTCAACTACAGCATAATGATGTTATGCTCAAATTCTGATGTTTACATGTTTTCCTACTTCCCTGCTAGCTGGACCCCAAGTTACGTGTGTGTCAGCCTAGATACCCTTCTTCATTCGTGCACACACGTTCACTAGCTATGGTTTTCCCACTAGTCAAGGAATGCGCAGCATTCCTTAACTCTTTACTCCTAAGCTACTCCCTTTACTGTTACACAACAAGGAGTTGCATCTATGGTTGTGATGTTGATGTAGGGTACCAGTGCCGACAAGGAGTTGCATCTATGGTTGTGATGTTGATGTAGGGTACCAGTGAGGACAAGGAGTTGCATCTATGGTTGTGATGTTGATGTAGGGTACCAGTACCGACAAGGAGTTGCATCTATCGTTGTGATGTTGATGTAGAGTACCAGTGCCGACAAGGAGTTGAGTTGCATCTACGGTTATGATGTTGATGTAGAGTACAAGTGCCGACAAGGAGTTGCATCTACGGGTGTGATGTTGATGTAGAGTACCAGTGCCGACAAGGAGTTGCATCTATGACTGTGATGTTGATGTAGAGTATCAGTGCCGACAAGGAGTTGCATCTATGGTTGTGATGTTGATGTAGGGTACCAGTGCCGACAAGGAGTTGCATCTATATTTGTGATGTTGATGTAGGGTACCAGTACCGACAAGGAGTTGCATCGATATTTGTGATATTGATGTAGGGTACCAGTGCCAACAAGGAGTTGCATCTACGGGTGTGATGTTGATGTAGGGTACCAGTACCGACAAGGAGTTGCATCAATGGATGTGATGTTGATGTAGAGTACCAGTACCGACAAGGAGTTGCATCTATGGTTGTGATGTTGATGTAGGGTACCAGTGCCGACAAGGAGTTGCATCTACGGTTGTGATGTTGATGTAGGGTACCAGTGCCGACAAGGAGTTGCATCTATGGTTGTGATGTTGATGTAGAGTATCAGTATCGACAAGGAGTTGCATCTATGGTTGTGATGTTGATGTAGAGTATCAGTACCGACAATGCGATTCATCTATGGTTGTGATGTTGATGTAGGGTACCAGTACCGACAAGGAGTTGCATCTATGGTTGTGATGTTGATGTAGGGTACCAGTGCCGACAAGGAGTTGCATCTATGGTTGTGATGTTGATGTAGAGTATCAGTACCGACTAGGAGTTGCATCTACGGTGGTGATGTTGATGTAGGGTACCAGTGCCGACAAGGAGTTGCATCTATGGTTGTGATGTTGATGTATTGTACCAGTGCCAACAAGGAGTTGCATCTACGGGTGTTATGTTAATGTAGAGTACCAGTGCAAACAAGGAGTTGCATCTATGGTTGTGATGTTAATGTAGAGTACCAGTGCCGACAAGGAGTTGCATCTATGGTTGTGATGTTGATGTAGGGTACCAGTGCCGACAAGGAGTTGCATCTATGGTTGTGATATTGATGTAGAGTACCAGTGCCTACAAGGAGTTGCATCTATATTTGTGATGTTGATGTAGGGTACCAGTGCCGACAAGGAGTTGCATCTATGGTTGTGATGTTGATGTACAGTACCAGTGCCGACAAGAAGTTGCATCTATGGTTGTGATATTGATGTAGGGTACCAGTGCCTACAAGGAGTTGCATCTATGGTTGTGATGTTTATGTAGAGTACCAGTGCCGACAAGGAGTTGCATCTATGGTTGTGATATTGATGTAGGATACGAGTGCCGACAAGGAGTTGCATCTACGGGTGTGATGTTTATGTAGAGTACCAGTGCCGACAAGGAGTTGCATCTACGGGTGTGATGTTGATGTACAGTACCAGTGCCGACAAGGAGTTGCATCTATGGTTGTGATGTTGATGTACAGTACCAGTGCCGACAAGGAGTTGCATCTATGGTTGTGATGTTGATGTAGGGTACCAGTGCCGACAAGGAGTTGCATCTACGGTTGTGATGTTGATGTAGGGTACCAGTGCCGACAAGGAGTTGCATCTATGGTTGTGATGTTGATGTAGAGTATCAGTATCGACAAGGAGTTGCATCTATGGTTGTGATGTTGATGTAGAGTATCAGTACCGACAAGGCGATTCATCTATGGTTGTGATGTTGATGTAGGGTACCAGTGCCGACAAGGAGTTGCATCTATGGTTGTGATGTTAATGTAGAGTACCAGTGCCTACAAGGAGTTGCATCTATATTTGTGATGTTGATGTAGGGTACCAGTGCCGACAAGGAGTTGCATCTATGGGTGTGATGTTAATGTAGGGTACCAGTGCCAACAAGGAGTTGCATCTATGGTTGTGATGTTGATGTAGGGTACCAGTGCCGACAAGGAGTTGCATCTATGGTTGTGATGTTGATGTAGGGTACCAGTGCCTACAAGGAGTTGCATCTATATTTGTGATGTTGATGTAGGGTACCAGTGCACGACAAGGAGTTGCATATATGGTTGTGATGTTGATGTACAGTACCAGTGCCGACAAGAAGTTGCATCTATGGTTGTGATATTGATGTAGGGTACCAGTGCCTACAAGGAGTTGCATCTATGGTTGTGATGTTAATGTAGAGTACCAGTGCCGACAAGGAGTTGCATCTATGGTTGTGATATTGATGTAGGATACCAGTGCCGACAAGGAGTTGCATCTACGGGTGTGATGGTTATGTAGAGTATGAGTGCCGACAAGGAGTTGCATCTACGGGTGTGATGTTGATGTACAGTACCAGTGCCGACAAGGAGTTCCATCTATGGTTGTGATGTTGATGTACAGTACCAGTACCGACAAGGAGTTGCATCTAAGGGTGTGATGTTGATGTAGGGTACCAGTGCCGACAAGGAGTTGCATCTATGGTTGTGATGTTGATGTAGGGTACCAGTGCCGATAAGGAGTTGCATCTACAGTTGTGATGTTGATGTAGGGTACCAGTGCCGACAAGGAGTTGCATCTACAGTTGTGATGTTGATGTAGGGTACCAGTGCCGACAAGGAGTTGCAACTATAGTTGTGATGTTGATGTAGGGTACCAGTGCCGACAAGGAGTTGCATCTATGGATGTGATGGTGATGTAGGGTACCAGTGCCGACAAGGAGTTGCATCTATATTTGTGATGTTGATGTAGGGTACCAGTGCCTACAAGGAGTTGCATCTATATTTGTGATGTTAATGTAGGGTACCAGTGCCGACAAGGAGTTGCATCTATGGGTGTGATGTTAATGTAGGGTACCAGTGCCGACAAGGAGTTGCATCTATGGTTGTGATGTTGATGTAGGGTACCAGTGCCGACAAGGAGTTGCATCTATGGTTGTGATGTTGATGTAGGGTACCAGTGCCGACAAGGAGTTGCATTTATATTTGTGATGTTGATGTAGGATACCAGTGCCGACAAGGAGTTGCATCGATATTTGTGATATTGATGTAGGGTACCAGTGCCGACAAGGAGTTGCATCTATAGTTGTGATGTTGATTTAGAGTACCAATACAGACAAGGAGTTGCATCTATAGTTGTGATGTTGATTTAGAGTACCAGTACCGACTATTATAGTGTAGAGATGTTACACACAGGTTAGAAGGCACGTGATGATCGTACAGCACACAAGTCTCCGTTGTTTAGAACATTCTTTATTAGTCGAATCGTTCAACTACAGCATAATGATGTTATGCTCAAATTCTGATGTTTACATGTTTTCCTACTTCCCTGCTAGCTGGACCCCAAGTTACGTGTGTGTCAGCCTAGATACCCTTCTTCATTCGTGCACACACGTTCACTAGCTATGGTTTTCCCACTAGTCAAGGAATGCGCAGCATTCCTTAACTCTTTACTCCTAAGCTACTCCCTTTACTGTTACACAACAAGGAGTTGCATCTATGGTTGTGATGTTGATGTAGGGTACCAGTGCCGACAAGGAGTTGCATCTATGGTTGTGATGTTGATGTAGGGTACCAGTGAGGACAAGGAGTTGCATCTATGGTTGTGATGTTGATGTAGGGTACCAGTACCGACAAGGAGTTGCATCTATGGGTGTGATGTTTATGTATTGTACCAGTGCCGACAAGGAGTTGCATCTATCGTTGTGATGTTGATGTAGAGTACCAGTGCCGACAAGGAGTTGAGTTGCATCTACGGTTATGATGTTGATGTAGAGTACAAGTGCCGACAAGGAGTTGCATCTACGGGTGTGATGTTGATGTAGAGTACCAGTGCCGACAAGGAGTTGCATCTATGACTGTGATGTTGATGTAGAGTATCAGTGCCGACAAGGAGTTGCATCTATGGTTGTGATGTTGATGTAGGGTACCAGTGCCGACAAGGAGTTGCATCTATATTTGTGATGTTGATGTAGGGTACCAGTACCGACAAGGAGTTGCATCGATATTTGTGATATTGATGTAGGGTACCAGTGCCAACAAGGAGTTGCATCTACGGGTGTGATGTTGATGTAGGGTACCAGTACCGACAAGGAGTTGCATCAATGGATGTGATGTTGATGTAGAGTACCAGTACCGACAAGGAGTTGCATCTATGGTTGTGATGTTGATGTAGGGTACCAGTGCCGACAAGGAGTTGCATCTACGGTTGTGATGTTGATGTAGGGTACCAGTGCCGACAAGGAGTTGCATCTATGGTTGTGATGTTGATGTAGAGTATCAGTATCGACAAGGAGTTGCATCTATGGTTGTGATGTTGATGTAGAGTATCAGTACCGACAATGCGATTCATCTATGGTTGTGATGTTGATGTAGGGTACCAGTACCGACAAGGAGTTGCATCTATGGTTGTGATGTTGATGTAGGGTACCAGTGCCGACAAGGAGTTGCATCTATGGTTGTGATGTTGATGTAGAGTATCAGTACCGACTAGGAGTTGCATCTACGGTGGTGATGTTGATGTAGGGTACCAGTGCCGACAAGGAGTTGCATCTATGGTTGTGATGTTGATGTATTGTACCAGTGCCAACAAGGAGTTGCATCTACGGGTGTTATGTTAATGTAGAGTACCAGTGCAAACAAGGAGTTGCATCTATGGTTGTGATGTTAATGTAGAGTACCAGTGCCGACAAGGAGTTGCATCTATGGTTGTGATGTTGATGTAGGGTACCAGTGCCGACAAGGAGTTGCATCTATGGTTGTGATATTGATGTAGAGTACCAGTGCCTACAAGGAGTTGCATCTATATTTGTGATGTTGATGTAGGGTACCAGTGCCGACAAGGAGTTGCATCTATGGTTGTGATGTTGATGTACAGTACCAGTGCCGACAAGAAGTTGCATCTATGGTTGTGATATTGATGTAGGGTACCAGTGCCTACAAGGAGTTGCATCTATGGTTGTGATGTTAATGTAGAGTACCAGTGCCGACAAGGAGTTGCATCTATGGTTGTGATATTGATGTAGGATACGAGTGCCGACAAGGAGTTGCATCTACGGGTGTGATGTTTATGTAGAGTACCAGTGCCGACAAGGAGTTGCATCTACGGGTGTGATGTTGATGTACAGTACCAGTGCCGACAAGGAGTTGCATCTATGGTTGTGATGTTGATGTACAGTACCAGTGCCGACAAGGAGTTGCATCTATGGTTGTGATGTTGATGTAGGGTACCAGTGCCGACAAGGAGTTGCATCTACGGTTGTGATGTTGATGTAGGGTACCAGTGCCGACAAGGAGTTGCATCTATGGTTGTGATGTTGATGTAGAGTATCAGTATCGACAAGGAGTTGCATCTATGGTTGTGATGTTGATGTAGAGTATCAGTACCGACAAGGCGATTCATCTATGGTTGTGATGTTGATGTAGGGTACCAGTGCCGACAAGGAGTTGCATCTATGGTTGTGATATTGATGTAGGGTACCAGTGCCTACAAGGAGTTGCATCTATATTTGTGATGTTGATGTAGGGTACCAGTGCCGACAAGGAGTTGCATCTATGGTTGTTATGTTGATGTACAGTACCAGTGCCGACAAGAAGTTGCATCTATGGTTGTGATATTGATGTAGGGTACCAGTGCCTACAAGGAGTTGCATCTATGGTTGTGATGTTAATGTAGAGTACCAGTGCCGACAAGGAGTTGCATCTATGGTTGTGATATTGATGTAGGATACCAGTGCCGACAAGGAGTTGCATCTACGGGTGTGATGTTTATGTAGAGTACCAGTGCCGACAAGGAGTTGCATCTACGGGTGTGATGTTGATGTACAGTACCAGTGCCGACAAGGAGTTGCATCTATGGTTGTGATGTTGATGTACAGTACCAGTGCCGACAAGGGAGTTGCATCTATGGTTGTGATGTTGATGTAGGGTACCAGTGCCGACTAGGAGTTGCATCTACGGTTGTGATGTTGATGTAGGGTACCAGTGCCGACAAGGAGTTGCATCTATGGTTGTGATGTTGATGTAGAGTATCAGTGTCGACAAGGAGTTGCATCTATGGTTGTGATGTTGATGTAGAGTATCAGTACCGACAAGGCGATTCATCTATGGTTGTGATGTTGATGTAGGGTACCAGTACCGACAAGGAGTTGCATCTATGGTTGTGATGTTGATGTAGGGTACTAGTGCCGACAAGAAGTTGCATCTATGGTTGTGATGTTGATGTAGAGTATCAGTACCGACTAGGAGTTGCATCTACGGTTGTGATGATGATGTAGGGTACCAGTGCCGACAAGGAGTTGCATCTATGGTTGTGATGTTGATGTATTGTACCAGAGCCAACAAGGAGTTGCATCTACGGGTGTTATGTTAATGTAGAGTACCAGTGCAAACAAGGAGTTGCATCTATGGTTGTGATGTTAATGTAGAGTACCAGTGCCGACAAGGAGTTGCATCTATGGTTGTGATGTTGATGTAGGGTACCAGTGCCGACAAGGAGTTGCATCTATGGTTGTGGTGTTAATGTAGATTACCAGTGCCTACAAGGAGTTGCATCTATATTTGTGATGTTGATGTAGGGTACCAGTGCCAACAAGGAGTTGCATCTATGGGTGTGATGTTAATGTAGGGTACCAGTGCCAACAAGGAGTTGCATCAATGGTTGTGATGTTGATGTAGGGTACCAGTGCCGACAAGGAGTTGCATCTATGGTTGTGATGTTGATGTAGGGTACCAGTGCCGACAAGGAGTTGCATCTATATTTGTGATGTTGATGTAGGGTACCAGTGCCGACAAGGAGTTGCATCGATATTTGTTATATTGTTGTAGGGTACCAGTGCCAACAAGGAGTTGCATCTACGGGTGTGATGTTGATGTAGGGTACAAGTGCCGACAAGGAGTTGCATCTACGGGTGTGATGTTGATGTAGAGTACCAGTGCCGACAAGGAGTTGCATCTATGACTGTGATGTTGATGTAGAGTATCAGTGCCGACAAGGAGTTGCATCTATGGTTGTGATGTTGATGTAGGGTACCAGTGCCGACAAGGAGTTGCATCTATATTTGTGATGTTGATGTAGGGTACCAGTACCGACAAGGAGTTGCATCGATATTTGTGATATTGATGTAGGGTACCAGTGCCAACAAGGAGTTGCATCTACGGGTGTGATGTTGATGTAGGGTACCAGTACCGACAAGGAGTTGCATCAATGGATGTGATGTTGATGTAGAGTACCAGTACCGACAAGGAGTTGCATCTATGGTTGTGATGTTGATGTAGGGTACCAGTGCCGACAAGGAGTTGCATCTACGGTTGTGATGTTGATGTAGGGTACCAGTGCCGACAAGGAGTTGCATCTATGGTTGTGATGTTGATGTAGAGTATCAGTATCGACAAGGAGTTGCATCTATGGTTGTGATGTTGATGTAGAGTATCAGTACCGACAATGCGATTCATCTATGGTTGTGATGTTGATGTAGGGTACCAGTACCGACAAGGAGTTGCATCTATGGTTGTGATGTTGATGTAGGGTACCAGTGCCGACAAGGAGTTGCATCTATGGTTGTGATGTTGATGTAGAGTATCAGTACCGACTAGGAGTTGCATCTACGGTTGTGATGTTGATGTAGGGTACCAGTGCCGACAAGGAGTTGCATCTATGGTTGTGATGTTGATGTATTGTACCAGTGCCAACAAGGAGTTGCATCTACGGGTGTTATGTTAATGTAGAGTACCAGTGCAAACAAGGAGTTGCATCTATGGTTGTGATGTTAATGTAGAGTACCAGTGCCGACAAGGAGTTGCATCTATGGTTGTGATGTTGATGTAGGGTACCAGTGCCGACAAGGAGTTGCATCTATGGTTGTGATATTGATGTAGGGTACCAGTGCCGACAAGGAGTTGCATCTATATTTGTGATGTTGATGTAGGGTACCAGTGCCGACAAGGAGTTGCATCTATGGTTGTGATGTTGATGTACAGTACCAGTGCCGACAAGAAGTTGCATCTATGGTTGTGATATTGATGTAGGGTACCAGTGCCTACAAGGAGTTGCATCTATGGTTGTGATGTTAATGTAGAGTACCAGTGCCGACAAGGAGTTGCATCTATGGTTGTGATATTGATGTAGGATACGAGTGCCGGCAAGGAGTTGCATCTACGGGTGTGATATTTATGTAGAGTACCAGTGCCGACAAGGAGTTGCATCTACGGGTGTGATGTTGATGTACAGTACCAGTGCCGACAAGGAGTTGCATCTATGGTTGTGATGTTGATGTACAGTACCAGTGCCGACAAGGAGTTGCATCTATGGTTGTGATGTTGATGTAGGGTACCAGTGCCGACAAGGAGTTGCATCTACGGTTGTGATGTTGATGTAGGGTACCAGTGCCGACAAGGAGTTGCATCTATGGTTGTGATGTTGATGTAGAGTATCAGTATCGACAAGGAGTTGCATCTATGGTTGTGATGTTGATGTAGAGTATCAGTACCGACAAGGCGATTCATCTATGGTTGTGATGTTGATGTAGGGTACCAGTACCGACAAGGAGTTGCATCTATGGTTGTGATGTTGATGTAGGGTACCAGTGCCGACAAGGAGTTGCATCTATGGTTGTGATGTTGATGTAGAGTATCAGTACCGACTAGGAGTTGCATCTACGGTTGTGATGTTGATGTAGGGTACCAGTGCCGACAAGGAGTTGCATCTATGGTTGTGATGTTGATGTATTGTACCAGTGCCAACAAGGAGTTGCATCTACGGGTGTTATGTTAATGTAGAGTACCAGTGCAAACAAGGAGTTGCATCTATGGTTGTGATGTTAATGTAGAGTACCAGTGCCGACAAGGAGTTGCATCTATGGTTGTGATGTTGATGTAGGGTACCAGTGCCGACAAGGAGTTGCATCTATGGTTGTGATATTGATGTAGGGTACCAGTGCCGACAAGGAGTTGCATCTATATTTGTGATGTTGATGTAGGGTACCAGTGCCGACAAGGAGTTGCATCTATGGTTGTGATGTTGATGTACAGTACCAGTGCCGACAAGAAGTTGCATCTATGGTTGTGATATTGATGTAGGGTACCAGTGCCTACAAGGAGTTGCATCTATGGTTGTGATGTTAATGTAGAGTACCAGTGCCGACAAGGAGTTGCATCTATGGTTGTGATATTGATGTAGGATACGAGTGCCGACAAGGAGTTGCATCTACGGGTGTGATGTTTATTTAGAGTACCAGTGCCGACAAGGAGTTGCATCTACGGGTGTGATGTTGATGTACAGTACCAGTGCCGACAAGGAGTTGCATCTATGGTTGTGATGTTGATGTACAGTACCAGTGCCGACAAGGAGTTGCATCTATGGTTGTGATGTTGATGTAGGGTACCAGTGCCGACAAGGAGTTGCATCTACGGTTGTGATGTTGATGTAGGGTACCAGTGCCGACAAGGAGTTGCATCTATGGTTGTGATGTTGATGTAGAGTATCAGTATCGACAAGGAGTTGCATCTATGGTTGTGATGTTGATGTAGAGTATCAGTACCGACAAGGCGATTCATCTATGGTTGTGATGTTGATGTAGGGTACCAGTACCGACAAGGAGTTGCATCTATGGTTGTGATGTTGATGTAGGGTACCAGTGCCGACAAGGAGTTGCATCTATGGTTGTGATGTTGATGTAGAGTATCAGTACCGACTAGGAGTTGCATCTACGGTTGTGATGTTGATGTAGGGTACCAGTGCCGACAAGGAGTTGCATCTATGGTTGTGATGTTGATGTATTGTACCAGTGCCAACAAGGAGTTGCATCTACGGGTGTGATGTTAATGTAGAGTACCAGTGCAAACAAGGAGTTGCATCTATGGTTGTGATGTTAATGTAGAGTACCAGTGCCGACAAGGAGTTGCATCTATGGTTGTGATGTTGATGTAGGGTACCAGTGCCGACAAGGAGTTGCATCTATGGTTGTGATGTTGATGTAGAGTACCATTGCCGACAAGGAGTTGCATCTATGGTTGTGATGTTGATGTAGGGTACCAGTGCCGACAAGGAGTTGCATCTATGGTTGTGATGTTGATGTAGGGTACCAGTGCCGACAAGGAGTTGCATCTATGGCTGTGATGTTGATGTAGGGTACCAGTGCCGACAAGGAGTTGCATCTATGGCTGTGATGTTGATGTATGGTAACAGTGCCGACAAGGAGTTGCATCTATGGTTGTGATGTTGATGTAGGGTACCAGTGCCGACAAGGAGTTGCATCTATGGTTGTGATGTTCTTGTAGGGTACCAGTAACGGGACTTAGTGTTCATTCCGCCTATTCTGATGACGTGATACATCACAGGCTCTAAGGCTTACAAATTCTATTCGCATTCCCGCATACAGCGTTCGAGCCACAGCTGCGGGCTTTTGGGAAGCAGACCGGCTTGCATTAGTTTTTATACAATGGTATGAGTGCCGGTCGTTCAGATAGTAATGGCAAACAACTGAACGTAAAACTTGCCCAGGAATCACAAACAGCGAAACAATGCTGGAGCTGACTGCTACGTAACGTAAAGGATATGCAACTAACTTTATTTTATAAAAAACTAACAGTTGGTTACGCCTATTGCGTAGTTTCTTACTTTACCTAATCTGTCGATTCTGTGAGTCCAGACTAACTGAATTCACTAGTCTACTGGTTTTCCTCAAACCACTTCATTGTGACATTACATGCATTCTTCTTCTTCTTCTTCTTCTTCTTCTTCTTCTTCTTCTTCTTCTTCTTCTTCTTCTTCTTCTTCTTCTTCTTCTTCTTCTTCTTCTTCTTCTTCTTCTTCTTCTTCTTCTTCTTCTTCTTTCTTCTTTCTTCTTCTTCTTCTTCTTCTTCTTCTTCTTCTTCTTCTTCTTCTTCTTCTCTTCTTCTTCTTCTTCTTCTTCTTCTTCTCTTCTTCTTCTTCTTCTTCTTCTTCTTCTTCTTCTTCTTCTTCTTCTTCTTCTTCTTCTTCTTCTTCTCTTCTTCTTCTTCTTCTTCTTCTTCTTCTTCTTCTTCTTTCTTCTTTCTTTCTTTCCTTCTTCTTCTTCTTTTTCTTCTTCAGTATCAGTATCGACAAGGAGTTGCATCTATGGTTGTGATGTTGATGTAGAGTATCAGTACCGACAATGCGATTCATCTATGGTTGTGATGTTGATGTAGGGTACCAGTACCGACAAGGAGTTGCATCTATGGTTGTGATGTTGATGTAGGGTACCAGTGCCGACAAGGAGTTGCATCTATGGTTGTGATGTTGATGTAGAGTATCAGTACCGACTAGGAGTTGCATCTACGGTGGTGATGTTGATGTAGGGTACCAGTGCCGACAAGGAGTTGCATCTATGGTTGTGATGTTGATGTATTGTACCAGTGCCAACAAGGAGTTGCATCTACGGGTGTTATGTTAATGTAGAGTACCAGTGCAAACAAGGAGTTGCATCTATGGTTGTGATGTTAATGTAGAGTACCAGTGCCGACAAGGAGTTGCATCTATGGTTGTGATGTTGATGTAGGGTACCAGTGCCGACAAGGAGTTGCATCTATGGTTGTGATATTGATGTAGAGTACCAGTGCCTACAAGGAGTTGCATCTATATTTGTGATGTTGATGTAGGGTACCAGTGCCGACAAGGAGTTTGCATCTATGGTTGTGATGTTGATGTACAGTACCAGTGCCGACAAGAAGTTGCATCTATGGTTGTGATATTGATGTAGGGTACCAGTGCCTACAAGGAGTTGCATCTATGGTTGTGATGTTAATGTAGAGTACCAGTGCCGACAAGGAGTTGCATCTATGGTTGTGATATTGATGTAGGATACGAGTGCCCGACAAGGGTTGCATCTACGGGTGTGATGTTTATGTAGAGTACCAGTGCCGACAAGGAGTTGCATCTACGGGTGTGATGTTGATGTACAGTACCAGTGCCGACAAGGAGTTGCATCTATGGTTGTGATGTTGATGTACAGTACCAGTGCCGACAAGGAGTTGCATCTATGGTTGTGATGTTGATGTAGGGTACCAGTGCCGACAAGGAGTTGCATCTACGGTTGTGATGTTGATGTAGGGTACCAGTGCCGACAAGGAGTTGCATCTATGGTTGTGATGTTGATGTAGAGTATCAGTACCGACAAGGCGATTCATCTATGGTTGTGATGTTGATGTAGGGTACCAGTGCCGACAAGGAGTTGCATCTATGGTTGTGATATTGATGTAGGGTACCAGTGCCTACAAGGAGTTGCATCTATATTGTGATGTTGATGTAGGGTACCAGTGCCGACAAGGAGTTGCATCTATGGTTGTTATGTTGATGTACAGTACCAGTGCCGACAAGAAGTTGCATCTATGGTTGTGATATTGATGTAGGGTACCAGTGCCTACAAGGAGTTGCATCTATGGTTGTGATGTTAATGTAGAGTACCAGTGCCGACAAGGAGTTGCATCTATGGTTGTGATATTGATGTAGGATACCAGTGCCGACAAGGAGTTGCATCTACGGGTGTGATGTTTATGTAGAGTACCAGTGCCGACAAGGAGTTGCATCTACGGGTGTGATGTTGATGTACAGTACCAGTGCCGACAAGGAGTTGCATCTATGGTTGTGATGTTGATGTACAGTACCAGTGCCGACAAGGGAGTTGCATCTATGGTTGTGATGTTGATGTAGGGTACCAGTGCCGACTAGGAGTTGCATCTACGGTTGTGATGTTGATGTAGGGTACCAGTGCCGACAAGGAGTTGCATCTATGGTTGTGATGTTGATGTAGAGTATCAGTGTCGACAAGGAGTTGCATCTATGGTTGTGATGTTGATGTAGAGTATCAGTACCGACAAGGCGATTCATCTATGGTTGTGATGTTGATGTAGGGTACCAGTACCGACAAGGAGTTGCATCTATGGTTGTGATGTTGATGTAGGGTACTAGTGCCGACAAGAAGTTGCATCTATGGTTGTGATGTTGATGTAGAGTATCAGTACCGACTAGGAGTTGCATCTACGGTTGTGATGATGATGTAGGGTACCAGTGCCGACAAGGAGTTGCATCTATGGTTGTGATGTTGATGTATTGTACCAGAGCCAACAAGGAGTTGCATCTACGGGTGTTATGTTAATGTAGAGTACCAGTGCAAACAAGGAGTTGCATCTATGGTTGTGATGTTAATGTAGAGTACCAGTGCCGACAAGGAGTTGCATCTATGGTTGTGATGTTGATGTAGGGTACCAGTGCCGACAAGGAGTTGCATCTATGGTTGTGGTGTTAATGTAGATTACCAGTGCCTACAAGGAGTTGCATCTATATTTGTGATGTTGATGTAGGGTACCAGTGCCAACAAGGAGTTGCATCAATGGTTGTGATGTTGATGTAGGGTACCAGTGCCGGACAAGGAGTTGCATCTATGGTTGTGATGTTGATGTAGGGTACCAGTGCCGACAAGGAGTTGCATCTATATTTGTGATGTTGATGTAGGGTACCAGTGCCGACAAGGAGTTGCATCGATATTTGTTATATTGTTGTAGGGTACCAGTGCCAACAAGGAGTTGCATCTACGGGTGTGATGTTGATGTAGGGTACAAGTGCCGACAAGGAGTTGCATCTACGGGTGTGATGTTGATGTAGAGTACCAGTGCCGACAAGGAGTTGCATCTATGACTGTGATGTTGATGTAGAGTATCAGTGCCGACAAGGAGTTGCATCTATGGTTGTGATGTTGATGTAGGGTACCAGTGCCGACAAGGAGTTGCATCTATATTTGTGATGTTGATGTAGGGTACCAGTACCGACAAGGAGTTGCATCGATATTTGTGATATTGATGTAGGGTACCAGTGCCAACAAGGAGTTGCATCTACGGGTGTGATGTTGATGTAGGGTACCAGTACCGACAAGGAGTTGCATCAATGGATGTGATGTTGATGTAGAGTACCAGTACCGACAAGGAGTTGCATCTATGGTTGTGATGTTGATGTAGGGTACCATGCCGACAAGGAGTTGCATCTACGGTTGTGATGTTGATGTAGGGTACCAGTGCCGACAAGGAGTTGCATCTATGGTTGTGATGTTGATGGTAGAGTATCAGTATCGACAAGGAGTTGCATCTATGGTTGTGATGTTGATGTAGAGTATCAGTACCGACAATGCGATTCATCTATGGTTGTGATGTTGATGTAGGGTACCAGTACCGACAAGGAGTTGCATCTATGGTTGTGATGTTGATGTAGGGTACCAGTGCCGACAAGGAGTTGCATCTATGGTTGTGATGTTGATGTAGAGTATCAGTACCGACTAGGAGTTGCATCTACGGTTGTGATGTTGATGTAGGGTACCAGTGCCGACAAGGAGTTGCATCTATGGTTGTGATGTTGATGTATTGTACCAGTGCCAACAAGGAGTTGCATCTACGGGTGTTATGTTAATGTAGAGTACCAGTGCAAACAAGGAGTTGCATCTATGGTTGTGATGTTAATGTAGAGTACCAGTGCCGACAAGGAGTTGCATCTATGGTTGTGATGTTGATGTAGGGTACCAGTGCCGACAAGGAGTTGCATCTATGGTTGTGATATTGATGTAGGGTACCAGTGCCGACAAGGAGTTGCATCTATATTTGTGATGTTGATGTAGGGTACCAGTGCCGACAAGGAGTTGCATCTATGGTTGTGATGTTGATGTACAGTACCAGTGCCGACAAGAAGTTGCATCTATGGTTGTGATATTGATGTAGGGTACCAGTGCCTACAAGGAGTTGCATCTATGGTTGTGATGTTAATGTAGAGTACCAGTGCCGACAAGGAGTTGCATCTATGGTTGTGATATTGATGTAGGATACGAGTGCCGGCAAGGAGTTGCATCTACGGGTGTGATATTTATGTAGAGTACCAGTGCCGACAAGGAGTTGCATCTACGGGTGTGATGTTGATGTACAGTACCAGTGCCGACAAGGAGTTGCATCTATGGTTGTGATGTTGATGTACAGTACCAGTGCCGACAAGGAGTTGCATCTATGGTTGTGATGTTGATGTAGGGTACCAGTGCCGACAAGGAGTTGCATCTACGGTTGTGATGTTGATGTAGGGTACCAGTGCCGACAAAGGAGTTGCATCTATGGTTGTGATGTTGATGTAGAGTATCAGTATCGACAAGGAGTTGCATCTATGGTTGTGATGTTGATGTAGAGTATCAGTACCGACAAGGCGATTCATCTATGGTTGTGATGTTGATGTAGGGTACCAGTACCGACAAGGAGTTGCATCTATGGTTGTGATGTTGATGTAGGGTACCAGTGCCGACAAGGAGTTGCATCTATGGTTGTGATGTTGATGTAGAGTATCAGTACCGACTAGGAGTTGCATCTACGGTTGTGATGTTGATGTAGGGTACCAGTGCCGACAAGGAGTTGCATCTATGGTTGTGATGTTGATGTATTGTACCAGTGCCAACAAGGAGTTGCATCTACGGGTGTTATGTTAATGTAGAGTACCAGTGCAAACAAGGAGTTGCATCTATGGTTGTGATGTTTAATGTAGAGTACCAGTGCCGACAAGGAGTTGCATCTATGGTTGTGATGTTGATGTAGGGTACCAGTGCCGACAAGGAGTTGCATCTATGGTTGTGATATTGATGTAGGGTACCAGTGCCGACAAGGAGTTGCATCTATATTTGTGATGTTGATGTAGGGTACCAGTGCCGACAAGGAGTTGCATCTATGGTTGTGATGTTGATGTACAGTACCAGTGCCGACAAGAAGTTGCATCTATGGTTGTGATATTGATGTAGGGTACCAGTGCCTACAAGGAGTTGCATCTATGGTTGTGATGTTAATGTAGAGTACCAGTGCCGACAAGGAGTTGCATCCTATGGTTTGTGATATTGATGTAGGATACGAGTGGCCGACAAGGAGTTGCATCTACGGTTGTGATGTTTATTTAGAGTACCAGTGCCGACAAGGAGTTGCATCTACGGGTGTGATGTTGATGTACAGTACCAGTGCCGACAAGGAGTTGCATCTATGGTTGTGATGTGATGTACAGTACCAGTGCCGACAAGGAGTTGCATCTATGGTTGTGATGTTGATGTAGGGTACCAGTGCCGACAAGGAGTTGCATCTACGGTTGTGATGTTGATGTAGGGTACCAGTGCCGAACAGGAGTTGCATCTATGGTTGTGATGTTGATGTAGAGTATCAGTATCGACAAGGAGTTGCATCTATGGTTGTGATGTTGATGTAGAGTATCAGTACCGACAAGGCGATTCATCTATGGTTGTGATGTTGATGTAGGGTACCAGTACCGACAAGGAGTTGCATCTATGGTTGTGATGTTGATGTAGGGTACCAGTGCCGACATGGAGTTGCATCTATGGTTGTGATGTTGATGTAGAGTATCAGTACCGACTAGGAGTTGCATCTACGGTTGTGATGTTGATGTAGGGTACCAGTGCCGACAAGGAGTTGCATCTATGGTTGTGATGTTGATGTATTGTACCAGTGCCAACAAGGAGTTGCATCTACGGGTGTGATGTTAATGTAGAGTACCAGTGCAAACAAGGAGTTTGCATCTATGGTTGTGATGTTAATGTAGAGTACCAGTGCCGACAAGGAGTTGCATCTATGGTTGTGATGTTGATGTAGGGTACCAGTGCCGACAAGGAGTTGCATCTATGGTTGTGATGTTGATGTTAGAGTACCATTGCCGACAAGGAGTTGCATCTATGGTTGTGATGTTGATGTAGGGTACCAGTGCCGACAAGGAGTTGCATCTATGGTTGTGATGTTGATGTAGGGTACCAGTGCCGACAAGGAGTTGCATCTATGGCTGTGATGTTGATGTAGGGTACCAGTGCCGACAAGGAGTTGCATCTATGGCTGTGATGTTGATGTATGGTAACAGTGCCGACAAGGAGTTGCATCTATGGTTGTGATGTTGATGTAGGGTACCAGTGCCGACAGGAGTTGCATCTATGGTTGTGATGTTCTTGTAGGGTACCAGTAACGGGACTTAGTGTTCATTCGCCTATTCTGATGACGTGATACATCACAGGCTCTAAGGCTTACAAATTCTATTCGCATTCCCGCATACAGCGTTCGAGCCACAGCTGCGGGCTTTGGGAAGCAGACCGGCTTGCATTAGTTTTTATACAATGGTATGAGTGCCGGTCGTTCAGATAGTAATGGCAAACAACTGAACGTAAAAACTTGCCCAGGAATCACAAACAGCGAAACAATGCTGGAGCTGACTGCTACGTAACGTAAAGGATATGCAACTAACTTTATTTTATAAAAACATAACAGTTGGTTACGCCTATTGCGTAGTTTCTTACTTTACCTAATCTGTCGATTCTGTGAGTCCAGACTAACTGAATTCACTAGTCTACTGGTTTTCCTCAAACCACTTCATTGTGACATTACATGCATTCTTCTTCTTCTTTTCTTCTTCTTCTTCTTCTTCTTCTTCTTCTTCTTCTTCTCTTCTTCTTCTTCCTTCTCTTCTTCTTCTTCTTCTTCTTTTTCTTCTTCTTCTTCTTCTTCTTCTTCTTTCTTCTTCTTCCTTCTTCTTCTTCTTCTTCTTCTTCTTCTCTTCTTTCTTCTTCTTTCTTCTTCTTCTTCTTCTCTTCTTCTTCTTCTCTTTTCTCTTCTTCTTCTTCTTTTCTTCTTCTCTTCTTCTTCTTCTTCTTCTTCATTCATCTTCTTCTTCTCTTCTTCTTCTTCTTCTTCTTCTT
>OY992877.1:135706143-135713643 GCA_963921405.1 Cepaea hortensis
TGCCCAAATGACTGGGACACCTTTTTACCTGCCACACTTTTCGCTTACCGAGAAGTACCTCACTCTAGCACTGGTTTCTCACCTTTTGAGTTAGTATATGGTGCCAAACCACGCGGCCCATTATCAATTTATCAGACAGACTTTGTTAACTGAACTTGATAATGAACAGAAAACAGTGTCACCGTAAGAGCATGCAACAACATTACGTGACAGGATCATGAAATCATGCACATTGGCTAAAGAATCATTAAGACAATCTGGTGCCATCTACAGAGAATATGCCAACAGAGGAAATAGGACAATAACACTGACACCAGGACAGGACGTACTACTTCTATTGCCCAGTGACAAACACCTCCTAACATACTCGTGGCAAGGACCTTTCAAAATATTACGACAAATTTCGACTGTAGACTACGAAGTTGCAATAAACAACAAAAACAAGATATTTCACATTAACATGTTGAAACCCTACTACAATAGAGACGGAGACCAAGACGAGACAGCAGCAAGCACAACCGTAGTGGACCACACAGACTCAGAAAATACAGACGAAATACCAGTTCCATCACTTGATATGCCAGACACACTACAAGACGTCAAACTATCTCCTAATCTTTCTCAGACTGAGGCCGACAACTGCAGACAACTGTTACAAGAATATGGGACCGTTTTCTCCAATCATCCAGGACAGACAGGTCTAGTAGAACATCAAATCATACTGACGACACACTTACCAATAAAATGCAGACCATATTCAATACCCATACACTACAAGGACAAATTACATCAAGAAATTTTAGAACTGGAGAAAAACCAAATTATTAGATCACAATCACATTATTGTTCTCCTATTGTGATTGTCAAAAAGAAAGACAACTCAATACGCCTGTGCGTTGACTATCGATAACTCAACGCAATAACACATTTAGATTTAGAACCCATGGCTAACTGTGAGGACATACTGACAGAGATGACAGATGACAAATACTTTACAAAACTTGAAATGACGAAGGGGTACTGGCAAATACCCATGACCGAAGACTCCATACACTTGACAGCATTTGCAACACCTTGGGGACTATACGAATGGTGTAAACTACCATTCGGGATAGTAAATGCCCCAGCCACATTTGTAAGGATGAAAAGACTGCTATTGGCAGATATACCAAATATACTATCATACATGGACGACATATGTATACACACTAGGACAATGACAGAACACCTAACGACACTACGACAAACATTTGAACGCATCAGACAACACGGCCTAACAGTGAAACCATCAAAGGTAGAAATTGCCTACCATGAAATTACTTTTCTAGGCTATAAAATTTGTAATGGATTTGTTACCACTGATGAAAATATTGTTTCGAAAATTCTAAAATTGTCACTTCCTACAACCAAGAAGGAAGTAAGAAGCATGTTAGGATTACTGAATTATTACAGACGATTCATACCTAATTTTTCTAGTTTGACAGAAAGTTTTACAAATCTATTAACCAAAAACCAACCAAATAAGATTGTAAACAGAGAAGGCCTGAGACCAGCTTTTACAAAACTATTGTCATATTTTTCTTGTAATCCCATCCTTACATTGCCAAATTTAGAAATTCCTTTCAGATTGAGAATTGACGCGAGTTCCATAGCCATAGGGGCGGTTTTGTTACAATCCTATGATGACATCTTACATCCAGTCTGTTACGTAAGTCGAAAATTGTCACCAAGAGAAAGGAGATGGTCGACTCCAGAATTGGAGGTCCTGGCTTTAATTTATGCTGTTAAGATATTGTCTACGTTTTTGTTAGGTAAACATTTCATCGTGGAGACAGACAACAACCCGTTAACTATTATTACTACAGGTACACCGACAAACCATAGGATCGCAATATGGTCTTTGTTACTCCAAAATTACAGCTTTGAAATTACATACATCAGCGGATCTGAAAATACGATTGCAGACTTACTTTCCACATGTCCTCTCGAGATGTCCGATGACATGCTAACTACGTCTTAGCGCAAAGACTAAGGCAGTGAACATGGCCTATTTCTTATAGCGCTCAGAGAGCTATCACAATCCAGTAAATTAATGTTTAAGTTAACCAAAGAACGCTGTGAGAAGTGACTTATTGTGATAAGGACATAGTCCTCCAATTTATTCAAATTATATTTTTTACGAGTGAATATGGTGAATATATGAACGATTAGAATGAGAAGGACAGTATTTTAAACATTGAGTAATATTTCTACGAACAGTGCTCCAAGAACAGTACTACATGTGTACAAACTTACCTTATGTCAACTTTTGGTAATATCCGTAGTACCTACGCTTATGTATACTTGTGATATAAGCACAGCAGATTGTTCTAACATTTTAACGCTACAACTGTGCTATATAAGACGACAGTTAGAAATTCAACACATCCAGAACAGTTTAATCCGTACTTCTGTAAGAACAGTGTTATCCGAACATGTGAAAGAACAGTGTGTTACTCCAACGTGTGAACACATCAACTGTGTACTTCCGTTTCCTTTTCGAATTGTTTTGTTAAATTTAGCAAAAGTAGTGAATGACACTTGAGATAACTTTGTGACACCAAATTTACATATAGTTAATTGAATGAAAGGATTTATATATTTGTGATCTAAGAATCATTGATTGATTAATTTTTTCTCAATGGTGCCAACTATGTCACTATTGAAAATAAATATCAAACTATGACGTTTAGAATATAAATTACACATGCACTTAATTTTTTTTTTTTTTTTTTTTTTTTTTTTTTTTTTTGAAAGAATTTAGAAATTACCTCCCATAACGTTTCACCATTACACCTAAAGGGAAACAATTTGAAATAGTGGGAAAATATAAGCATGCATATATTATCTTGTTCATAGTGGCCAGAACTACACATCACCATTTGACATCAACTATGCGTGGAATATAACTACTAAAGTTGAGGACCATAATTGGACTATCCGACCATATCAGTTGGCGTCTAGTTCTAAAGTCATCTTATAAGGAAGATAGCTTAAGGCCTGACATGGTTCTTTTTGGGATTTTATTCTTTTATGTGAGGTAGCGCGTTGCTTGAAAGATAGCGTTAGTCGCGCACAACTACCGGACTGGCTGAGTGCATTATCAACCTAAGTGCAAATCCAACAAGGGGAAAGTCCTTGATGAGAGTAGCCTGATGGCATCACTGAAGAAAAGATATATCATGCAACTACCCAATGAACGTCAATAAATACCAAATAGTCACCTAACATGACAAACAGTTGGTCGATTCTGACGTTAAATTATTAATGTAACCCAACTGTAAACACCAGTAATGAAAGGATTTACCTTTCATAAGAGGGGGCGGCGGAGAATGTCAGAATCTCCCAGTCTTCATCTCCCCCGCCTGGCGACAACGGCCAGGTACGACCGTGAACTGGACTAACAGTTACTACGCAGGTGATGGCCAGGGGTCAGCGTGGTGCACGAAGACCACGAGAGCGGAAAGCAGGGCTAACGAGGAATCACTGCTGGTAGCTCAGACAGCCTAGGACGTCGAGACTGGACGGACGTGAAAGAGTGTTGCTATGTATGAGTCGATGCTGATTGAAGAAAGCCTGTATGCTTTGTTGAGTAAAGATTGAGTGAGTGTTATATTCTATTGTATTTATGAATTTTATATATATATATATATATATATATATATATATATATATATATATATATATATATATATATATATATATATATATATATATGTTGCATTGTATGTTTCTGGAAATGGCATTATCGCTAACTTTGAGCGATGCCTGATATGACTGCGTTTTGAGAAGTGCAATTAAAGTGTTTGAGTTAAATCGCCGTGTGTTTGTACACTCATTATGAGTGTGTGAGTGTTTTCACGCCTGTTAGTAAACACGGGCCTTTGGTCATCTAATCAAGACCCTAACACAGGCCCACTACTCATCGAGAGAGAGTGGGAGCTTATCGAGACTTTGTCGAACGGTCGTACAAATTTGCTCTTTTGCCCGCTCAAACCACGACCCTGGCTGCACGATGCGGTTACATTCTCGAAACGCCTGCCTCGCTAACTTGCGTTGGCTGGGAAGATCCCATTTTGGTGCACTTCACACAGCAATCCCCAATCACACATTCCTTAACTACACATCTCACCACCCATACACACACACACAAACACACACACACACATCTCCCCACCCATACACACATCCTCACCCACCAACACATTCCTTATCCAAAAATACACACCAACAACCCACACACACCTCACCATCCACATATACTCACCCACACACATCCGCCTTCCCACCCACAGACATCCGTCTTCCCACCCACACACACATCCCCCACTCATCTCTAACACAAATCCACCCACTCACGTACTCATCCATCGACCACTCACAACCACACATCACCCACCCACTCACCCATCAACACAGGCATCTCTCATCTAGCCTCCCACACACACCCCAACCACCCAGCCAGACACACATCCCCCATCCTCACATACATCCTTCATCCACCCGCAAATCCCACACCTCCCCCATCCCTCACACATCTCCACTCCCACACAACACACTACCCATAAACGCATCCCCTCACACACACATCCCCCCACATGCATCCCCCATACACACCCCCGCCCACATATCTCTCACCCACACACACACACATCTACCCACCATTCACACATCCCCCACCTACAAACAACCTCACCACCACACATACATCCTCCACCCACTCACCTTTACTCCATCCACACTCACACACTCCCACAGACATATCCCATTCACAGACACCTCACACTCATCCCCCACACCCATTACACACCCATCCCCCAACCCACACACATCTCCCACACAGCCATTCACCCACCCAAATACACATTCTCTACCCACACCCCCAACCCATCAACACTCACATACTTCTAACCATCCTCCCAAATATCCCAACCCACACACAATCTCTCACACACACATACATCCCCCACCAACCACATATCCCTTCACCCATCCACACATCACGCATCAACCCACACACATCCCCCACACACTACCCCTTCACACATACATTCCCCACACAAACACACACATCCCTCACATACACATCCACACACACACATCCTCACATCTAGATACATACATGATGCCTCACATGATCACTGAAACTAATAAGAACAAACTCCCACACTTTACACACAGTTGAGACACTGACGATTGGCGTGAGCATTCTCGCAAAATTGGTAAGAAATGGAGAAAACATTGTACATGCACATTGTCTAGCGCACAAAATTGGTGATGCAAGTCAATTCTCTCTCTCTCTCTCTCTCTCTCTCTCTCTCTCTCTCTCTCTCTCTCTCTCTCTCTCTCTCTCTCTCTCTCTCTCTCCATCTCTCTCTCTTTTCTCTATCTCACATACACACACACTTTCTCTCTCTCTCTCTCTCTCTCTCTCTCTCTCTCTCTCTCTCTCTCTCTCTCTCTCACACACATACATACACACACTTTCTCTCACTTTCTCTCTCTCTCTCTCTTTCTCTCTCTCTCTCTCTCTCTCTCTCTCTCTCTCTCTCTCTCTCTCTCTCTCTCTCTCCCCCACTCACTAACGCTCTCACTCACATTACAGTAATGTTATATTATACATGATAAAATCAAGTGGCATACAAAATGATAATATGAAAGATGAAAATACTCAAAGAAATATGGAATAGCATATTACAAGACATGCGTGCACTCGACTCTCTCTCTCTCTCTTTCTCTCTCTCTCTCTCTCACTCTCTCTCCCTCCCCCTCTCTCTCTCTCTCTCTCTCTCTCTCTCTCTCTCTTTCTTTCTTTCTTTCTTACACAGGCACACACACACACACTCATTAACTCTCTCTCTCTCTCTCTCTCTCTCTCTCTCTCTCTCTCATACTCCCTAACTCTCTCACTCACTCTGCAGTGACGTATATGTGTTCATATTAAAAATTATAACATCAATTGGCATTCAAAATGATAATATGAACATGAGAATACACACAAAATATGGAATAGCATGTTACATTATATGCGTGCGCTCAAATCTCTCTCTCTCTCTCTCTCTCTCTCTCTCTCTCTCTCTCTCTCTCTCACTCACTCACTCACTCACTCTCTCTTCTCACCAACACACACACATAGACACCCACAACAATACGCGCATCCACACATACACACACACACTAACAAATCCATTCTTCCACTGTCTGTCTCTCTCTCTCTCGTTCGCTCACTCTCTCTTTCTCTCTCTCGCTCTCTCTCTCTCGCTCTCTCACTCGCAATCACTATTTCACCCATTAAGTCACTCTCTCGATCTTTCGTTCACTCTATATCACAATCTCTTTCACTCTCTCACACACAGACAGACACACACCCTCTCGCTATCAAATACACACTCCCTCGCATAAACACGAAAGCGTATACACATACACACCGAGCATACACACAATATACACACGCAAATACACACATATACCCACGCACACATACACACATCCGCACCTATACACACATACTTACACACACATACACACAAATACACACTCCCTTGCAAACACTGCATGCATGCACACATACACACAAATATATGCACATACATACACGAACATACACATATACACACACGCACATACACACATATACACACGCACATAATATAAACACACACACACATGTACACATGTACGCACACATAAACACACATAGAAACATACTTACACACACAAGCACACACACAAACCACCATTTACACACACTAACACATACACACCCATACACAGATTCAGACGTGCACACACATACACCCACATACACACATATAAACACACGCATACACACATATGGACACACGTAGACACACCCACCCATCCACCCACACACTTACTCACACATACATGCTGCCTCAAATAATATCACCTTCTCACTCACACATTTACTCTCTAAACCACACTAACTCACTCTCTTACTCGCACACACAGACAAGTACACAGACACACACACACTCACCCACTCTCTCTCTCTCTCTCTCTCTCTCTCTCTCTCGCATTAACTTCTCATGCACTCTCTCACTCACCCACTGTCTCACTCCCCCACTGTCTCTCTCTCTTACACACTCATTCGCTCTCACACTCACTCACACACGCATATACATACATACTCAGATATTATCCCCCTCACTCACTACCTCACTCTCCCTTACTCACTCACTCACTCGCTGGCTCTCTAACTCTCACTCACTCACTTTCTCACTCTCTCACACCAGACAGGCATACACACAAACACAACCTCTCTCTCCTCACACTAACTCATTCTCTCACTCAATCTCTCACACATACGTGCACACAGACATTCACTTTCTCTTTCACTCTCGCAGGCACACGCACTACATAATCTTTCACTTTCTCTGTCTCATACTCACTCTCTCACTCACACTCTTTCTCATTCACTCTCTCACCCACTCTCTTACT
>OY992877.1:136318643-136701143 GCA_963921405.1 Cepaea hortensis
TATTATTTAATGGCATTTCTAATGTGCTAACTTTAGAAACTGCATCTCTATTATTATAGTATTTTCACTTAGAGAACTTGTAACTCGCATTAGGAGACAATCAATCCACATTCTTTGACACGAGAAGGAGAAGGCTAGAATATGTCATGACAACAGAAAAGTTAGAGGGGAAGAGAAGCAGGGCATGAGCAAGAGATAAGATAATATACAGTTCGACATTATATGGAGAGACATTTCTATCATAAATGATTGGCAGTACACTAGATAGAAGGCTGTAGACAAACATGATGACCAACGCCACAAACAATGATAAGAAGACGCTGAGCTATTCAGTTAAACAGTTAAATTACGTTTGTTAGTAAGAAAGAAAAAAGGAAAAATATATATATATATATATATATATATATATATATATATATATATATATATATATATATATATATATATATATATATATATATATATATATATATATATATATATAACCTGTTTTGCTGTATGGCTGTAAATCTTGGAACGTAAATGAACAAATTAGGAAGAGATTGGAAGCAACAGAGATGTGGTTCCTGAGACGATTGTTGCGAATTCCTTGGACTCAAAGAAACTAACAACGAATGCCTGTTTTTTGGGGGGTAATATGAGGAGAAGAGAGGCATTGAAGAACATCGTGACAACTGGAAAGATCGAGAGGAAGTAAGGCAAAGGCAGATCAAGAGTAATGATGCTGGATGGATTGCGATGGTGGCATGGGGGGAATATCAACAGCGAAGTTGATCCAGAAAAACCAAAAACCGAGATCTGTGGAGAGTCATGAACGCCTACGCAGCCGGCATGGCACTTGATTATGATGAGTAAGAAAATGGAATTTGAAGTTTTGAAAATGTAACTTTGACTGAAGAAACTTCTGCGGTATCAGTGTTCTATGCATCTTGTACATGTTAGAAAGTGGGTAAAATCTGCTTGTATTCGGGAGGTTCCATCTTAATTTTTGCGATATCAGCAGTCTGTCAAATTGTGACGGGTGTGCCGGGAAGATTTCATATTATGAGTAAAACACATTGGACTGATGTTTTTTTTTTTTTAACAATAGTAGGTTCAAGTGTATATCATATTAAAAGACTTCTTTCTTCGTGGATTTAATTTTGCATTCTAAAAATGGAAAATGGGACCTAGAGGACAGAGTTTGAGAATCACTGATTTACACTAACCGCATTACTGCGCAGTATAAGTTTCTTCCTGGTCACCGCCAGAAACGTTATCCAGCGCTATTATTGTATTGCCGGTAATATGGTGAAGGTGTGTTTCACAATAATTCACTCCATGAATTATACATTAAAATAACCTCGTTTAACACGCGCCTTGATTTCTTATACATCAACAGGGTCATCGTTACTAAGTCCCAACTCTGCAGTGCTAGTTTGCGGTAATAGATCTTTGACAGTTTTTACTTTGAGCCTTGGTTGGACGTTCCGTCAGGCTGTTTCCTAACCATATCTCTATATTCTATATATGTATACTTTCACATGCTCTAGCTCTTTTGCCGACAACTCTTTCATTCATTATAGTGTTCTGTAGATTGTTGTGTCTTTCATTATGATCAAATCATCATATCTTTGCAATGTTTGTGTCTTTCAGCGGCGCCCTTTTAATACTGGAACTCTTTGTTTACGTAAAGTATCACTTTCATTCCACACGGTTATCTCCATAAGTGCTTCAGTTTCTTCTTATAGATCACACAAGGAGCTACCCATCACAGTGCACGAATACCGTAGCTACTACTACATTACAAAAGTCGATTCTAAATGTCCACTGCATATCCTACTACATTACAAATTCGACGCTGAATGTCCACCGCATATCTTACTCCATCCATCATGTGCCATGCCGGTAAGCATGGGCTGTCATGATTCGTCATTTCACTCGATCACCAGAGACGTGGATCAGTTCAGTATTCTTGTCTTTACTTCTCTGTCTTCCCCTTGTTCTCTTCCCCTCGATCTTGCCAGTTGTCACCAAGGTCTCCAATTTATATCGTCTTATAACATGTCCAAAAAATGTTGACTGTCTGCGTCTAATTTCTTTAATCAATTTACGATTTTCATTTGTTTTTTGTAGTACTTGGTCGTTGGTTTTTCTGTCTATCCATGGTACTCTTTGCATTCTCCTTAGAAACCATACTTCCACAGCCATAAGATGTTTTTCAGCCTGACTGGTCATTGTCCAAGCTTCACACCCATACAAAAGTATAGGCTCCGTGTAGCATCTCAACACTCTTTTTCTCTTTCAGCTGACATCGTTTTATTGGTCAGTATGTTTTTCATCTAGCTAAAGGCTACTTTCGCAATGGCGTTCTAATCTCTTCAAAGCATCTCCCATCAGATGTTATTACTGTTCCGAGATAATTGTATCGATTTACTTGTTGAAGAATATTCCCATTTGCTTGTATATTACATTGTGATATTTCATTCTTCCTAGTGACGACCATAATCCGTGTCTTCTTACAATTTAATTCTAACCCTAGTTGTTTACTGTGTGCAACAACCGCATCTACTAATTGTTGCAGATCCTACTTATTGTCTGCAATTAATACTGTATCAACTGCATATCTAATGTTATTGATGTTTCGTCCCCCTATGATGATTCCATTTAGATCTTCTACATTTCTGAAAATATTTTACTGTATAGGGAAAAAAGATCTGGAGTATTACACATCCCTGTCTCACACTTCTCTTAATTGGATGATATTGACCCACTTCATTATTAATCCTTATGACAGCTTGTTGTTTCCAATATATGTTATCTTCTTTACCTTTACCTTTAGCTTGTGTAAAGACGTTCCAGTATGACAGTACAGGGCAAGATGTGGTGAGTAAAATAAGACTTGACAAGCGCAAAACGTTTCAGGGCAGGAAAAAAAGCTGGGAGCAGCCACCGTGGTGGAGTTTCGAGGTGGAGAAGGCTTGGGTGGATAAGCGTAGTGCTGTAAGGAGATGGCAAAATGCCAAGAAGAACAGAGTTGCCCATCCTAGTCCCTGCATGCACTTAGAAAGAGAGATGCACACAAAAGTAAGCTATTAAAATAAAACTGGTCAAGGTTGTTAAAAGCGAAAAATGGGCAGAGGTGTGTCAAAGAGTAAGCACAGACAAGTCACTGAAATTGTTCTGGCGACTACATAAAAGCATGAGTGGTGGTCAAGAATAAGAGCATTTCTGACTTCCAAGGTGCTGACCTCATCTGGCAGAGGACTGACGAGGACAAGGGCAAAGCCCTCTTTGAACGCTACCTTGAGCAGAGCAACCAGACAGACATGGGAGGCCGAAATCTGGCCAAGGAGGTCACCTCAGACAGATGCAAGGCCCAGAACACTTCGGATGAAGACACAGTGACAGTGAAAGAAATCAAGGCTGTGCTTCGACGATCAAAAAATAGTGCTCCAGGTCCTGATGGCATAAGATACGACGATATAAATAGGTGTACCGACAATGAGCTAGAGAAACTAGCAGACATGTACAACAACAGTATAGGGAGTGCTAGCATCAAGGAGGAATGGTTACACAGCTATCTGATTCCCTTGCCGAAGCCTGACAAAGACCACACAAAAATTCAGGGATATCGAATTATAACCATGCAGAATACAATAGGCAAGCTGCTGGAGAAGGTAATTGCCAGGAAAATATCAAGCCAACTAGAGAGGCAAGGTGTTTTGCCACCTACCCTGGGTGGGTACCGTCCAAAAAGAGAAACCTGGACCAATGCAGCAGTCTTTGCCCTGGATGTCTATGAAGGTTTCCACTCAGGCACTGAAACCGTTGCTGCAGCGATTGATCTTGAGGACGCATACAACAGAGTACCACTGGATTTTTTAATGTTTCAGCTTCTCGAACTAAACGTAAGTCCATTTCTCCTTAGTTGGATCGCTGCAGCCCTCTTCCAACGGAAAGTAGTTTTTAGATGTGGCAGTTGGACTTCGGAACCAACAACAATATATCCTGGCCTACCACAGGGATCACCATTATCTCCGGTACTGTTCAACGCCTACACAGTGAGAATCACCAGTGAGCAGATCACTGGACCTGGCAGGACATTGTCATATGCCGATGATGTTTTAGTGTATCGTCAGGGTAAGGATAGAGAGGAGGTTGCTGTGGAACTACAAACCGAACTCAATCGCATAAGTACTTGGTGTGATGAAGCTGGGGCAATGGTCAACCCAACAAAGGCAACAGTGACTTGGTTCTCGTTGAATAATCATATTGTCAACACTCCAACACCAACTGTAATGCTGTGTTCAGAGACGGTGGAAAGAACGCAGGCAATGAATTACCTGGGGATACGGTTTGATCGAAGCCTTGCTTATAATGTGCACATAGACCAGGTGATAACAAAGGCCAAGCGGGGTTTGGCAACGATGCGGGTGATGGCGGCAGCAAACTGTGAGCAGCGCCATTTATGTCTTCTGTACGAGGGGCTGGTCATGTCTGTTTTGGAGTATGCAATGGCAATCCTGACTCTCAGCCATAAGCAGATAGAAAGGATGGAAAGGATACAGAATGAAGCTATGCGCATTATTCTTGGATGTACAAGAGATACAGCATGCAGGGCGATGCGCTACCTTCTTGATTTTCCAACCATTGAAGAGAGAATACAAGGTTGCAGGGCACGCGCCTACCTCAGAATTAACGCAAACACACAACATCCACTGCATAGTGAAATTAGGAAGGTGAAGGGCAGCAGGTTAAAAAGAGGACGGTCGTGGATGGGTCAAGCCGAAGACATTCTTCAACAGGTGTGTTCACTTGAGGACTTAGAACCTGGCGAGGAGTGGGTGCAAGTGCCAACAGACTTCTGCACATCCTTTTCAGTTTGCATCCAACTAGATAGAAAATGCAGACAAGAAAATCCGGCTGCTGTTGAGGCTGAAGTACAAGCGTTGATTTTCGAGAATTCGCTAGACGGTGACGCGGTCATCTACACAGATGGGTCGGTCGTCCGACATGTGAGAAGCTCATGGGCCTTTACAGCTCGGGCCGGAAGGAGAATTGTGAAGGAGGACTCTGGTGCTTTCACTGAAACCACAAGTAGCCTGACCATGGAAGTCATGGCAGTAAGTAAAGCAATAACATGGCTCGAGACACAGACATTCACTAGGGCTTGTTTCCTTAGCGACTCAATGAACATGATCAAGAGGATAGAGGAGGGGTCGATCCGAAGAGAATGGTTGCTGCCTCTGGAGCGGTCTCGGCTGGCAAAGATTAGTTTCATCTTCGTGCCAGGGCATGCGGGAGTACAAGGAAATGAGCGGGCTGACAAGCTCGCAGGTGAGGCTACTGTGGAGGGCGGACGCGCCATGGACCAGGCCGACATTCTGAATGCTCTACGAGAAGTAAGACTTTTGCGAGAACCAAGTGATGACTGTGAATCTACAACAATGGCCAGACTGCGAGAGCAGCAAATTAAAAGAGGGGTGGCCAAACAAGAACACTACGCAGGAAGCCAAAGAAGATTGATAAACCAACACAGAACTGGCGTCGTTAGCCGCTACACGTTGCGGGATTTGCTGAGGAGGGGATCCGAGCACTTATGGACTGAATGGTTCGATGTGCAATGAGGATGATCTGTCGACTAACTAACTAACTAACTATATGTTATCTTCTACAACAATATCTCCTAGTTTATTATCTTACTACATTTTTTTCCGCGTTTCCTTAATGTTTCAGGATATTGCGGTCAACACCAGCATCTTTCAGCTGTATGTTGATTCCTAGGCTAGATCACGCTCATCAGCACGCCACGACTTTCTGATCGACCGGCTCCATACTCTCATAAGTCACTGGCGCGACTCGAACCACTTCTAATTCTCGTGCGCTCACGTCAACCACTAGAGTATTCGGGGTTAACGGAGAAAGCTGCTAACCCCTCGACCAGGGAGCCGGCCTACTACATTATATCCTAGTTATAGCCTACTACATTACAAAAATCGATACTGAATGTCCACTGCATTTCCTAATAAATTACGAAGATCGATACTGAATACCCACTGCATTTCCTACTACATTACAAACATCGATTCTGAATGTCCACTGAAATTCCTACTACATTACACAAATCGATGCTAAATGTCCACTGCATATCCTACCAAATAACAAAATGCAATGCTGAATGTCCTCCAAATCCTACTAAATATTTTTTTTAAATCGATGCTGAATGTCCACTGCATATCCTACTTCTTCTTCAGCATTCCGAGCCATTGAAGTTCTTTGCTGCAGATACAAGCCATCTCCATTCGTCTCTCTGGTTGACCTTCTCTTGCCAGTCGCTGATTCCAAGTGCTTAGGTCTGTATGTATATTATCTCTCCACCGTCTTATTGGTCTACCTCGGGGTCTACGGTCATTTATTTTCTGAGTGTAAGCGAGTTTTGTTTCCCTATTATCTTCTATTCTTTCTATATGCCCCAGCCATTGCAGTCTATTAGCCTTCATGATACCAGTGATTAGCGGGGACTTAAACAGATCATAAATGTCTTTGATGCTTCCTCTTGTTCCAAATCTCAAAAGTCCTTTAACGTTCCAAGGTCGTTCTCCAAATAAGTCACTCCTAATTCGAGGCTCATGTTTCTGTTTCGTAACAAAATAGTTTTTACAAAGGTGGGGATGTTAACCCCACTCTTCAACCCCCAACCTGGAGGATCAGGGTGTTTCTCTTTGTCTGTTCTCTACCTTATCCGGCTTGGGAGGCATAGCTCTCAGGGTCATTGAGAAACTCAAGCTCCCCCACCACGCCAAGGTGGAAACACCATCGGGGGAGGCATACCCTACTATATTACAAAAATCGATGTTGAATGTCCACGGCATATCCTACTACATTACAAAAATCGATGCTGTGCAAGGTCGCCGCAAGAAGAAGCTTTGCTCTAACTACACGCCCTGCACACTGTCAACTGCAAGAGTATCGCAACAATTTCCCACCACGATGGTAAACAAATTAGCACCCAAGATTTGCATCCATCGCTCGGGGAGCTCACGATCCTGTAAGGAATGGGTGCGCTGCTTGTCTAGCAGAATTAAAACTAGGCAATGATTAATAATCAGTTCTTTAAGACGTACAAGAGTTAATTACTCCAGAGTATAGTGTTAATTAATAAACAATAATAATACCAACAACAACAATAGCAAGGGTTTACTTATCAGATTCCTTTCTTTTAACAATGCTACTTTTCAAAAAACAGCTTAATTAATCGTTGTTTTTTTTTTAAACAAATGAATTAGCATAAATGATATGTTATCTAAATAGGTCGAACTTTACGGATCTTCCGTAATTATTCACATCCTGATTACAGGTGACCGTAAAGGTCACTTTTCTAGGCCTTGAGACGTATTAGATATTTGGTGCTGGCCTCATACTCCTCTAGGCCAGTGCTTCAAAAACTTTTAACTTTAGCGGACCGACATAAAATTTTCTTTTTGCACCAAGGACCGGTGCCGTTTAAAAAAAAAAAAATTGTTCTCCTTGTAATCTGGAATTTTATAAGATCTCAATATACATGTTAATATAAATATAAGATTTAACGTAATTGTGGGTGTTGTCCCGCTGTGCTAAATACTGCTCCATAATATTATTGTATGACGGTGATTTATTTAATGGTGGTCCCATTGTCACGAGTAAAAATTTTATTGTAGAGATTTACAAATCAAACAAATTTTCAGATGTCAAAACTACGTTTATGTCTTCTTGTAAAGGTGTATATACTCGTATACACCGACAGTAATGAACACCAATATAAAATTAAAATAAAATATATCTTGGAAAACGATACCAAATCAGATTTTAAACAAGCTGACTAAATTACAGTATGTTGTCATAAAAATGATTTAATGAGCAGCTGCTAACAATAACTATTTAATGCGATGGGTGGGCCTGCTTATTATTTACAAGCTTATCAAATCGTAGCTCGATTGTAGACAGCGCTACCCGCAAAGGAGAACAAATTTCCATACTGTTTCTGTGTTTTGTCTTAATAATGCTCAGTGACACCACACACACACACGCACGCACGCACGCACGCACGCACACACACACACACACCTTCGCAGAGGTACGTCGACGGAAATAGAAGAACTTTTAATAAGTTCTAAACAATCTTCAAAGGAGAAAATATTTAACTTTTTTCTTACTTTTTTTTTTAACTCACGTTGCGGACCGGCAAAAAAGGGCTCGCAGGCCGGCACCGGTCCGCGGACCACCACTTTGAGAAGCACTGCTCTAGACAACACGACAATCGATAGGTCATGTAGTCAATATCACGCCAGGCACAGTTACTTCCCAGTACAATGTTTCTAACCTTTTTTTCATATCCTTTATACAGGACATCGTTGTCAACACCAGCGTTTTACTGCTGTTGTTGATGTCTTAGCAAGTTTACGTTCAGTAGTTTGCCATTGCTTTCTGAACGGCCGGCTCCCATACCAATTCGTTAAAACCCAGCCCAACGCGGTCTGCTACCAAATCGCGCGCAGATGTGTTTCGAACGCGGGTAAGCGGGCTTACAAATCGCGTCCGTAAGACCTTCACCACAGAGACCGGCTTCTAACCCATTACTGGGTGAATTTAGGACCCCAGGTCAAATTTCAAAAATAAAATTATCATATTACCGTATTACGAAAGCATCCGTGTCTCTCCGCAGATCTGTGTCCTTTGTGTTCTGGGTCAATATTATTGAAAATCCTCTATGTCTCGTCTTAATCATTTCTCTTGGCCTTCCTCCATCTCTTCTAACGCCGATCTTCTCAGTCGTCACGATGTTCTCCGATCTTTGCGCAGAGGCCATGGTAATCATCTCTGTATCCTTCCAATTGTAGTATGTGTACTGCGTCAACAGTACATCTCCAATGCTTTTCTTCTCATTAAGCTCATCTCAGTCCTATGGTTGCGTATAACGTGTTGCTTTCATTGGCTTCTTCAGGGAAATTGTAACTTATTTTTGCAATCCAAAACATTCGTCTCAGAAACGGCATTTCTCCAAGCTCTTCTTAATTTAAACACAGTCGTCACAAACAATAGGTTTTACGATTTATTGCCTGGCATATTTCACTGCAGCTCGTTATATTGCAGAATTTTTCTTCTTCTTCTTCTGCATTCATCCGAAGTTTTTTTTCTTTTTCGGACGTGATTGCGTTGTGCCTGTTTACAGCAGAACTGCGTTCTTGCGCCGTTAGGCCGACACATCCGTAACTGCGGGCATTTGTTGACCGGGTTAACTTTCCCGGGGTATTGCAGAATTCTATATCATATGAAGTGAATAAACGACTCATATTTTGGGCTTAAATACATAGCACACACCGGTCTCCGTGGTGTTACGGAAGCGGTTCGTAATTCCGTATACCCAGGTTCGAAACACAGTGATGCTGGTTTTTTTTCGAAAAAGGTATAGGTGCCAGTCGTTCAGAAAGCAATGGCAAACTACTGAACGTAAAACTTGTCCAGGAATCATGAACAGCCAAAATGCTGGGGTTGACTGCTACGTCCTGCGAAGGACATGCAACTACACTTTTATTTAACATGGCACACATGGTCTATGATAGTGTTCGAATGTGTGCCAATGTTATCCCCACGGTAATGCAGTCACTGTGAATTTTGTCTGCCCGGTTTTAGAAGCTTAATTGCTATGGCCTCGTTTTATTTGAGTAATCGTTTATTGTTAGTGAAATACAATATATGAAACGCCTTTTCT
This sequence comes from Cepaea hortensis, assembly GCA_963921405.1. Lineage (NCBI taxonomy): Eukaryota > Metazoa > Mollusca > Gastropoda > Stylommatophora > Helicidae > Cepaea > Cepaea hortensis. The sequence continues at coordinate 136,328,374 of OY992877.1, forward strand.
TTGTTAACTGTATGGTCGCACGTTAACGGGCATTGAGAGATCGCCGAATTGTGGCTTTTATAGCCTGTCAACTGTCCGGTGCTTCCTGAAGACCGATTAACTCTCTTTTACATCCATACTGGTATATGTTCGATTACTCAATTTGCTAATTCTCGTTCCGCTCTATCTATGTAACTTGCTTGGCACTCACACAGGAATTGATAAATAGTTTCATTTTGGTGTACCAAGACAGTAATTATTTCCCTGTTGGAGTAGATATCGGGATGGTTTTATACCTGATAATTGGTTCAGCAACAATGAATGTTAGGTTTAATGTTGTTTTAAGCAGATGGAGTATTTCAGTGTTCTTTTCATTACGTCGTCCCCTCGGAAGGTCAGCTGAAGAAACACTTGAAGCATTGGAACCAATGGTTCTGTGGGACTAGGTTTGGGTGGCTGGCAGGGACTCTTGAAGCCGGTTGGATATCCATTAGACTGCAGGGTCTGGTTGAAAGTACACAATTCTTCTGATAGAATGTCATTGCAGCAAATTTTCCTAGCTCGATTGGGCAGGGTCTGTTCCAGGTCACGCTAATTTGTCCCTTTGCATACTTAGACTTACTGAATTGCCATGTAGCAGAGCAGGGTCAGTATAACATTTCAGTACTCCCTTTCTGACATTCAATGAAAGTAACTTAAAACATATTTTTCACGATCTGAAATGCAGCCTTTGTTTGGTGTATCCTGCTCTTGATCTCTGTTAGTCACCTGTCATCTGTTACGACTGCTCCAAATATTACAGTTTATTGGCTTGGTTAAGCATGTTTTCTTGTATTATAATATCACATTTTATTGCTTCCCACTTGCCCCCCCCCCCCCCCCCCCCCCCCACCCACCCCCACCCGTCACCTCCTGATATAACCATTGTTTCTGTTTTCCTCTCTCTCTCTCTCTCTCTCTCTCTCTCTCTCTCTCTCTCTCTCTCTCTCTCTCTCTCTCTCTCTCTCTCTCTCTCTCTCTCTCTCTCTCTCTCTCTCTCTCTCTTGCACTCTCTGTTACTATAGTGTCCAATAGTTGTTGCTGTACTTTTGCGTTTCTAGCTATCAATAGTGCGTTATCTGCAAACCGCAGACTGTTTATATTTTAAACTTCAACACTTATTCGTGATCTATCTTCTTTATCTATTCATAACTGTCCACTTTATGTCCCATGTTAATTGCTGCTATTTGTTCCCATTCTGATTATAATCACCATAGTTTATTATTGTGTAACGTATTTGTATTTCTATCTAAAAGCGTGACGGTTTATTTTTTAACCGCTGTTTGCATGTGTGTATGTGTGAGTGTGTGTGTGTGTGTATGTGTGTGTGTGTGTGTCCTTTTTCTGTGTTAATCTTGTTCATTGTTGATCTACGTGTGTGCTGTTGTATTTGTTTATATATTAGTTCTATGTTATATATGCGCATATCTAACATAAATTCATCTGTTGAACTTATTTTTAATTGGGTATCGATGGCAACAGGAAACAAGACTAAACATTATATTATGTTGTGTGTGAACTTGTGTATGCATGCATTTGTGTGCAAGCATGCGTGTGCGTGCGTACGTTTTATGTGCGCTAACTTGTTTGTTCTATATTTGTTAAGCGTGTAGGCCCCTAGAGCACAGTATAGTATACCATTGAACCGCATATATACACGTTTTTATCATTACCTTGTGTTCTTAGACACTTATAGATTTAACTATTGTTATTTATAGTTACCATTCACGGCTTTAATTTATATTTTGTATTAAATTTACTTTAAATGTTATTACATTTATTGCTGTTGTTTTTATAATTATTCATAACATCTCATAACCTGGAGTACAACGAAAGGAGATGAAGCCTTATTACAAACCTTTGAGAACAAAGTTTTAAGACGCATCTTTGGACCCATTAGGGATACACAAAGTGGAGAGTGGAAAAGAAGAAGTAACAAAGACATTTATGATCTGTTTAAGTCCCCGCTAATCACTGGTATCATGAAGGCTAATAGCTGGGGCATATAGAAAGAATGGAAGATAATAGGGAAACAAAACTCGCTTACACTCAGGAAATAAATGACCGTAGACCCCGAGGTAGACCAAGAAGACGGTGGAGAGATAATATATATACAGACCTACAAGCACTTGGAATCAACGACTGGCAAGAGAAGGTCCACCAGAGAGACGAATGGAGACGGATTGTATCTGCAGCAAAGAACCTCAATGGCTCGGAACGCTGAAGAAGAAGAGATAACATCTCACTTTGCGTATCCATTTTCAACATTCGCATTGTGTATGTTTTTGTTTTCTGGCTGCTTTGTGTGTTTATAGCGGTGTTCATGTCTTCTTCGTCCCCGATAAAGACTACGTAGTAATTGATGCTCGTTAATCTCTGAATCAGTTTAATGTTAGTTTACGCTTCAGTTGGTTTATTTCATTATGCCTCACTCACTTACATGGGGTGTAGTTTTAATGACGGTAGATTTTTTGAAAATATTGCCGTTCCTAATTTTGTATTCACCCTCTGTGAAATAAGACAATAAGCAAACACGCTGAAAAACATTTGATCTCTCTCTCTCTCTCTCTCTCTCTCTCTCTCTCTCTCTCATCATGTTCCTCTTGTACCTTGCGGTGTCGAGGTGAAGTATAAACTTCGTGAGAGTGCCCGATTATGGGCTTCATATAATGATATATCGATATTCCCATGGACTCTGCTATTCCCTCCGTCCAACGTTTACGTGGTCGGCCTCTTCCTCTGTTTCCATCTGGTCTGTAAATCATTGCTTGTTGTGGTATGCTATTGACTGGTAACCTACTTGCATGGCCAAACCATTTGACTTGCTGCTTTCTAATAAAATCTAGTGCTGCTTTAACCCCCACTTTAGTCCTGATTTCTTCATTTCTGATCTTATCTCTTCTTGATACGTTGAGTATTTTTCTCAGGAACCCCATTTCTGTTGTTGTGATTTTTCTTTTCTCTTTTTCTGTCATTGTCCAGGTTTGGCATTGGTAGCATAGGGTTGGTAGGAAGATTGTGTTGTAAAGCGCTTTCTCAGTAGTTATTGATACATGTTTGTTCTTTAGTATTGGTGCCATTTGTCCAATGAGTTGATTTGCCTTATTGCACCTATTTTCGATCTCGTCTTCTGATCTGCCATTTGATGATATTATACTTCCTAGATACTTGAAACTCTTTACTTGTTTCAAGGGATGTTCGTTTAGGTGAATTGTAGTTTGTTCTTCTTTAGTTATAGTCATTACCTCTGTTTTGCTTGTGCTAATTTTCATGTTATGTTCCCTACACATTTCGTTTAGACTATTCATGTGGTCTTGTAATTCAGCTTCTGATTTTGCTATTAGTGCTTGGTCGTCCGCAAACAGGAGTTCTCTAATGGTTAGATCTGCAGTTGGTTCCTCTTCTGTGTTCTCGTCATGCGGTATTCTTGCGGTCTCTGCTTGGCTGGTCTCTTTATATATGTTCTCTATATATGTTATGAACAAGAGAGGGGACAGGACAAACCTTGTCGTACTCCAGATCTTGTGATGAAGGGTTCTGAGTGTCCTCCAGTTGCTCTCACTATGCATTCACTGTTGTTGTATAAACTTCTACATAGGTTTGTTAGATGTGTACTCACTCCATATTGTTAAAGGATTTCCCACAGCTTGTTTCTATCTACTCTATCGAATGCCTTTTCTTGGTCGACAAAGGCTAGGTAGAGTGTTTCATTGAATTCGATTGATTTTTCTATAAGTTGTCTAAGAGCAAAAATGGCATCTGTGCATCCTTTGTTTTTCCTAACTCCAAGTTGTATTTCGCTTAGCTGGGGTTCTAAAGTAGTTCGTAATCTTTTTTCAAGAATTTTGCAAAATATTTTCCCAGTATTACTCAACAGTGAAATGCCTCTGTATTGTGTGCAGTCTCTTTTGCTGCCTTTGTTTTTCCAAATTGGGATAATTATGGCGTTTCCCCAGTCTCGTGGTGTCTGTTGTTCTACCCAAACATGGTTCTGTTCCTACTTCTCTTGCTGCTTTAATTAGTTCATTTGGTATTTCATCCTGTCCCGGTGATTTTTTCAATGGGGCTAATCTGATGGCTTCTATCATTTCTTCTTTTAGTATGTCTAGTTCTAGTTCTTCTGTAACATCTGTGTAGGTCTCTTGAATTCCTGTGACATCTGATGGGATGTTGAGAAGTTGTTCGAAATACTGCTTCCATCTTATTAGGATTTGTTTTTGTTCACTTATTGGTTCTCCATTTTCGCTGTTAATTATTTCAGTTGGGTCAAATGGTTCTCCTCTGGTTCGCATTGCACCTATCTTTTTGTAGAAGTTTCTAGTTGCCTCCTTGTAGTTTTTATTTAGGGTTTCTCCATACTCTTCCCAGTCTTTTTGTTTTTCACTCTTTACTATTCTACTCACATGTCTTCTCGCTATTCTATATTCTATGTAATCACATTCCTGTTTGCTCTTCAACCACTTTTTATATTTTTCCTTTTTGTCTTTTAACGCTTTCTTTACTTCTGCGTTCCACCAACTTGTTATTTTCTTTATCCGTGTTTTGCGTTTTTTCGTGGTTCCACATGTTATTTTTGCCGTATTTAAAATGCTTGATTTGAACATCTCCCATTCTTCTTCCACTGTTTTTCTTTCTGTAGGTAATTTTACAAAGAGTTCAGTTAGTTCTTTCTCATAATTTTCCCTTACTGACTCGTCTTTAATGTTCTTTAAGTTTACTGATTCGCATGGCATGTATTTTCCTGCTCTTTGTTTTCTTCTTCTGATGTTTCTTATTGTGGCAACGACTGCTTTATGATCTGTGTTTATACTGAAATTGGGCACTGCCCTTGCATCTAATATATTTCTCTTTCTGTTATTTCTTGTTAATATAAAATCAATTTGGCTTTTAGTATCTAGATCATTCTATTTATATCAGGTGTATACTTGTGAATCTTTATGTTTATAGAATGTGTTTGTTATATAGAGGTCGTATTGGCTGCAAAGCTCTATCAGTCTACTTCCGTTATCATTCCTTTCATTTTGCTGATCTCCAATTGCTCCCAGATGTTTTTCTATGGCCACTCTGTTATGTCCTAGTCTTGCATTGAAGTCTCCCATAACTATGATGTTGTCCCGCTTATCTATTTTATTTAGCACGTCATGTATGTCTTCGTAGAAGTCCTCGCATTCTTGCTCATTATTGTTTGCATTACATGGTGCGTATATTTGTACATATGTTGTAATTGTTTGTTCTTTTATTTTCACTGTACATTTGATGGCTGTGTAAATTTGGTTTCTGAGAAGAATGCAAACAATACCATGGACAGACAGAAAAACTAAAGACCAAGTCCTAGAAGAAACAAATGTAAATCGTACACTGATTAGAGAAATTAGACGCAGACAGTCACATTTTTTTTTTTTTTTGGACATGTTATACATTGGCACCTTGCCGTCTTGACAGACGATAGTTTGTTACATTGTGCTTCAAAAAGGCATAATAACTACAACTACAACCTATGGGGTGGCGAATGTTACTGATAAGGCCAATTCGCGCTGTAAATGTTCGTCCACGGTGGATACATGTGAACATATGGTCTTTTTCACCATCTTACGTCTCACGCGCTCGGTGTGTGACTTATCTGCAGTAATTGTATCCTTTGTTTTTATTCCATTTCTGACAGTTGCCCTCCACGCAACACGTTCAGCGGCGACTTGCTCCCAATGTGCGTTATCAATGCCTGTATCAACCATGTCCCGCTTACACACATCTTTGTATCGTAGTAGAGGCCGACCCTGAGATCTCTTACCCATCTGTAATTCACCAAAAAAGTATTCTACCATCATCCATCCTCCTAACGTGTCCTATCCATTTAAGTCTACGAAGACTGAGCATGGAATATACCGTCACACAGCCTGATATTTCCAATACATCAGTATTTGTGATTTTGTCTTGCCACTTAATACCAAGTATTCTTCGCAGTCACCGCATATGAAAGCTGTTTAAACGTTTCTCTTGGTGTGAGTAAGTTGTCCAGGCTTCATTGCCATAAAGAAGAGGCTTAATAGACAGGGACTTTTGTTTTGGCAGTAAGCTTCCTGTTTTTCCAGACTCTTTTTTTGTTAAACTGTTCATTGTTGTTGCTGCCTTACCAATCCTGATGTTGATTTCCTGATCTAGGGATAATTTGCTATTTACCTCTGATCCTAGATATGTAAAATGGTTTACTATCTCTAGGTCAGCGCCGTCAATAAAGATTGATGGTACTCCATGTGCTCCTTGTGATATAATCTGTGTCTTCTTTTTGCTAATTGTTAAACTAAATTCATAACAAGCATTGGATAATGCAGATAGCAGACGTTGTAATTCTTCCTCAGAGTGGGTCGTAATTGCAGCATCATCTGCAAAAAGCAACTCTCTGATCAGTACCCTCCTAATTTTGATCTTGGCCTTCAATCTCTGAGCATTATATAGGCCGCCATCTGAGCGTTAGTGAATGTATATGCCACCATCCTGATCATGAAAGGCATATTTCAGTAGAAGTGAAAAGTATATTCCTAAGAGGGTAGGAGCTAGTACACAACCTTGCTTAACTCCACTCTTGATTTCAAACTCTTCTGAAGCTGCACCATCAAACTTGATTATACCCTTCATGCCTGTGTGGAACGATTCCACAATAGACAGAAGTGTTGGTGGGCAGCAAATCTTTTTAGTGCCTTGAACAGACCCTCACGACTGATCAAATCAAATGCTTTTGTGAGCTCGGTGAAGACAATAAACAATGCCTGATTCTGTTCACGGCATTTTTCTTGCATTTGTCGCAATGAGAATATCATATCAATGGTAGACCGGTTCTGTCAGAAGACACACTGTGATTCGGGGTAGACTTGATCTCCTAGGACTTGAAGTTTGCGCAGAACAATTCTGGCAAATACTTTTCCAACAATACACAGAAGTGAGATACCCCTATGGTTGTTGCAGTCGCTCCGATCGCCCTTGTTCTTGTACAGTGTTATGATGCTTAAATCTTTGAAATCCTGTGGGACTTGTCCTTCTCGCCAGCATAGCTCTATTGGCTGGTGGATCTGTAGAGTGACTGTGCCTTGCCCAGTCCTGATAATCTCTATTGGAATCCCATCCTTACCTGGAGCCTTGCCAGATGCAAGTTCGTTTATAGCACACTTAACTTCTGTTATGGTGGGAAGTGTGTCCAGGTGGTCAAGAGTTGATAGGGCCTCTATGGCGTTGGGGCATCATCCGCTAGTTTGGTCTCACTTGAGTAAAGCTCCAAATAGTGCTCTACCCAGCTATCCATCTGCCATTTCTTATCAGTGATGATTTCTCCAGTCAAGGTTTTCAGTGGTGCACTTCTTTTGATCATTGAACCACAGACTTTCTTTATCCCTTCATACAGGCTTCTGATGTTTCCCTTATCACTTGCATTTTGAATGGACTAACATAACTTACTCCAATAGTCATTTGCACACTGCCTGGCAGCCTTTTGCACATCCTTCCAAGCCTGCTTCAGCTCACTGTGGGTGTTATGTGTTGTTCTTTCCTTGTTTCTTAAGAGAGCTATCTTCTTTTTATCAATCAAGGGCAGCAGTGTCTGGCTGTTTGTCGCAAACCAGTCCTGTCTCTTATGATCCATAGTGCCGTAAACCCCTACCGCTGTTTTATAAAGAGTTTCCTTTAGTTTACCTTACTTTTCACTTGCTGTAAAATTTTCTTATGTATCAGTGAAAGCGTCTTCAAGTTGCTGTTGGAACTCAAAGCACTTATCAGGATCGTGGGTGTTAATAATATATAAACCTGGGGCTGGATTTGTGTTTAGCTGTGTAGATTCTCTTTGGTCTCAGTCTAACCCCTGCAACAACCAAGGAGTGATCCGTATCACAATCAGCACTGTGGTAACTTCAAGTTAATGATGGTTGGTTCAGATGTTGTCTCCGTGTAATGGTGAAGTCCAGCTGGTGCCAATGACCGGATCTTGAATGTTTCCATGTGAACTTATGCAGCTCTTCTGTTTTTAAAAAAGGAGCTTGTAATACATAGGCCATTTCTGGTGCAATGCTCCGGCAGCCTTTGCCCATTTTCATTCATGCGACCGATGTTATATTTTCCAAGGCACACTGACCATGAACTCGAGTCCTTCCTCACACGAGCACTGAAATCACAAAGCACATAAATTTAGATGGATTTTTATTTTAGAACTGCCTTGATTACAGAGTCTAACTCCTCATAGAACGAATCCTTTACATCATCAGGGGAAGTGAGTGTCGGTGCATATGTAGTGATAATGTTGGCAAAACCACAAGAAGTTGCCAAGCTCAGGGATAATAGTCTTTCATTACCTCCAGCTGGAATTTCAATCATTCCCAGTAGCGAATTATTCACTCAAAGCCCACACCATGTTGCCTTTTTTTCTGCCTGCCCTCTACCCTTCCAAAAAAAGGTGTAATTGTTTTCCCTGAGTGACCCTTCATTGGCGAGGCGAGTCTCCTGCAGGCCAGTAATATCAATGTTAAGACGATTGAATTCGGTATCAATCACTGCCTTTTTTCTCACATAGTCAATATTCGTCAGGTCAGTGGAAAATCCTGTAAACATGGTTTTTATGTTCTAGGCTGCAAGCCGTAGCTTGAGGTTTCTATTTGTCTTTTTAGTAATACCCAGTGCAATGATTTTACAGCCTGCGATTCAGATTTTGTCCTAGCCCCAAGCACCCATTAAAGCAGGCAGGTTCTGGCGGATCAGCAAGCAAATGGCCGGGGGCTGTCCAGCTTGAGGCGGGCGGTAGTTGAAAAGTGACACCTGTAAGTGTTTACTTGGTTGTTTCGGGATTTGAAATTTAAATATTGAGCACAACCCACAACTGACAACGCTGATCGTATTCCGGTATGAACCAAATTGACGTGGATAGGCCTTAGGTTCATACCGGAATACGATCAGCGTTGTCAGTTGTGGGTTGTGCTCAATCTTTAAACCTGTAAGTGTCTCCCACCGTCAGAGGCAACCCATGGCACCCCATGTCTACGATAATTGACAAGGACTTATAACCCATAACTGCTACCTCTCGCTTTGATTCTGGGACCGGTTAAGACCAGGGATGTAGTTATACTTCTCCATGGCACAAAGCCTGGGCTAAAATATAGAGACCATGTGTTGCCCATGCAGCATGATCCCTCTCTCGGTCTGTCTCGTGGCATGGTCGAAACAGGAACACTGAGCTGGTCCACGACTCTGGTGATCGAGTGAAACGGCGAATCATGAACGCCCACGCTTATCGGCATGGCACATGATGGATGGGTGGAACTCATGCAACATAAAAGGTAAATACAAAACTTGGAACGGCAATATTAAAAAAAAAATCCCAGTCATTAAAAATGCAATCTGTAAGAATTCTAGGGTGATCGTTTATTATTCGTCAATTACTCAACTACGCCGAGACCTCAACGATTAGGTATATAAGACCTAGGTTATGCAGACAGAACGATTTCATAGCGAAACTGCGATTACCGTGGGGATAACAAATGTCCACACTCGAACAGGTGACTCAAGCTTAACAGCCCTCGGCCTGACCTATTTCAATTTCAACCTAAATCAATATTAAAATATGACTTATGATAACTCTGCAGTATGCACCTGACGAGATACAACGAAATATGTCAGGCAATAAATTGTGCAACCTGTTGTTTGTGGCCTCAGCGTTTAAATTCACTAAGGGGATACATTGTTTTGAGATTTACGTGTATTTACAAGGGAAGAATTATGGGCAAGAAGAATTATTATTTGATTCATTAATATTAATAGCTTTGTTATAAAATGCATTCATTATTTTGAGTGTACTTACAACATCATCTTATTGTGGGCAGTACAAAAATATAAACTTGAAATCAGAAGTTACAAAACAATCTCGTGTTTAAACTTTCGTTCAAGGGTGGAAAGATGGATGTAGTAGATTTGAACTGTAGATTAACAAAGTAATTGCGTTTAAGAAACTGAAGAAATTTCCGTGTTTTCCCTGAAAGTATACCCAAGAAATTTAATACTGCGTTACTTTTTGTGGGAACTATGCACGATGCTATGCTACGCCTCTGAGTCAACTGAGTGCACTCCAATAAGAGAATAAGTCAGTGCAATTCAATCACCAGTCGGACTGACATAAAATTCAGTGAAATTGAAAGTCACATCTATTCAGAAAATGGCAATCATCATCATCCGAAAATGCATCATGCGCTGTCAGAAATTATGTGAACATTTACTAATTAGTAATTAATAATATTAATAATAAATTAATATTTAAATCCAGCTTATAAATAAACAAGCTCTGGGGCACTCTTCCGAATTCCGGTCCCAAATAGTTCCGCAGTGAATAGGTCAGGGGTTAAGGGTTAGGGTTAGTTGTTAACTAAACACTGACCCTAACCCTTACCCCTGACCTATTCACTGCGGAACTATTTGGGACCGGAATTCGGAAGAGTGCCAGCTCTGGTAATCCCGAACAACATTAAACAATAATTAATAAGCATAATTCCTAAAGTTTAAGGCATTTTTAAAACGTTAGCTTAATCATAATGATTTTATACCATCGTATGTTTAACATAATATTAGGGCAGATCAGAGCTCCACTAGAAAGGTGCAGATATTTCTCAGTCAGCTTCCGACATAGGGTGAAGGTGAGTCTGAATTCAGAATATAATATTATAATATATGAAATCATTTCATTATCATTCCAACCTGTACATAGACTACTACACTACAGTACTCCTGACCTAATGCCCAGCAAGATAATCAAGTTACTCATCTCCATAACTAATCTTCATGATGGTAATACATTGCTTTTTATTTTGTGCTCCCTCGCTTTGAACTCAAGCGTAGTAGTCCATACACACTACTTGAAGTAGTGCTGGACTGAAGGGCAGAAGAAGAAAAAAGGAAGGAAGTAAGTTATTAGAATGCATTATTATGGCAACAGTCAGAATACTGCAGTACATTCCAGTCAACATTTAATGTGATGATATCAGCTGATATGATCTGATACATACACTTTGACATATTGTATTTTATCTTTCCTGCCATGAAACATATGAATACATAAAGTATTACCTCACTTTCACCACTGTAGTCTGTTCCTGATTTTTAACAGGCAAAAGTGTCCATGTCACAAATGATGAAAGTTTCATCACACTGTAACCAAGGCTCCCATTCAAATATTGGGGCAGATTACGTCAAGGACGTTGTTGAGAAATGGACAACAGAGTTTTCTTCATATAATATTTCGGAACCAAACATCAGTGCAGAAATAATAATTGCTCATGTTCTTGGTCATAAAACGGTAAGCATCACTATGAAGATTTTAATTATTTATCTTTGATCATTACTGCATGTTCTGTCTTTTCTGATCACAACATATAGTCTGAGAATGGAGGTGAGGCAGCCACTGCGGCATTATGCTGGCTGGACACCCATGTCATAATTGTAACAGACTCACAGAGCATGCTGAGAAGGGTGAAAACAGACATGCTTCATTTAAAAAAATCAAAGAATGTGAACACTTACTTGTTGGATCTTTTCTCTGGTGAATTCTGGTGTGTTTGGAAACGAGCAGGTGGACAAGTTGACTGGATCTGCATTGCTGATTGTGTTATTGGTGCACCATAAGGCAGGGATAGTCAGGGCCTTTTGGGACCATGTGTATAGTGTGGAAGAACAGATAGATCATCACAGTCTGGAGAGAATGGTGTGACAGAGAGTGACCAGGGGATCTGATCAACACTCAGTTCTCTGAGGAAAGGCCAGACTTACACATAATCAGATTGCAACTGGTATGATCAGTATTGGACTCTTCGCTGGTTGTTGAAGATAAGGACTAGAGCACATATAGGAATGTCCCTGTGCTCTGATATCAATTCTTGATTTCACTCAACTCAACTATCATTGCTGGTGGCTGCCAGAAGGATTGTTCTGAGTTGGGGATAAACAAGCTAGGATATATATTTCACCTGCAATAGATACAAATCTGTTGTCTTATTTAGGATGGAGCCTGTGTCCCTTGATGTGTGAGATTTGTTTATTATCTCTTACCCTCAATTCCTCTTTTTTAGAAAAATCTGTTCTTGTGTTAGCTATTGAAGGAACATTGATATATCTTTTAATCATCATCATCATCATCATCATCATCATCATCATGTCTCTTCACTGGGGAACAAATAGCTTCAATAGTTTATGTTCTGAGCTTTCTTCTTTCATTTTGTCTTCTCTCATGCTATCTAGTCTTTATGGGGTACTTATCAGTGAGCATTCATCAGTTTGTTTTTTTATGTTCCCACCATTCTTTTCCATTTTTGTTTGCAATAAGGCGTTATTGACTACATTCTTTGTTCTATTCTGTTCTTAGTGAATTAATTATTTAAACAACATTACTCAAAGAATATTTGAGGAATTATACTTCATTTCTTCTCCATCATTTTAGACGAAACTGATATCACTTGATAGACAGTATTTTTTTTTTTTTTTTTTTTTTGGATTTTTTAATTTTGGGTTTGGCGGTCATCCCAGACTAGCTGGTTCCCCGCCTCCCCTGTTTTTGGCGTGGACCCTTAGTCCCACTGTGAGCTATTGCCCACAGTGGTCCACCGGGCCCACATTTAAAGTGATGCTTATGTGAGGTTTTTTTTCCTTTTTGGATCACCCGGCCCCCGACCAGACCAGGCGCACTACTGAGAGGGGCAGCAAATGCGTCTGATCTTAGCCAAGGGACCGAGAATGATCCCTCCCGGCCTCCGGCCAGACCAAGCGCACTACTGTCGGGGGCCAGCAAATACACTTGATCTTAGCCAAAAGTAGTAACAAGCATGAATATCAGTTATGTGGTTATTTTGGAAATGAATAATGAATACATACTTAAATAAGTAAATAACCATGGATTAAAAACAATATATAGGCATTGGGCTGATTGGCTGGTTGATCTTGAATTTGATGTGTTGATGTTCAGTTTGCCTGGGTCCTGAAAAAGACTTCATGTAGACACTTTCCTTCCTACCTATTACCAAAGTAACATCTTTGCAGGGACTGTTGCAGAGCTCTTTTTCCCGTCTCCGTGTGCAGGAATATGTGGGGTGTGCAATGCCAGTACATAAATTTTACATCTGCAGAGAGGCAAAAAGAAATTTGGAACAGCCAGACTGGGAACCTAGTCTGTTGATGAACCACACCACAGAGAGGTGCTTCATGGTTTGGCCAGAGTAAATCTGTTCTTGATCATGTGACTCTGTGGTCCCAGGCATTGGGAAAACAATAACAGTGATCATGAGACATTAATATTGCTTTTCAACATCATGAAATCAGTAGTATTAACATCTAGAGAGATTAACAATGCATTAAAATGAGAATTGTCAAATGGTATGTATATTCAACGCTACTAGCCTGGACAATGAACAAGCAATCATAAAGTTGAATAGAGGCTCTGGAGATATGGATATACAGAAGAATATGCCGTATTTAATGGAAACAAAAACAATTTAATGCAGAGGTTCTAGAAAAACTGGGAATGAAAAGAAAGTTGATGCAAGAACTAAAAAAGAAGACTGAAAAAATTGTTGCCACTTTAAAAGACATAACACTTATGAAAACCATATTGGAGGGCAAGCTTAAAGGTAAGCGAGCAAGAAGTAGACAATGAAACAAGTGAGAAGATAACATCAAGAGATGGATGAACAGCAATCTGACAGAATGTACAATCAAGGCGAAAGCAGACAGTGTTGGAGACCCATTGCAGCCAACCTTCGTTGTGGAGACAGCACTTGATTGATTGATTGAAATAAGCAACCCAAGCTGTCTGTTAATAGAACTAGTAGATCATGAAGTCGCCCATGCGTTACTGGGATGATAAGGAAGCAAAGAATAGTAACATTGATGAAACCTTCCATTGCGTGGTAGATATGAGACTGACTACCTCATCTCATAGAAAGTTTTAGTAGCAAAATCCAACTAAGCTCAAGTCTACAGCAAGGAATCAAAACAGAAATGAATTAACATGGACTGAGCTGCAAGAGATAGCAAAGGACAGAGAGCTTGGTGTTACTTGGTTGAGGTTCTGTGCTGCACTGAGAGATAAAAAGGTAGATGACAAAGAAGGTCATGAAGTATGTACTATTGTTAAAAATGTAATTTCTTCACACCATCTTCAATGCTAAATACATTCATACACTAGTCTATAGTTTATTGACATATTTACTTTAATTGCAGAAATGGTTGCTGTCTTAATAATATTTTATGCCAAGAATATGATCCCTAGAATATATTAGGGGCTGCATTATCGTAGAGGCTAGCAAGCTTACCTGTTGGCCCGGCGGTCATGTATTCAACCCCCATCAAGGTGGATTGTTTAATATCTCCCAGATTGACAGTCTGCACTAACTACCAGAAAGTCAGAAAGTACTCTGGGAAGTAAAGGGATCTCGTGTGATATTAACTATGAGGGGGCTTCAAATGAAAACCTTGAAAGTGTGATAGAAATTACAGTAACCATACCATTCTCTTGTAACCTGTCAGTATTGCTGTTAAGGATGTTAAGCATGTGACATCACAGTGCTGACGAACACGATTACATCATAAGGACACTTTAAAGGTGGCTGTCCCACTTTTTACATGCGCTAAAGAGGAGCAGAGTTCTGTTATCCGTTTTTTTTTTATCAGTGAAGGGGTGAAACCTATATAAATTTATCAGAAAATGAAGGTTCAGTATGGTGATGCATGCCTGTCAGTCCAGCAAGTGTATGAGTGGAGTAGGAAGTTTCAGAATGTGTTGGTTCGATGAAAATGTGCAGCATGTAGTACATGAGTGATTACACACAAGACCAAAAGAATTACTTCCTACAGGAATCCAAGCACTTTATCAGCGCTGGAGGACTTGCATTGACTTCAGTGGTGACTACATGGGAAAATGATACATTTGTTCTTTACTTTTTCAGAATATATTCATCTCTCTCTCTCTCTCTCTCTCTCTCTCTCTCTCTCTCTCTCTCTCTCTCTCTCTCTCTCTCTCTCTCTCTCACGCACGCACACACACACACACACACACACGATTATGCTGATTGGCAAGTATGCTAGCCAATGCGCTACCGGGGCTTACAGTTTTGCTATAAATATACAGAAAACAACCTGTGTTTCAGAATGAATGAGTAGGAAGAAGACAAGGAGTGAGAGAAGAAGCTATAAGGTGTCACTTATATGCAGGGAAAAGACTAAAGTGATCAGAATATTGTCATATCTGTGCTATAAATGTATTGTTTTGTGTTTCACAGATGTATCACGTCGACCAGCACATGAGAGTTACAGCATCAGAAGTCACTCAGGTAAACAGACTCTGTCAGCTAAGGCTAGCAAGGTAATTTCTTTAAACATATTTTTTATGGAAAAGTAACATTGGTTTGAGGATGTCGACCAATAAAACTATTAATGGATGTAAATTTGTGCTCTCTTAATTGTAGTAAAATGCACAGTGAAAGACCTTCATGGATAATAATCACTGCAATAAGATGGGGTGACCAGAATTCTTATTTATCACCTTTCTCCCATAGTTAAATCTCTGTTCAAATCTCTATATTTCATTATGCACTATTCAGAGCATTATGCACTATCCACTCTACTTCAACTACCTTGGGAGCTAGGTAGCATCTTGCCTACCGGCCCACTGGTCAATGCAGGTTTTTTTTTTTTTTTAATTGACCTGTTCTCTGGTCGACCCAGCCTGAAATGACTTCCCAGTTAATGCCCTGGGAAGTAAAGGTGACCATTATATTGATTGCATCAGGCATCACCCATGAAGTGTCAGGCATCACCCCCATCAAGTGTTGTGCATCAACCATGAAGTGTTGTGCATCATCCATCAAGTGTCGTGCATCACCCATCAAGTGTTGTACATCACACATCAAGTGTCGAGCATCACCCATCAAGTGTTGTACATCACACATCAAGTGTCCTGCATCATCTATCAAGCGTCATGCATCAACCATGAAGTGTCAGGCATCACCCCCATCAAGTGTCGTACATCACCCATTAAGTGTCGTACATCACACATCAAGTGTCCTGCATCACCCATCAAGTGTTGTACATCACCCATCAAGTGTTGTACATCACCCATAAAGTGTCGTACATCACCCATCAAGTGTTGTACATCACACATCAAGTGTCGTACACACATCAAGTGTCCTGCATCACCCATCAAGTGTTGTACATCACACATCAAGTGTCGTACATCACACATCAAGCGTCGTACATCACCCATCAAGCGTCGTGCATCACCCATCAAGTGTCGTACATCACCCATCAAGTGTCGTACATCACACATCAAGCGTCGTACATCACACATCAAGCGTCGTACATCACCCATCAAGCGTCGTGCATCACCCATCAAGCGTCGTACATCACCCATCAAGCGTCGTACATCACCCATCAAGCGTCGTACATCACCCATCAAGCGTCGTACATCACCCATCAAGTGTCGTAGATCACCCATCAAGTGTCGTACATCACCCATCAAGTGTCATATACATCACCCATCAAGTGTCGTACATCACCCATCAAGTGTCGTACATCACCCATCAAGTGTCGTACATCACCCATCAAGTGTCGTACATCACACATCAAGTGTCGTACATCACCCATCAAGTGTCGTACATCACCCATCAAGTGTCGTACATCACCCATCAAGTGTCGTACATCACCCATCAAGCGTCGATGGTCTATGAAAATATGGAGCTAGTACTATATACTCATTATACCCCATGATGGGTCAAAAGTTCAGTTACTTGTTACTTGCTTCAGCTGCCTTAATTCTATACTCTTTTCACAGTCAGAAACAATCAACAGTGGTACGTTAGTTTTTTAAAATATATTCTTAGTTCTGCTTTTATTTTTACTTCTTTTTTCCTCCCTGAATAGGGCATTGTTTGTGCCATGCCAGTTTAAAATGAAGTTACAGTATTTATGCTTTTTTACTGACAGCTACGACATGAGCACATCATGTGTTAGTTTAGATTCAGGTTTATATTCCTTCTTCGGGACATAGAGGTGATACTATTTAAATCTGACCAAGGCCTCCCTTCGCCTCCATGTGGAGCACCCTAGGCAGACACTAGTCTGGATAATGAAGGGAGGATCAGCCATGGTTTCTTTATGACAGACACTGCTTGCTGTGAGGATGCAAGAAGGTCATAACTATTTGTGGTGATGGTGGGAGAAAGTCATCATCTAAGTCTTGCTCTAATTTCTTGGGGTCTGGGTGTGTTCCTTGCCTTATTTGGTTCTGTCTTTCATCTCCCAACGATACACAGTCTCTCAACCAACTCAAGCCAAGCCCTTTGTAGATTTGTTCATGATTGGTTGGATCTTGTAGTATAGTCTCATGCCAACCCTCTTTCGTTGCCTTTTACGACATGCATAGTTGGTTACAGTGTTACTATTCTTTGCTTCCCTTATAGGCTCCAGTAAAACATGGGTGGTTCCTTACCTACCAGGATGGAACTATCATATTCTGTCCCCAATTCCTCAAGTCATATCCATTCATCATGTGCCATGCTGGTAAGCGTGGGCGGTCATGATTCGTTATTTCACTCGATCACCAGAGTCATGGATCAGCTCAGTGTCCTTGTTTCGACCATGCCACATGGTCAAGCCATCCAGGTATTTACTTCTCTGTCTTCCCCTTATTCACTTCCCTTCAATCTTGCCAGTTGTCACCAAGTTCTTCAATTTATTTCTTCTCATAACATGTCAAAATAATGTTTACTGTCTACGTCTAATTTCTCTCATCAGTTTACGATTTTCATTTGTTTCTTGTAGGACTTGGTCGTTGGTTTTTCTGTCTGTCCGTGGTATTCTTTGCATTCTCCAGAAACCACATTTCCACAGCCATCAGATATTTTTCAGCTCTTGACTGCTCATTGTCCATGCTTCACAGCCATACAAAAGTAGAGGCTCTATGTAGCGCCTCAACACTCTTTTTCTCGAAGCAGTTGACATCATTTTATTGGTCAGTATGTTTTTTATCTTGCAAAAAGCTACCTTCGCCATGGCGATTCTTGTTCTAATCTCTTCAAGGCATCTCCCATCAGATGTTATGACTGTTCTGAGATAATTGTACCTGTTCACTTGTTTAAGAATATTCTTATTTACCTGTATATTACATTGTGGTATTCGTTCTTCCTAGAGATGATCATAATCTGTGTCTTCTTACAGTTTAATTCTAACCCTAGTTGTTCACTGTGTGCAACAACCGCACATACTAAATGTTGCAGATCCTGCTCATTGTCTGCAATCAATACTGTAGCATCTGCATATGTAATGTTATTGATGTTTCTTCCTACAATGATGATTCCTTTCATATCTTGTACATTTCTGAAAATATTGTCACTATACATCCCTGTCTCACACCTCTCTTAATAGGCTGATATTGACCTACTTCATTATCAATTCTGATGGCAGCTTGTTGTTTCCAATATATGTTTTTTACAAATCTAAGATCTTTCCCATCAATTTGTAGATATGCAAGCATCTCTATCATGTTGACATGTCTTACTTACTCTATCCAAAGCCTTTGTGTAGTCTCATCTCATCTCATCATGTTCCTCTTGTACCTTGCGGTGTCGAGGTGAAGTATAAACATCGTGAGAGTGCCCGATTATTTGTGTAGTCAATAAAGCAAAGATATATATCTTTATTTACTTCTATAGAACGTTCAATTACTGTTCTCAGCATGTACACAGCATTTACTGTACCCTTGCCCTTTACACACCCACATTGTTCTTCTCCTTTTCCAGGTTGTATTTTCTTCCTAACTCTTTGCATGATAATTCTTAACAAAATCTTTGTGATGTGACTCATTATACTAATTGTTCTATGTTGATCACATTCCAAGCCTCCTGATTTCTTTGGGATTGCAATAAATGTAGAATTACATAATTCAGAAGGTATATCTCCAGTATCATATAATGTGTTCAGCGGTCTGGTGGACTTGATCTATTCCATATTCTTCTAAAGTAGTAATAATGTTATGATGTTGTCTAAACCTGAGGTCTTGCCAGTTTTCATATGGTTAAGAACATTCTGAACCTCCATCTTCAAAATATATGGTCCTTCATTATTATTTTGGATAACATACTGTTCTTCTCTGTTATCATCATAAAGATGTTTCACATAATCTGACCATACATGTAAAATCTGATCTTTTTCTAATATGATTTTTCCATCTTTTGTTTTTAGGCAGCCTGCTGGTGTACATGTTCTTTTATTAGTACGCTCCTGAATTCTTTTGTGCATTAATTTGGTATTTTCTCTGTTGTGTTGTTTTTAAATTTCTATGCATTTTTTCTCAAGCCATGCTTCTTTAACCTCCTTACATAATGTTCTGACTTTTCTGTGAATTTCTTCATATTTGGCAGGATTATTTTTGTTGTGTCTTCTTGTGTACATTAGTTGTAAAAATTTCTTCAGTCATCCATTTATTACGACCCACTTTCTTTCATTTTGGAATAGTTGTTTCTGCAGCCAAACTGATTGAATTCTTCAACATTTCCCATTGATCATCCATATCTTGAAACAGGATCTCTAGATCAGACAGTATATAGAATCTGTTCTTTACTTATATGTTAAAATTGTCTTGTATTTTCTTGTCATTTTTCAATATATACAGATTATATTTAGTGTTTCCTGTTTACTTTTTTTAACTTTACCCTCAATGTTCTTGTAATCAATCTGTGATCACTGTAACAGTCAGCATTGGGGACTGTTTTTGCGATTGTTAACACATTTCGAAACCTTCTGCTAATCAGGATGTAATCAATCTGGTTTCTAATTCTGCTATCAGGACCCCTCCATGTCCATAATCTTCTAGGATGTTGTTTAAACCATGTGTTTCCTACAATCATTTCCTTCTCTTTTGCCCATTCTATAAGTCTGTATTCTCTTTTGTTTTGCTCTCCCAAACCATGGTTGCCTACTGTGCATCCGTCGTTGAAGTCACCCATTATGATATTTCTTTGTCAATGTTTACATTTCTTAAAAGCAGAGTCCATGTCATTATAAAATTCCTCTATACTATCTTCACTGCATTCTCCTGTTGGGGCATATATTTGAATGACGTTTATGTTAAAAGGTCAGCCGATTATTTTTACCAATAGAACCCTGTCTGACACAGCCCAATATCCTTGAACAGATTTTGATATTTCCTGATCCAAGGTAATTGCTACACCTCTTTGCCATTCTTCTCCCCCAGAATAAATAATCTTACAATCTTCCCATGTAATAATCCCTGCCCCTTTCCATCTCATCTCGCACATTCTTAATATATTTATCTTCTTTCTTTC
This sequence comes from Cepaea hortensis, assembly GCA_963921405.1. Taxonomy (NCBI): domain Eukaryota; kingdom Metazoa; phylum Mollusca; class Gastropoda; order Stylommatophora; family Helicidae; genus Cepaea; species Cepaea hortensis. The sequence continues at coordinate 136,348,740 of OY992877.1, forward strand.
CATTTCTTGTTTAATGTTATCTAATTTTCTGTCGTTGCTTAACGTTCAAACATTCCATGTTGCTAATTTCAGTGTCTCTGTCCTTTTCTTGAGATGATCTGTAATTAGGCGAATCATGATAAACTAGGCAACTTTAAAGATAATGACAATACTGGCCGGGTGACCGTAGCCATTGTTTCATTAAAGAGATCATCTGCCTACCGTTGCGAAACTTGAGACCATAACCAGCAACTATCTGTCGGCTGCCCTCAAAATTTCATCTACCACTTACCTTCCATGGTTTCTTGGGAACAACTTCTGAAAATGAATACAAAATAACATCCTTCCCTGCCAGGGAGCGTTAGTGCATCTGAAATGTTAGGTAGTGATAGGGTATCTGCATTGGTAGGGAGCGTCTGATTGTTAACGCTCATCACATAGCACGCTTGTTATAGCTCGATGTTGATGAATTAGAATTCAACTGTTCATTGCTACTTTCGCCCATGGCTGATGTGCGTGTTTTGATGGTCACTGGTATAGGCTTGTTGAAGTTGCCCAACCTTGATTGTATGTCGGGTGCTGCACATATCTTTCCCAGCACTCTGGTTTGCGACTCTGTGTTCTTTTCCGCTGGACTCATTTCAATCATTGTCATAAGTTAAGTTTAAGTTCTTGTACAGGACTATTCATAACAACTCGTAAACTGGAGTGAACTCAACATGTCTTGAATAACAACACACAACTCCATTTTCATTCTGTATTGACTCCAAGCATGGAACATTTCACAATATACGTTTCACAAATACATGCCTAGAGTCTACACAATAAATACACATCTACTAATAAAAGTAGGGGCTCATTCTTTGGCCATTCTACTAGACTCGGACCCTGATCAAAACCTGACCGTGGTTCAAGCTCAACTGACTGCCTGTTGGAGACGCTGTCTCCTGCTCAGCAGCCCCGCCTCGCTATTTTCGTGCAAGTCATGATTCACAAACTACACATCTTCACACTGGGTTGCGTGAAGCTGTAGCCTGTTTGCATCGCGTGGCCCATGACCTAACCTTGGTTTATGGCATCCCCAGAAATGCACAAACACTGCGTCCTCTGAAGAAGAAGCGTTTCGTCGTCGCCATTTTACTGTCAAGTCATATACCTGACATTATAAGTCACTACATCTTTGCTCTGGCACTTAATATTTTAGGTCATAATGTCTTAACACTTTTTCTTCTTTATACACCTTCAGACGTCAATCTGATAATCTTTACAGAAAGCAGCTTTCAACTTAAGGTTGTTGACATCTTTATAGAGTTTGTCCTAAATTGGAGTGATTGAAGCCAAAGTCATTTTCTCTGTTCTGCATATGTTGGATACTCTTGCAGTAAATGTTTAGCTGTCATTTTATCAGTTCCCTCTGACACTTAAGATTTAAAATCAAAATGTTCATAGGTCCAAATGTCCTTACTTTGAGAAAGATTTAGAATGGAAAGTATAGAAGAATTACAGAATTCCAATATGCACATTTCTACTGACAATGGAAATAAGTGTGGAGATGTATATTTAAAAAAAAAGAAGTGCAATTAAAACTGTCCATTTTGTTTTTAAACGGGAAGAAACAGAGATACTTAATTTTTTTTTTTTGCATATCCTTTACAGGACATCGCTGTCAACATCAGCATCTTTCAGCTGATTGTTGATTTCTTGGCAAGATTGCGCTCAGTAGTTTGCCATTGTTTTCTGAGCGACCGGCTCAAATACTCCGTAAGTTACCGACACGGAGAGAACCGCTACCAATTCTCGCGCAGCGTCATGTTACTTACAAGAGTATACGAGATTACGGAGAAAGTCGTGTAACCTCTAGACCAGAGAGACCGGCAGATACTTAATACTTGTATTAATTTTGTATACATTGTTTCACGGTTGTGTTTATTACTTTTTATTACACCTCTCTACACTTGCATTCTATATTATTTAATATATTTCTGTACCATCCTTTCATTTCATTCTTTGTATTTTTATGTTTCCTGTTTGTCTTCTTTGATGAAGTGTCTTTTGTCCTGCAACATTAGTTGGGTCATTTGAAAAATCTTCATAGATAATTCATTATTTGTCGAAATTTTTTGTAATTAAAAAATCATTGTAATGTTTTGTCCAAAATTAATTTTTCAGCTTTAACTGCAGCACACATTTCATCATTTTTTTTTTTAGAATGCCAGTGCAATATATTATTGGAGAGTGGGATTTTCATGATCTTACTTTGAAAATGAGGCCACCTGTTCTTATTCCTAGACCAGAAACTGAGGTATACACATATTTTTGTAAAACTGAGATTATTTAAAGTCAGCCTGAAAGTGACATGTGCATTAAAGTCACAGATTTATACATGTGTTTGTCTTAATCTGGGGTAATTTAACTCAGTCTAAAACTGATGTACATTTATGTAAGTCCCTGAGATGTACATTTCATTTAAGTAATTCTAATATTGAGATGTATATTTAAGTCATTCTGATACTGTGATGTACATTTAAGTAATTTTCTGATACTGTAATGTACATTTAAGTCATTCTGAAACTGAGATGTACATTTAAGTAATTCTGGAGATGTACATTTAAGTCATTCTGATACTGAAATGTACAGTTATGGTTTCGTCGCCCTGCTACTGAGTGAGTGCGTGGGCGACACTGTGAGCTGTGAAATTCACATGGAATGCTTTTACATCTTTCCTGTACAGTGACCTGCATGTTCGAAACGATGGCTACTGGCTGTTGCTGAATTGACTGATTTGCCTTTTCGGTTCATGGGTGCATTTTTCAGGAGACTCCTGGGAGTCGGCGCTGAAGTTACGGAGTTTGTGCTTTTTGCAACACTTTTGGCGGGTCGCCCTGCGGTAAAAGATCGAGCCATGTAAGAAAACCCGGGTCATTGAGGTCTTTCTGGTGACTGCCGAGTCCATCGACAATGAACTGGTTTTCGTGGATTAATTTTGTGTTGGCATTCTGGCGGCGACATTATACACACTGTACCTGTGCATGCTGTTGGATTGCCGAGACTCCTGCCTATTCCACTTTTCACATTGGACAGTGGGGAGAATTTTGTGTGATATTCACTGGAACAGGAATGGAGCATAATGGGGACGACCCGTTGCCGTGAAATTGGAACCTCGACTAACTAACTAACTAACTAACATTTAAGTAATTCTGATACTGAGATTTACATTTAAGTAATTCTGATACTGACATGTACATTTAGGTAATTCTGATACTGAGATGCACATTTAAGTAATTCTGATACTGAGATGTACATTTAAGTAATTCTGGAGATGTACATTTAAATCATTATGATACTGAGATGTACACTTAAGTAAGTCTGGAGATGTACATTTAAGTCATTCTGATACTGAAATGTACATTTAAATAATTCTGGTACTGAGATGTACATTTAAGTAAGTCTGGAGATGTACATTTAAGTCATTCTGATACTGGGATGTACATTAAAGTCATTCTGATACTGAGATGTACATTTAAGTTATTCTGATACTGAGATGTACATTTAAGTAAGTCTGGAAATGTACATTTAAGTCATTCTGATACTGGGATGTACATTTAAGTCATTCTGATACTGAGATGTACATTTAAGTCTGTCTCTGAAACTAAGATGTTCATCCAAGTTCCAGTTTGACGCTGATTTTAACATTTGAATCAGTCTGAACTAAGGTGTATGTGTGATCACCTGAAACTGGGTAAATAATTCTGTTTTTGTCTGAAGCTAAAGGCATGTGTAATAAGTTCTAATATGATCTGAGATACATATTTGGCTGTAAGAAACTGATGTATACACTTAATGTCTAGTCTTAAAATGTTGTTAACATTTGAGGAAATGAAGAAAAAAACTATACAAGTATCATCATTTGTTATTGACTATATCCATAAATGTTTGTAGTAATATACCATCAGTAATCTGAATAAGGTTGCTTCATCAATTTTATTTTGAAAATGTGTATATACTGAAAATCTAAAAGAACAGTCTGTTCACATGCATGTATGATAGTATTTCTAATTTTCCTTGTATGTGCTTCTTATAAATGTGGCATTTGAAAAAAAAAATTGGGGGGGGGGGGGGGGGCATTTCTATTGCGTAATTAAATTTAAGAAGACATTTCTATAACACTGTATTTTATTAACTCCTCCTTGGCTAGTTTTATGCCTGCACTGAGAAAAGAGACAGGATTTTAAGTAGCTTAAATGTTTCACATGAATACATTTTTAAAGCATAAAATCAAATAAAAGTAGGTAGGTATTATTGGAGGATGTGATAGAAACAAAAGTAGAAATTTCTTATCAGAAACCAAGGAAAACATTTAGATAAAGATTGAAGTATGTTCTTAGTGTGAAATTATGTGGAAGCTGTAGCTTTTTTTAAATGTTGATAACACCATGGGTGGATAAATACTATAGTGAAGATATCTTTAAAGAAGTTAACTTACAAAAAGAACCAGTTATTCTCATCAAAAGAAGACATTCCACATTCTTTCAAATGGAAAAACTGGAGTTTGTTTTGATAAGGAAAACATTGGAGGGAAAGAGAGGAAAGGGGAGACCCAGGGAGAAGGTGCTAGACAGTTTGACTGTTTTGGAGGAATATCCATATCAGAAATGATTGACAGAAGACTATGAACAAACATGACCATCACCATATGGCATAGACTATATGAAGAAAATTTCATTACCATTTGTTCTCTTTAGGAACTAGCAAACCTGTGTGTGGCCACCTTAAATAAGAGTGGAAATTTGTTGAATTCACATTTTCTGGAGATTGGCGTGGGAACTGGTGCCGTTTCCATATATTTACTCAAGACATTAAAAAAGGTATGAACTTAGTTAGCTGTGTTGTTTTTGTACATGATTCATTGGTAGCTTCTGGATTTCTCCAGAAGTTTGTTTTTTTATTTTATTTCATTCCCCGTAATTGGTCATTGTGCAGTAATATTCTCTTAATTGCTCTTAAATTTTTCTTAGAGAGAATAATTTTTAATAAATGAAACACAGTTTTCACTGGTGGAGTTCATCAGACGCTCTGGAGCAGTATTTGACAATGAAACAAGAGCTGCATTCCAGTTCTCATGTTTGCTCATGTTCACCACATACAGCTGAGATGAAATATAAAATCCGCTGGATGCTCCTCACATTCATCATAACTGTCAAACATGAAACACAAAGATCTGGTCGTGAGACTCCCAGGCCAGGTAGAACTGGGGAAGAGCACATTGACAAAATAAGTATCTCCTCGGGCATGGAAATTCATGAGGCAAGGGGGTCTGATGAAGGGGCGAGAATCTTCTGGCACGTGATGAGAGCAGTGTTCTGCACAGGTCTTGCTTCATAATGGTGTTGATGATGATGAGGTTGACCAACATACAGGTAGCAAAACAAATCTGGTTCTTCTACTAGTTAAGATTGAAGCCTGGTGTTATATAGAAATTTAAAATGTGCATGGCACCATGCTTTTGCAAGCTTGTATCTGCTTGTTCTTTCAATGTGGTGTGGTAAAAATACTTGGAGGTAATGATGAAGGCTGGCAGCGTGCACACTCTGAAGGTAGAGTATATATCAAAACATGTATTGAACAGCACATATAGCGAATGATGAGGCAAAAACAAATCTATAAATTGCTGCATCTATCTCAGTTCCCACAATTGTATCACTCATACACCTAAACTATGTGAAGCCATCACAACTGCCAGACCTTTGTAAAAGTAACATTCTTCTCTGCAATTTGTTACTTCTGCTAAGTAAGATAAAAGGAACTTTTTATCATGAACAAGACAACAGCTGATGAAACTTGCATGTATAACCTGGAGGCATTAAATTAAGCCATTACAAAATCCAGGCGCTACTCTGTAAAAATAACATTCTTCTCGGAAATTTATTACTTCCACCAAGCAAGATAAAAGGAACTCTTTATAGTGCATGATAACACTTGCATGTATCACGAACTGACACAGGACAGAAGAGCGAGATCATGTTACTGCTGGATCAATAACAGCTACTACTCAATCTCATGAGGTGGCAAGTAAAATGACACTTGTTGGATATAGTTCTATTATCTAGTGGTGTAGAGTACAGGTTCGATTTCAATCATACCATTACCCCTACCCTGTTCAACCTCAAAGTGAAGGGTCTATCTTTGGCTCAGATTAATATTCCTGTGACTGAGTCAGCCATAAATAAGATATTAATGTGAAGATGATTGTTGTCTAATGAGGGTAGTGGTGCAAGTCCTTGGTAGAGAGTACAGGCTCACATTTTTTCTTCTTCAGCCATTTGTCCCCCATTTGGAGCATTTGCTCTGAACTAACTCACGCCAAGCTGTCCTATCTATGATCCTATCCTGCAGCTCTCTCCATTTCCTCCATATATTCTTCTTCTCTGTCTCTAATTTTTTTTTTTTTTTCATGTGACCTTATCTGTTGTTTTTTTTTCCATTACAAAATAGTTATAATTGTGATCATTAGAAAGTGTTTAAATACGTTGTCTTTCCAAATATAATATTACATTAACAATGTTTCACTTTGTTAACCAAATATACATTGCCTTCATTTTGACTTGTGTGATTTTGTTAATAAAAGAGATATGTTTTAAAATTATATATGTTCATTACACATGTTTCTTGTCCTTCTTTTGTTGTAAGTAAATTTTACTTTATTTAAAAATTTACTGTGGAAACAAATATAATATATTTCCATGTTTGTAAATATTTTGTCATAATTTTACAATATCATTCTCAAGTTGCAAGGCGTTGCTTTGGACATCTCACCACATGCTTGTAAGCTGGCTGCAGAGAATGCAGATAGTGTTGCAGTGCGTGATCGATTACAAGTGATTGAGGGAGATTTTAATAGCAGTATTGGTTGGTATTTTCATGAATTATCTGTATGTTCATCCAGAAAGTTGTGTTGCTATATTAGTTGTTATATGTTATATTTTGTATTGTCTTACATGTGTTGTCATATTTCTTATTGTCTTATGTATTGTTATATTTCTTTTTGTATTAAATGTGTGAAGACTGGTATGCTTCGTTCAAAATGGCTTGCATTAATTCAGAGGTCGTGGGTTGTGAGCATTCAGTGGATCTTTTCTCTAGGACACTCTGGTGTGGTTGGAAATGAACAGGCAGACAGATTTGTTGGTGCTGCATCATTAAGGGGTGATTTGATGCATGATAAGGCAGATGTGATGAAGGTCCTCTGGGATAATGCAGAAGAACAGATAGACTATCATGGTCTAGAGATGATGCATCAGCAAGGGGTAGTCAGAGGATCTGGTCGACAGTTGTCACTCAGAGGTAAAGCAAGAGGGACATATAATCAGATTCATTAGTCTTGAAACTCCGCTGGCTGTTGAAGATGAGGACTCGGCACTTATGGGAATGCTCTGAGTTCAGTGATGTTGATTCTTTACTCAACTCAGCTTGTCTTAAATGTGTTGTTTTATTTGTTATTGTCTTATGTATTTTTGTATTTATTATGTCTTGTTAATTTGTATGTAAGATACTTTTGTTTATAACTATAAGTTGCATCATAGAATGTACATTATCATAGAAGCCGTCACTGCAGGAGCAAGTGAAGCGCTTCATAATTTGTTGCATGAATAGCAATGAAATGTGATTGAGCAAAAAATGAGCCGATAGGATAAAAGTAACTGTGGGTATGGGGAGTAACATCTGATAAAATAACTTATCTTTGTATTTCTTCTTCTTATTTGTACATCTTCAGACATCATCCTGAATATTGTTTAAATTTAATGTTGTGCTATAATTTTGATTCTGAAGCTGCCCCCCCCCCCCTATCTTGGGGTAGAAGGTGGGAAGTCCAGCTTTCTCAGGTTAAAGCTACTTGCATGTCCTTTACACTGCAATCAACCCCTGCATTTTCTGGCTGTTTGTGATTTTCTAGACAGTTTTACATGTAGTAGTTTGCCATTGTTGTCTAAGCAACTGACGCTCGTACCATTATTAAAATCAGCCTGCCTGCAGCTAATTTCAAACCCAGTATATGGGATTGTGAAATGCATTTGCTACCCCTTAGCCACAGTAGCCGACAGATTCTCAGGTAAGGATGAAAAAACTAGGATTGGAAGAACATATTTCTTCTGGAGAACTTGGGCCAGTTAATATAGGTGCTTGGACAATTCCAATACATGTTCTGTAGGTTGTCAACACCTGATCATAACGTACATCTTGAAAGTTAGTTGCACATCCTTTACAGGACATGGCAATCAAGCCCAGCATTTGTTGGCTGTTGGTGATTTACTAATCAATTTTAGTTCAGTAGTTTTCCATTGCCTTCTGAACAACCAACGCCTCATATCATTGAAATCAACACAAAGCTGTCTGCTTCCAAATCTTCTGCGGTTGATTTTGAACCCTTGACTCTCTGTCTGGGAATTGTAAAATGCACTATATCAATTAACATATTATTATATCATAAATGCAGTTTATAAAGCTATTAATACATAAAAGAGTAATGTATTGAAGAAATCATGCAAAATATGCTATGATACTCGCCAAACACGTCTTCACAATGGCTGTTAAAAGATGTTTTTCCTCATTACTGTTAGCTGTATAATAGAATGTAAATTGTCACAGAAGTCATCACTGCAGGAGCAATTGAAGTGTTTCATCGTTTGTTGCACTAATATTATGGAAATTTGTGATAACTAAATTTGGCATGAATGAGCCTATGAGTTGAAAGGAATTGTGGGTGAGGGGAGTAACATCTGATAAAATAACTTATTTTTGTATTTCTTCTTGGGCCATTTCTTCTTGACTCTTTGAAAATAAAGTTTGTTTGTTCGTTCTTTCATTCGTTCTTCTTTTTTGTATGCCTTAAGATGTCGATCTGAACATCTTTTTAAAGTATGGTGTCATGCTATAATGTTTATTCTTAAATCAGTCCGTCATTGTCTATGATTTATGTGATTTATATGAGTGTATGGGAAATGAATGACATTTTCTTTTCAGAAAAAGTGTTTTATTTTAATTTTAGGAGGAAGATTTAACATTGATTAGCTGCCTCTGACACAGAATCAATCAGCTTTTACCTATATTGTATTTTTTACTTGTAATTGTCCCCCTCTCATCTGCCCTTATTTCATTATCTACAGTTATGCAGCAGCTCATGAAGAACGGGCCCTATTCACTTATTGTCAGTAACCCACCATATGTCACAACTGATGAAATGGAAAATCTGCAGCCGGAAATAATACGGTACAAAATAACATTTTGTTTTCTCTTTCTCAGTACAGTTGTTACAGAACAGTCATCAATTAGAAGATTTTACTTATGTGACTATTGTAGTTGTTTTAAAATCAGGCTGTTGCATTACTCTAATACCATATCTCATGCTGTAATTGAGACAGGAAATGCTGATAAAGAATGAACTGACCACTCCTCTTCATTATCATCATCATCTTCCACTTTTGCCGTCAAGCATCGTGGGGAGGAATAATTGGCGTTCCAGCATCTGATGGTTGGCACTGGATAGTGTACCCCTCCTCTTAATAGTGTTAATTATGGTTTAGTATGGAGACAGTTGTTTGAGTCAGATGCAAGTGTAAGAATGCTTAGAAAAATTTCAAAGGTAACATCTGTTGTCTCCAGTTAAGAAAGATGCAGGAATCTGCTGGGAAAGTCATGATGATCATCTTTTGGGATATCAAGGGCCTTTTATTGGTGCATTTCCAAGAAAGGGGTGAAACTGAAGTGCTCAATAGAGTGACATGCTAGTGTACAAATTGAAGCCCGCAATACGATTGAAACGCCAGGGACTCTCTCAAAAGGAGTTTTGTTGCTGCATGATAATGCCTGCTCTCCTACGACTGTGTCTTCAGTGGCTGCACTACATGCTCTAATTTGTGGGGGTCTTGAAACATCCAGCATACAGCCCATACTTGGTGCCTTCAGACTTTACCTTTTTTTGGATCCTGAAAGAAGCAGAATTGTTAGGGGTGAACAAACCTATAAACAGGTTGCCCACTACCTTGGATGGAATCTGTTTAGAGCAGTGGTTCTCAACCGGTGGAGAATCCCCCCCCCCCCCAGGGGGGAATTTCAGGGGTTTTTTTTTGGGGGGGGGGGGGGGAATGAAGACCATTTCAAGATCGTGTTAATACAAGAACCGATTACTTGACATAGTTTTTATCTTCATACTTTACAGTTATGTATGTCTCGTCCTTCTAAACCTCATTTTATAAAGTAAGTAGACCCACAAATCATGTTTTATGTGGATGTCTAGACTTGTTTTAGTATATGCTATTACATTTACCTTCCACTTTTACGTATACTGTGTAGGGGTGGGGGGATTTTTTGATAGGAAATATGAAAGGGGGGGAATGACGTTCTGAAAATACGGTGAAGGGGGGAACGGGCCAAATTTTTGATAGGAAGGGGGGAATGGCGTTCTGAAAATATGGTGAAGGGGGGAATGGGCCAAAAAAGGTTGAGAACCACTGGTTTAGAGGAAGCAAACATTACACGCATGCTGAAGTCAGACATAGTGACCTTTAAGGTGCCTAACTAGGTTTGACATACCCTCTTCATAAAAGAGAACAAAGAAGAAGATAGACATTCACAGTAGACACAGTAAAGGAGTAGAAATTGTCTGTATTCTGCAGTGTGGTTTGAGGTATATGATAAATCTGGCTAGTGATAACATCATTTTTAAGATGTCTAGCTAGTTGTATGTTGAAGTACATTTTTCCTTCAGCTGGGTGCTTCAGGGGCTCCATGGCATCATTTCTATTTGTATGGGAGCTGTGGTAGTGCAGTGGCTAGCACCATTACCTGCCAGCCTGGTGGTCGTGTGTTCAAGTCCTCATCAAGTCAAATTTGTTTTATTAACCTGGTCTTCCAGGTCGAGCCAGCCTAAATATGGGTACCAATAAATGTCCTAGGGTGAAAAGGCAGCCGGAATGATATTTACCACATCACCCATCAGGTGCCGATTGGTCTGTAAACAAATGGGCGGGCTAGTACCCAATACACCTAAAGGCATGTGAAAGTGTCCTGTACTTTACGCATAATTTGCTTTGGAGACTTGAGTACTGTCTTGTCATATCTTGCTTAGTGGTAATGAGCAGGCAATACACAAGAATTTGCAGTTCCGAATACAAAGTATCCACTGGCAAAAGTGGACGGCTCAGCAACTGAACAGAGCTAGGCACTCACCTGTCCTGACAGCCAGTGGATGGCTCAGCAACTGAACAGAGCTAGGCACTCACCTGTCCTGACAGTCAGTGGATGGCTCAGCAACTGAACAGAGCTAGGCACTCACCTGTCCTGACAGCCAGTGGACGGCTCAGCAACTGAACAGAGCTAGGCACTCACCTGTCCTGACAGCCAGTGGACGGCTCAGCAACTGAACAGAGCTAGGCACTCACCTGTCCTGACAGCCAGTGGATGGCTCAGCAACTGAACAGAGCTAGGCACTCACCTGTCCTGACAGCCAGTGGACGGCTCAGCAACTGAACAGAGCTAGGCACTCACCTGTCCTGACAGCCAGTGGACAGCTCAGCAACTGAACAGAGCTAGGCACTCACCTGTCCTGACAGCCAGTGGACGGCTCAGCAACTGAACAGAGCTAGGCACTCACCTGTCCTGACAGCCAGTGGACGGCTCAGCAACTGAACAGAGCTAGGCACTCACCTGTCCTGACAGCCAGTGGACGGCTCAGCAACTGAACAGAGCTAGGCACTCACCTGTCCTGATAGCCAGTGGACAGCTCAGCAACTGAATAGAGCTAGGCACTCACCTGTCCTGACAGCCAGTGGACGGCTCAGCAACTGAACAGAGCTAGGCACTCACCTGTCCTGACAGCCAGTGGATGGCTCAGCAACTGAACAGAGCTAGGCACTCACCTGTCCTGACAGCCAGTGGATGGCTCAGCAACTGAACAGAGCTAGGCACTCACCTGTCCTGACAGCCAGTGGATGGCTCAGCAACTGAACAGAGCTAGGCACTCACCTGTCCTGACAGCCAGTGGATGGCTCAGCAACTGAACAGAGCTAGGCACTCACCTGTCCTGACAGCCAGTGGACGGCTCAGCAACTGAACAGAGCTAGGCACTCACCTGTCCTGACAGCCAGTGGATGGCTCGGCAACTGAACAGAGCTAGGCACTCACCTGTCCTGACAGCCAGTGGATGGCTCAGCAACTGAACAGAGCTAGGCACTCACCTGTCCTGACAGCCAGTGGACGGCTCAGCAACTGAACAGAGCTAAGCACTCACCTGTCCTGACAGCCAGTGGACGGCTCAGCAACTGAACAGAGCTAGGCACTCACCTGTCCTGACAGCCAGTGGACGGCTCAGCAACTGAACAGAGCTAGGCACTCACCTGTCCTGACAGCCAGTGGATGGCTCAGCAACTGAACAGAGCTAGGCACTCACCTGTCCTGACAGCCAGTGGATGGCTCAGCAACTGAACAGAGCTAGGCACTCACCTGTCCTGACAGCCAGTGGACGGCTCAGCAACTGAACAGAGCTAGGCACTCACCTGTCCTGACAGCCAGTGGACGGCTCAGCAACTGAACAGAGCTAGGCACTCACCTGTCCTGACAGCCAGTGGACGGCTCAGCAACTGATCAGAGCTAGGCACTCACCTGTCCTGACAGCCAGTGGATGGCTCAGCAACTGAACAGAGCAAGGCACTCACCTGTCCTGACAGCCAGAAATTACTATTGAAGGTGGTCAAAACCACCTCTGTGAATGTAGAAGGCAGGGGGAATCCACATCTTCTCAAGAATAAGTTTATAAGCAGGTCACAAATCTGGATAGAAGAGCGATATATTGACAAACTTTATACTAGTCTTCAGACTAAGTAACTTGAAATGACATGGCATGTCTTCCTTCTGAGGATTTTGTTAGTAATTGTTTCTTAATGTTAATGTATCCAAGATATTGATATTGTTAGTTCCTGGGAGAGGTTTGCTTAACATAAGCTTCACATTTTGCTCGTCAGGTATGAAGACCACGCAGCTCTGGATGGAGGCCCCAATGGCATGGATCTTATTAGACAGATTGTTTTAAGTGCCGGTGATTTATTAGTGAAAACTGGGTATGTTATTTTAATTAAATTGGTTGTTATTGTGAAATACGCTTGCCTGCCGGCCTTCATCATGTGTACAAATCCCCATAAAAGTGGATTTAAAAAAAATTATCCTTGACTCTCAGGTGGACCTAGGCTAAAAATGGTACCACAGAATGTTCTAGAAAGTAAAGATGATCAGTGTGATATTGGCCACATGACCCATCGAGTGCCAGTTGGTCTATACAAATCTTGGGCAAGCACCATATACCCAGTACTTCTTGAGGTGTGTAAAAGGCTTCTTTACTGTTGTAACTTTTCAGTTATTGTGCAGTTAAAAAGTTAGTTGCATATCATTTACAGATGCAGCAGTCAATCCCAGCATTTTTTTGCTGTTCGTGATTTGATATTATAGTAACGATATTGCGCAGTAGACACCTTTTTATTCTGTGTCTAACTTGTACATACTTGTGGAAAAGTGTGTGTGATTATACCTGCACCTCCTAGCAGTAGAGGACAGGCAATGCCAAAAGTATGTGGCAAACGCAGTTTGGAAGGCCCAGTTTCCACAAGAATAAGTGGACATTTCTGCATTTGAGTAGTGCAGAACACTTACTTGTCCTAACCATTGCTGTTAAATGCAGGGGTTACAAACCACACATATGGACGTGGAAGGTGCAGGAAAACCACCACATTATCTCTCCAAGAGTACGTTTAGGAGCAGGTCTTAAATCTGAAATACGGTGAAATGTTCAGAAATTTAATACTAGTGTTCATGCTGAATAACATGCAGGAGTTGGGGTGCTTTAAATTGGCCTTCAAATACGTGTAAGCATACATATTAGTGTAAATAAGAGTAATAAGTGTAAGCATACATATTATAGTAATAAGTATAAGCATAAATAGTAGTGGTAATTAGTGTTGGCATACATATTATAAAGGGTGTATTTTTAATTACTGTGAGGTCTTTGAAAATATTGCTGTTCCAAGTTTTGTATTTACCTTTTATGTTGCATGAACTCCACAGAGGGTGAATACAAAACTTGGAATGGCAATATTTTCAAAAACCCCAGTCATTAAATATACCCCATATAGTAATAAGTGTAAGCATACATATTATAGTAATAAGTGTAAGCATACATATTATTAGTGAAAGCATACATATTAATAGTGTAAGTGTATGTATTATTAGTGTATATGAGCATATTATTAGTATAAACATGCATATTATTAATGTAAGTGTACATATTAGTGTAAGTGTGCATATTATTAGTGTATGCGTACATATTATTACTATCAGTGTACACATTATTAGTGGAAGCAAACTTATTATCAGTGTGAGTGTATATGTCAGTAGTAGTTTGCAGTTGCCAGGGTTATCGATAGTACTATTTGACCACTGCCTTTTATATCTTTTATTGGTAGTTTAATGTAGTTTATTTATCTTTTCTTGGTGGTTTTTCATCACATATACTACGTATCAGATCTTGCTGGAAAAATAATAGGGTATCACTGAAATATTTATGGAGAACAATGTGATTATTTTGTCATCGTCATCATCCACTTTTTCTAGGTGTCATGGGGAGGAATAGTTGATGTTCCACCCAATGGATGGCACTGGATAATGTCATTAATTGTTACTAAAATGTGTTTGGTGTCGTCAGTCCATTTTCTTCTCGAGCACCATCTTGCTCTGATATCAAATCTTAGTTATTTTGTAACTGCAACAATTTTGGAAGGTAGCTTTGTTGTAATCTAATACTTGCCTTCGTTGTTCATCCAGCTATGACTTTCATATATATATATATATATATATATATATATATATATATATATATATATATATATATATATATATATATATATATATATATATATGCATGCAAATTGATTAATGTGTGATTATTTTCAAAGCCACATGTGGTTAGAGGTTGCTCCTCATCACTCTCTGTGTATCCAGAACATTCTTGAAGAAAGGGAACACAATAGAACGCTGACACTTGTAGAAACTGTGAAGGATGTTTTTGGAAAGTAAGTGAAGTTGTTTCTGTAACTTGCAATTAGTTTATTATAAAAGCTAAGTAAAAATAGCCTTCATTTACAAGCCATGAAGGTATCAACCTATTTAGTAAGTGAAGTGAAAGATCCATTTTCATGCCTTAAGCACATTGGACGTATGGTGCTAGACACATATTCTTCTACACCAATCGGAACTTAGTGGGTGATGTGTCATGCCAGTATTATGCCAGGCACTTTTATTTCTCAAGATATTTCTTGGTAACCAGTTTAAGCTGGAGGCTAAGGTCAATTTTTAAAAATCTTCCCCCATTGCAGATTTTAATCCATAATCACTGGGCCAGCAGGTAAGCACCTAGTCATTACGGCTCCCATCAGCCTATGTACCAATCACTATGAAGGTTGACCATATGTTCAGTGACTTCATAGTACATAAGTACCATGCCTTGACTTTCCATCAGAAGTAGGTTACCCATTTTGTAACTCTAGGTCAACCCTAGAGTGAAATTCTCTTCATCTTCTGCAGCTGCCTTTATACCCTGTTGGAGTATAGGTATAGGCCCTGAACCAACTCAAGCAAAGTTATCCTATATTTTGCTATGTTCTGCTCATCGCTCCATATTCATGTCTTTTTGTTTGCATGACAGAGAGGCAGTTGAATAATAGGGTCATAGAACACATAGCCAATTGAATCATCATCATCATCATCATCATCAAGTGCCCTGCCAGCTGGAGTAGGCATTCATGGCTGTCCACAGATCTAGGTCTTTGGTGTTCTGAATCAACTCTGCTGATGATATACCTCCATGCCACCATCTCAATCCATCCAGCATCACTTCTCTTGGACTGCCTCTCCCTCTCTCCCCCTCGATCTTTCCAGTTTTCACGATGTTCTCCAATGCCTCTCTTCTCATCACATGATCAAAGAAAGCTGTTTTGTCTCATTCTTATTGTTGTATATAATGTTCTAGTTTCATTAGCCTGTTTCAATTGGATAGACAGAATAATAAACAAAGAAGAAAAAACCCAATAAAACCAGCACACTGGAAATTACCTGTGTTGTCTGTAGTGTCAATTCTTTTGGAAAAGCGGTCATGTGGTTGATAGAGACAATTCGTTAACACACAAAATGGACGAATGTTGAAGGTTTGTGGAAGCCATTTCTATTCATATAGAATAAAAGGCCAATTTTGTGCAAATAAAAAGACATATTGTCAGTTTAAAATTACCGTGGTAGGCAATTTAAATTACTGTTGGAATACGTATGTTGTATATTTCAGCCTGATGGATTGATATTATATTTTTAGTTTATGTTGTGTGAATTCTGCAGTATGCACCTGATGAGATACAGTGAAATACGTCAGGCAATAAATCTTGTACTTTAGTTTTTTTGTGTTGTCATTCAAAATAATAATTTCCTCCGAAGTCGAAGAGTGTCTGCCTGTACAGCGAGGAACCACCAGTCTGCATACCAATAAGCCAGACATGGGACAATGGATACTCACGCAAACCTCAGGTCCTGTATGACATCACACTGATGTTGGACAACAGGATGCCTTCATCCGACATACAGGACTTCACGTTGGAGCTCAAACCAACGAACACAAGCAAGCAAAATAATAATTGTTTTTTATTAAATAACTTTGCTGCTGCCCTTTCTTCAGCTTCTGAACCCTGCAAGACTCTTTGATCTAAACACACTGTGTTTTGCATTTTCTTCTTACCATTGTTCATGTCACTGCAGTCCAGAGCAGTTAATTCTTTCAGGTCTAGATCCTGCTTATATCCTCAACATCTTTGAGCACACCTTGCTCACTCATTATACATGGCCAAACCATCTAAATCACCTCCTTGTTACCAGAGCCCATGAGGGAAGCAAAGAATAGTACCACTGTCATTTACCATGCACGTTGTAAGACATAACCAAGGATGGTTGGCGTGAGACTGGTTTCATCCTGTCAGAAACCTATCATTTACCATGCATGTTGTAAGACATAACCAAGGATGGTTGGCGTGAGACTGGCTTCACCCTGTCAGAAACCTAGCATTACTGCCTATAAGGGGGTGTCACAGGGGGTCTTAAGCCTGAGGAATTAAGGCCACCTGGCTTGTGGAATCACCATGAACTGTGCAGGTTAGGGTTTTCTTTTTCCCCCCGACAGAAAAAAATCTGTAACCTTACTGAGGATTTGAACCCAAGTCTCCCAAATGAGAGCCCAGCTTTCTAGCCACTCAGCCAGATACTCTGGTTTCACCATTGTAGCTGCAAAATCCAACCAGCCATAATAAATCTATAAAGGGCTTTATTGAGTTGGCTGAAAGCCTAGAAAGGAAGAAGAAGAAGAGGAGGAGGAGGAAGAAGAAGAAGAAACCGTCTAAATCTGTTGTATTTGTTTATACACTTGAATTAGTTCTGTTTTCATTCATTGGTATTACTGTCTTTGACAGGTGCAAATATTCTGTTTGTGATTAGATCACATACATATGAGTTTTACACGTGAAGCATGATTACATGTGTTTACATCATGAGAGCTATTTAACTATCTCTTTCTTTTTTCTCTACAGAGATAGATTTTGCCATCTTCAGAAGTGTTGAGTATGTGATCACCATTGATGTGGTTGTAAATATCATCATTCAGCAGCTAAGTGATGTTTGCACCAGTGTTCCTGGACAGCTATATCCGTACAAAGATGTCAGAACCTTCAATCCCACATCCTGATGTGTAGACAAGGCAGTTTCTGAAATTAAAGTCTCAGCCATGTGTCTTTGGTCGTCATATATGACCACAGCCCCCTATCTCACATAATGGCTAGTCATTTCTTATATGAATATTCGTTTCATGCCATGATTTCAAGCTGTCAATAATCTTTTCTCTAGATCTTTCCTTATCCATCATCCCCTCTATTAACCTGTTGTCACAATATATTCCAGTCCTTCCCTTCTTGTGGTGTGTCCAAAGATTATATATACAGACATTTTATTAGACTGTGTACTTGGCAAGATGGCAGAGAAGTAAATACCTAGATGGCTTGGCTACGTAGTATGGTTGAGACAAGAACACTGAGCTGTTCCACGACTCTGGTGAATGTGTGAGATGGTGAAACATGCCCGTCTATCGGCATGGCACAAGATGATGATGATGATCGCCAAAGTCAGGCTACTTGTCAAGGTGAAGGCACAACAGTCTTCCTTCACAGTTCTCCCACCAACCTGAGCCATGCGAGACCTTATGCATAAGTCAGATAACAGTAACAGGAACATTAAAAAATAAAGACATTGAAGACAATCTTGAGTGTACAGTGGAGGCAAGTGTAGCAAAGAAAGAAACTAAATCAGAACATGTATCCATTAACAAGAATGATACCATTCATATTGTACATTATTTTCTGCCACTCTCACCATTAAGTAGAGGCCAATGACAAATAAAGATTTCAATACCATGGATGGACAGAAACACAAATGAGACATGTTCTTCGAAAAACAAATCAAATACGTAAATTGGTTACATAAATTTGAAGTAGATATTCAAGATTTTTTGTTGTAGATTATGAAATATATTTGAAGACAGTGACAACTGGCAAAATTGATGGAAAAAGAGATCAATACCTGAATGGCTTGGCTACAGGGCATAATTGAGACAAGAACACAGACCTGATCCAAAATTCAATTGATTGTGTGAGATAGTGAATCATGACTGTCCATGCTTATTAACAAGGCACATGATGATGATGAATGTATTAATGAAAGAAAGTAATGCAGGGTTAAATGTGTTGTTTTGGCTGTATATAGCCCATGTTCTGTGATGCCATCTATCCATCAGATCATGACTATTCTCGTCTCCTTGTTTGAACAAACCAACCTATTTTTGTGCCAGGCCATGCATGTGTAAGAGGAAATGACCAAGCTGTTAGGCTTGTGGTGTGTTGATGATTTTATACACAATTTAGATTGTTAACTTTTGTTTATTGTCTCTGTTCAGTGAAGCAAAATGCTGCATTGCAATTAATTTATATGACACCCATCTTATAAACAGAATTCCAAAGTAGGTTCAAAGGGATTACCAACCTTGACACCGCATATATAAAACTGTGCAATATCTTATTTTGGATGTTCATTATATTGGTAAATAACATTGTTTTAAAGTCGAGTTAGTTTTATTTGTATTTCATAATGAATTAACACATACAACATAAATTATTAGTGCTGTTCACACATGTCCTGGTCATTTCTAACTGATACTTTTGATAAGGAAAAGTGCACTAACTAATGGCAAAATTTTATCAGAGATAAGCTATTTATACACAGAGGTGGGACGCAGAGGTGTTTCCAAGGCACCAGGGCCGGGTTATATATTGGCCAAGACCTATTGATGCGTCCTCGTCGAGCGTCCTGGGCAACAGGTCCCTTCGGGGTCCTGGCTAAAGTCAGTAGGATCGCCGATTCCTCTGAAGTCGGAGAGTGTCTGCCTGTACGGCGAGGAACCACCAGTCTGCACACAGATAAGCCAGACATGGGACAACGGATACTCACGCAAACCTCAGGTCCTGTATGACATCACACTGATGTTGGACAACAGGATGCCTTCATCCGACATACAGAACTTCGCGTTGGAGCTCAAGCCAACGAACACAAGCAAGCAAGCATACACAGAGGTGATGTAATCATAGGTAGCATTGCATCATGAACTTCTAGTTACATTTTCTTTGGTCATTAGAAAACATTATGCAATTGCCCACAACAGCTTGTAACAGTTTCAACATTTGTTAATGTCATATTCGTTTCCAGCACATCAAAATTAGTTCTGATCAGATATTTTCATATCTAGTACATTTTGGTTGTTGACTAGTGTTATTTGAAGTGTGCTTTCCTTGTTCAATGATGAAGGCAGTAATTATGAAATGCCATAGTAGTAAACATAACCTGATAGTGTGTTGTTGTTGTTATTAAATAATAATAGAATTAAAATAGAAATATTTAAACTCTGCAATGAAGCAAACAAAATATGTAACTTCTGATCATCAGAAGTGGGCCCCTTCCACAAATGGACACGCATTTACCACTGATAATATCATCCCACATCTTCTGCTGCCTGTCATCTCTCAGTGGAGCATAGGCCCTCAGCCAGCTCATGCCAAGCCCTTTGTAGACTAGTTTATGATTGGTTGGATTTTGCAGCTGAAGTTTTCTATGGGATGAGGTAAACAGACCACCCTTGGTGTCACTATGTTGCTGCTGTGCGTGCCATCCCAACAGCCACCCTGCTGTGGGGAGTGTGAACATCCTACTCTGATAGGTATTGTGTTCTGAAAGAAGCCAACTTCTTTCTCTCAGTAATTTAGTCTCTGTCACTGTCTCCGCAGCTGCAACTTGCTATAGGGCAGGCTACCTTCTTTGTGGCCCGTTCATAGCTAGAGGATCTTCACTTTTGCGTTTAAAAACAAGTAAATTACAATTTTACACCTTGAGGTGCATTGGGCATATGGTGCTTTTATTTTTTTTTTTTTTGCATATTCTATTTACAGGACATCGCTGTCCACACCTGCATTTTACTGCTGTTGTTGATGTCTTGGCAAGTTTACGTTCAGAAGTTTCCCATTGCTTTATGAACAACCGGCTCCTATACCAACACGTTAAAACCTGGTACGACGCGGTCTGCTGCCAAATCGGTCGCAGCTGTGTTTTGAACGCAGGTAAGCGGGCTTATGAATCACGTCTGCAAGCCCTTACCCACAGAGACCGGCCATATGGTGCTAGACTCACATTTTTGTAGACTTAGCAGCACTCGATGGATGATGTAATCAGCATTGTGCCAGTTGCCTTTACTTCCCCAGACATTTCCTGGTACCCGTTTTAGGTTGGGTTGATCTGGTATTCTAGGTCAACTTATACAAATTCTTCTTCTGCTGCGTTCACCCGGAGTGTTTTTTTTTTTTTTAATGTGTTTTTCGGACGTGATTGCATTGTGCCTGTTTACAGCAGAGCTGCGATACTTACTCCTTTGGGCCGACACATCCGATTTCTGCGGGCATTTGGTGACCTGGTTAACCTTACCGGGTTGTACAAATTCGATACCACTACTTCTGCATGTGCCGAGGGAAAACTAGCTCTTTCCTTTGGTCGTTGTCATTGTACTAGTGGACTGAGGCCTCTTCTGTCCATTGAAGAATGCAGCCTTCATCTAGATCAGTGTTTCCCAACCTTTTTTGTGCTATGCGCCACCTAACCCTTTCTAAAATTCTTATTTCCCCCCCCCCCCCTCCCCCAACATATGCATCATTTTTAATATTCAAAAATTGAAATGTTCACCAAAGAAACTTGAATATTTTTTAGAAGAGCTCACGGTTCCCAGAGGGGCCAGAGCTGTGTGTTGGGTGAATTAAATTTTTTTTTTGGGGGGGGGGGGGCGTTGGCGGTTAACCCAGACAAGCTGGTTCCCCCGCCTCCCCCTTTTTGTGTGGACCCTTAGTCTCACTGTGAGCTATTGCCCACAGTGGTCCACCAGGCCCACATCTAAGGTAAAGATATGTGATGGGTTTTTATTTGATCATCCCGGCCCTTGACCAGACCGGGCGCACTAGGGGGGGGGGGGGCGGCAGCAAATGCACCCGATCCTAGCCAAAGGACCGATAATTGCTAGGAAATTATTGAGCAAATACAGTAAGTAAATTTTCAAAACATAATGGAGGACTGAAATTCAAGTACAAAATAATTTTAATGAAAGATTTTTCTATATTATTTTAATTATTAGTAATTATTTAAATTTAGTGAGATCCTTGCGCTTGATGCTTGCTGCAAAGAGATTTTATGTCAGATTCCAATTTAGTTAACTTCAGTCTCAAGTCTCCCCGTTTTGTTATATCCAGCCGATTTCTTCCATTTTCGAATTGCCCCCCTTAACAATCGAATTGCCCCCCTGTGGGGCATAGGCCCCACCTTGGGAAACACTGATCTAGATTCTTGTTCTGTCATCAGCGCCACGTCTGTGCCATGGCTTGTCTATGATGGGCATGCTTCAGACATTACACTAGTGTTCCCTGTGATTACATATGTCACGGAGTCCACCCCTATAGTGCATGGCTCTTACTAGTCAAGATGGCTGGTTGGACTGCCATCAAATAGTACAGGTTGTTTTCATTATTTACAAACTGAATTAAAAGAATCTAATTAGGAGGCACTCTGCAGAGAGGGTCAGGGGCCATTTTACTGCATGGATCTAGTCTATTGTTGCACTTGTTCAATAGCCAGCATGAGGGTTTCTGAGCAGCCTCACTAAGTAGTTCCAGAGTTATGAGTTCTCAGCGGTTCTTTAATCCAAGTTTTTTAAGTGCATTACTTTGTATACGGTACTGGAAACAAGACTTCTCACCAGGTCGTTGTGCGTTGCCAGCTCAAAATTGTGCTACTCTACAATTCTTAAATCATACAGTGTGGTGTGTTCACTCTATCGTACATTAAAATATGTCCTGGGAGTTAATGGTGGTCTAATCCATCCCAGACTCACAGTATGGACCAAACAGCCATTTAAAAACCTTTAATCAAATTGTTCATTAAAAAAAGTGTATTAAACCGTATCCACGTGAAAATATAAACAATCTTTCACCTAGTCAATGTAAACAAAAATGTGTACAGAATCTGAATGTTCAAGTAACTGTTCCATAAAATTACACTTCTGTACACTAAGCATTCAAAATTAAACAATTTATTGTATAAAATATAACGGGTACTTTTCAGAAACATTGCGAAGTTTTCTACGGGATGAATTGGCCAGTTTTGATTTATTGTGACATGCCAGCAGCAACCTATACATGTGTAAATACACTGGCCCTGGGCTTTAGGATGGAGTCTGTTGACAATGAAATATCCCAAATATGCGAGGAAAATATCAACATCGACCTGCTCTCAGCCAAGTCTGTATGTGAAGTGTTGAATTATGACCTGGCTACAACTTATGTGGACTAGAGTCTGTTGACAATGAAATATCTCAAATATGTGGGGGAAATATCAGCATCGACCTGCTCTCAGCCAGTCTGTATGTGAAGTGTTGAATTATGACCTGGCTACAACTTATGTGGACTTTGGTGATAATCAAATCAAGGACTCCGACCACCACCATAATTTGTAAGCAACGCCATTCTTCTATAACAAGATGAAATTCGTATAAACTACAAGTCAATGTCAAATTATACTTCAACCAGATTCAAAAGATTGTGTTACCAACAAGATAATTGGACAGCTCTGCAGCTGGTCAGAGAAGGGCACTCATTTGTCCTGACAGTCGGATTGGACTGTCAAAGGCTGAAGTACCAGAACTCCATGTGGATGTAGAAGTCAAGAGGAAACCACCACATTATCTTCCCAAGAGACACACTTTAATGTCAGTAAAAAGGATCTCAGACTAATAAAAAATATTTACTGGAACCAAATAGCAGCAATTACAATGGGAAATAAAGAAGGAAATTATGAACACATAAAGCTGTGAGTAAAACGGGGATGTGTTTTGTCACCGGATCTCTTCTCCCTCTATAGCGAAGTAATAATGAGAGAGATCAAAGAAAAGCCAGGAATAGTATTCGGAGGTTATAATATACATAACATACGCTATGCAGATGACACAGTATTGATGGTGGATAATGCAAAATATCTACAACAACTGTTGGACACTGTAGTAACAGAAAGTGCAAAGAAAGGACTCCTTGAGTATCAAGAAAACAGTAACACCCAAATGTGAAATAGAGATACAAGGGACTTATTCACCAAGTGGATAATTTTAAATATCTAGGGACATTTATAACATCAGATGGAAGATGCACAACAGAGATTAAGAGCAAAATATGGTAAGCAAAGGCTGCATTTCAGAAAATAAAGAATATCTTATGCAATAAGTCAGTATCATTGAATGTAAGAAAGAGAGTGCTAAGGTGCTATAGAATCTGTATGGCTGTGAATCTTGGAATGTAAATGAACAAATTAGGAAGAGAGTGGAAGCAACAGAGATGTGGTTCCTGAGACGAATGTTGCGAATTCCTTGGACTGCCAAAGTAACTTACAAAATTCCTTGGACTGCCAAAGTAACTAACAATGAATGCCTGAAAGAGGCTAATGAAACTAGAATATTATTTACAACAATAAGAAAGAGGCAAACAACTTTTCTTGGTCATGTAATAAGAAGAGAGGCATTGGAGAACATTGTGACAACTGGAAAGATCGAGGGGAAGAGAGGCAGACCAAGAGAAATGCTGGATGGATTGCGACGGTGGCATGGAGGAATATCAACGGTAGAGTTGATCCAGGAAACCAAAGACCGAGATGTGTGGGGAGTCATGAACGCCTACGCCACTCGGCATGGCACTTGATGATGATGACAACTTAATATATCATTTCATCCAATCTCATATCAATCTCTCATCGCATGTATCTTGCGGTGTCGAGGTTAACATATAAACAGCAAGAGTGCCCGTTTATGGGCTTCAGTCTGATTATATTTAATTTTTCTATGAGCAGTATTAAAATCCCCTGCCGGTTTGCTAGGCCAGTCGCAGGTTTAGGACAAAGATCTGACCAAGGGGAGTCCGTCCCCCCTGGCGAGCCAGAGCCCTGTTGACCTATGACCTCGTGGTCATGGTTTCCCGGTCTACGCCACGGGGAGATAGGGTAGGCTTGTGTAATCTGCGGGTCGTCGGCAAGCTACTAATTTTCACTTTTCGGCCCTCCTGGGAGAAGCTAGCCGACCCTAACCCTGCCTTGAATGCCCCAGTGATTTTTGAGCTTGGTGCGAAGAAGTTATCTGCATCAGTCCATGTATTGATGGCACTTTAGTACATGGTAGAAAGAAACCTAGCCCCGATAGGGAATACTCTTAAATAAATGAATCGTTCCAACTATCTCGGAACTGTCATATCATCTTATGGGACGTTCCTTGAAGAGATTAATACAGTCGAGTCCATTTAAGTCGAACTCAGATAAGCAGAATTTCGCTTAAAGTCGACGTTACTGGCTTAGTCCCGGCCATTATCCTTCTTTATTATTGTATAAAAAGTTCTGATTAGTTGAATTCCGTTAACTCGAATTTTCGGATTAGTCGAACATAAAAATTAATACCGACTATATTATAAGTGTTCATGTTTAAGTCGAACTGTTCATTTCACACCAAAAAGAAGAACAAAAATTGTTTCGCGATAGACAGCGAGCTAGAACTGCCGCGTGTGATTTTGTTGATGCTGCCCTTTTAAAATGGTTCAATGTGTAAGAATCGCTATTTTTGCAAGATTGAAAACATACTGACCAATAAAAAATATGTCATTTGCAACGAGAAAAAGAGTGTTGAAGTGCTATATAGAATCTGTACTATTGTATGGATGTGAAACGAGGACAATGAGCAGACAAGCTGAAAAACGTCTATTGGCAGTGGAAATGATTCTGGGGAAAATGCAAAGATACCATGGACAGGTAGAAAAACCCACAAGAAGCAAATGAAAAATCATAAACTGATTAGAAAAATTAGACGGAGACAGTCACACAAAAAAGAAAAAAGTTTGGTCACGTTATGAGAAGAAATAAACTAGAGAATTTGGTGACAACTGGCAAGATTGAGAGGAAAAGAACAAAGGTAATGCAATGCAGAGAAATATCTTCATGGCTTGACTACGTGGCATAGTCGAGGCAAGAACACGGAGCTGATCCACGACTCTGGTGATCGTGTGGGATTTCGAAACATGACACACCATGCGTATCGGCATGGTACATGATGATGATGGGCTCCGATAGATGCAAGCCCTTTCCAGGACTCGAATAGTCTGACCGCTAATTCATGAATAGTCGCTTCGTACGGCCCTCCTTGCTGAAACCACGCGTAAATCCAAGCTCGAGCATTCTTTAACATGTTGTTCCATGGGTTTTAGCATCTTCGACAATGAGCAGACAAGCAGGAAAACATCTGATGGCTGTGGAAATGTGGTTTCTGGGGAAAGTGTAGACAGACAGTAAACCCAATGACTAAGTCTCACAAGAAACAAATGAAAACTGTATACTTATTAGAGAAATTAGACGGCAGTCACATTTTTTTGGTCACGTTATGAGAAGAAATAAATTAGAGAACTTGGTGACAACTGGCAAGATCGGGGAAGGGGATGGCAGAGAAGTAAATACCTGGATGGCTTGGCCACGTTGTATGGTCGAGACAAGAACACTGAGCTGATCCACGACTCTGGTGATCGAGTGAGATGACAAAACGTGACCGCTCATGCTTACCGGTATGGCACATGATGATGATGGTGTTCAACTAGCAGCAGATCATAGACTTCGGAATGTCTGCCGTGTTTCAACCAGTGTTGTCATTTTGATGCTTTTCGCACCAAATTTAGTGCCAGAATGTTGCATTTAGCGCGGCCACGCGAATTTGGTGCTTCACAATTTTTTGGGGGGTGCTTTTTGGTGCTTTTTTGGGTGGGTAAAAATTACTTTAAACATCATTTTGGGGACACTAAAAAGCCGAATTTTAACTTAAGATAGGGAGTAAAACAGTCTTAGTACATTACCGCACAATATTCAAGTAGTTTAACTACCTTTAATACGATTTAGTTGAAGTGAGTGACTGCAACGCGCAGGCAATATGCAGTGCGTTAAAAGATTGTTTAAACAAGAATAGACTTGAGTTGCAAAGACTAGCTGCACTCAACACTGACAATGCATCTGTCATGACAGGTATGGAGTATATACAAAATTAAAATCCGAAGTTCCTCATCTGGTACTAGTTAGGTGTATATATCATTCCCTTCAGCTGGCAGTGTCACAGGCGGCAGCTGTTTGTATGCCCAGGAACATAGAGTTCATGATTAGAGAAACATATAACTGGCTTTCTCACTCACGTCTTCGTCAAGCAAAGTACAGGGAGCTTTTTGCTTCAATAAATGATGGACAACATCCGCTGAAGGTTGTTCAATTAAGCCAGACACGATGGATGTCCATTCAATCTGCCATTGTCAGACTATTGCAGCAGTGGGTCGAGCTCAGAACTCATTTTGATATAGCAAGACTTAACGAGCGCTGTTATACTTACACCTATACAGCAGAACTAGATTATATGCTTAGCGACATGAAAAACTATGTGTTTCTCATATTTCTCAAGCATATTCTCGGAGAAGTTCAAAGTGTGAATAAGAAATTCGAAGCAGATATACTGGATCCAACAAAAATACTCAGCGATCTTGTCCAACTTACTGATTCTATCAGTTCAAAGATTGCTATTCCTGGGGACGGGGGGTGGGGGGGGGGGGAATTAACAGAAAGTGATGCTATTCAAGATTATTTAGATCCTAATCCCAATCTAGGTTATGAGTTTGGGACAGAAATAGCAGGCTACCAGTTTCCTGGTGAGAAAGAAATTCGTGGAAGGTGCATCCAGTTTTTAATAGAGTTATTAACACAGCTGCGTTTACGTTTGTCGGATAACTTTCGAGTGTTGCAGTCCATGTCATGTCTTAGTGGAAATGAATGTCTACAGCCAATGAAGCCTGTATATTGGATCTTGCTAAAATGTTTGTAGAAGATGCAGCTACTCTCACCCGCATCGATTTCCAGTGGAGAAAACTTCATCATATGCAGTGGACACAGACCTCTAACACACTTGGACTGTGGGCAATATAGCCTCATACAGGGATGCCACCGGTGGAAATCCTTTCCAAGATCTTACAGACTAAGCTTTAACTGTGCTCATTTTACCTCCTTCTAATGCGGACGTGGAGCGTATTTTCAGTCCGATGGGAGTTATAAAATCAAAAATTATGGAACAGACTGAGCATCAAGAGTTTGACAGCTGTTTTGACTATTAGATATGGAATGAAGAGATATGGCAAATGATGTCATGATTATAAACTACCTAAGGATATTCTACGAAAAATTGGATCACAGGAGGCATATACACGTTTCTTTCAATCATCATCATCGCAGGAGCAAACACAGCAGGAAATAGCTACAGAAACAGAAGAGGAGTTATCTGACTGGGATTTGGCAGATCTGGAATAAACTTCATTCTAATATTCAGTGATAATAATAAATTACAACGTGCTACTTTATAACATTTTGAATGAATACCGCCAGTGCTTGTTTTGGTGCTTTCCCAAAAAATATTATTGCAATTTAGTGCTTTTTTGGCTCGAGTAGTTCTGATTGGGATTTGGCGGATCTGGAATAAACTTCATTGTAATATGAAGTGATAATAATAAATTATAATGTGCTACCTTGTTACACTTGTAATAAAAACAGTTGGTGCTTTATTTTGGTGCTTCCAAAAAAATTTGGTGCTTTTTGGGTCGATTTTGATGCTTTTTCATCAAAAGGAAATGGCAACACTGGTTTCAACAATTGACAATCATGAAGTCCAACAGATCTGCTCGCGCATTAACTGGCACTCCATCAAGACCCGGGCAAGACGTGCACGTGGGCAAGATAAAAGGGAGTGGTACAGCGAAGCTGCACTGTCTACCCGCACGCTTTTCCATCTTTACACGGACTGGCTGGCGGCAGGGTTGCCACTTTTCGTGGACAGAAAACATCTAGAAAAATTTGGATTGTATGGGTGAATCATCTAGAAAAACATCCAGATGGGAAAAGTAAGAAATTACATAGATATCGATGTGACTTACCCTATAGAATCATGTCCTCATCTTCATTGATGTTTGTCTCAGAAAATCCACAGGATAAACTTAGCTTGGATGATGAAGTTGAAGCTTCAGATTCAAAATGAACCTCGTACGCTTTAGCTGTTCCAATTTCTTTTAATACACGATCAGGGAGCTGATAAGTTGAACAGCATTTTCCTACTCTCATCAGGCCAAATGTTATTGTCAAGATAGCATTTAAGAAGTCAAGTTTCGTCCTGTTTCTTAGTTTAGATTTTATATAATTCATAGCACTGAAAACTCTTTCTACATCAGCATTTGAATGGGGTAGTATTATGACAGACATCGCACATTCAAAGAGCTTACAGAATGGATTGTTTTCTGAGGTATATTCAAATTGTCTTACTTCACTCCGAAAAGCTTGTTTCTGTTTTGTTTATCCAGTCAACCAACTTTATTTTGGTTAACTGATATTCTGCTTCCGCCACACTATTATCAGTAGCCCCTAAAAATGTCATAACTTGACAATATTTAGGTATGTCCTTTTCCGACTGAAGTGTGTTGTTAACAGAAAAGAGTGAAAAAAATTTCAATACATCTAAATTTTCAGAAAGTCTGTGCTCCAATTGCTTGAATAATGAGGAAAGAAAATCTTGACAGCGCTTTCTTAAGTTGTTCTCTTCATTTTCTCTTAACAGTCCTTTTGTTTTTAAACCTTTAATTTTTTATTCGATTTGGCATCCCAGGTATGGCTTAGGAGCCAAATAGCTCTCTATAGTGCAAGTGAACAAATCAGCTTTAGAAGTTGGCAATATAAGTCTTTTACCGATTGAGTGAAATAGCAAAGTGAGATCGTCACGTAATTCAACTTTATCAACATTTTTAGATTCAAACAGTTTATTAACTGTAAAAAGAGAGGGAATGCCAAATTTCTTTTCATCGCTGTACATTCCATATAGTATTTCAGCTGTATCTTCAACTCCAACCATTGGTTCACAATTATTTCA
This sequence comes from Cepaea hortensis, assembly GCA_963921405.1. Lineage (NCBI taxonomy): Eukaryota > Metazoa > Mollusca > Gastropoda > Stylommatophora > Helicidae > Cepaea > Cepaea hortensis. Next base: position 136,378,438 of record OY992877.1, read on the forward strand.
ACAGCTGGTTGAATTTATAACCATCTAGTTTTGCAATGTGACATAATTTTCAGTGGTGTGGGTCTATCATTTAATGCTTTATGTAAATTATTGTATTGCTGTTGTCTGACAGATGATTTGGAGAACCAGTTATGTGTTTCAGCAATAAGGAATTCCAAATTCCTTGATAAACATTCTGATGAGGCATGTGATTATGCTGCTAGTTGCAAGGAATGACACGCACATTTTATGAGGATTAAAGATGGGATATCTTCCTTCAATTTGGCATAAACGCCCTGGTTGATACCAAACATTACTGAGGCATTATCGGTACCAATTGCAGTCAAATTCTTCAAGTCTACATTTTTTTTTAAATACTCACCCGGGTGATGTGATTATCTACACAGATGGTTCGGTGTCAAGAGGTGAGAGAAGTGGCTGGGGGTTCATAGCCAAAGCTAATGGTCGACGTTTGGTGCAGGAGAGTCCTGGCATATGATAACACAACATCCAGCTTAAGAATGGAGGTGGAGGCAGTCACTGCGGCTCTCTGCTGGATGGAGAATACGACACACACACACATCGTGATTGTAACTGACTCAGAAAGCATGCTGACGAGGTGAGGACGGGCAGGCTTCGTGCGGAGTGGCTTGCTTCGATTCGGAGGTCACGGGTGACAAGCATCACCTGTATCTTTTCTCCGGGACATGCCGGTGTGCTGGGAAATGAACAGGCGGACAGATTGGCTGGCTCTGCAGAACTTGGTGGAGTATTGATACATGACAAGGCAGACGTGGTTGCGGCCTTGTGGGAGCACGTGTACACCTTGGAGGAGCAAATGGATTACCATGGTCTGGCAAGAATGAGACAGCGAGGAGTGACGAGGGGATCTGACCGACGCTCAACGCTCAGAGGAAAGGCGAGACGGACATATAATCAGATTGCTACTGGTACTATTGGGGTTTGAACTCTTCGCTGGCTTCTGAGGATGGGGACGGAGCGCTTATGGGAATGCCCCGATTGCTGTGATGTCGGTTCCTAAATCAATCAATCAATCAGTATGAGTGAAGCCTCGTATTTGTATACCGACTTACTCCGCATACCTCATGTGGCACACCGCAGGATCTATACCCCCCCCCCCTCTCTCTCTCTCTCTCTCTCTCTCTCTCTCTCTCTCACACACACACACACACACTCATAATAACCTTGCTTCTTTGTGCCTACCCACATCATGTGTATTACCGATGGTCGGATCTTATACAACCCCAATAACACAAGCATTGGGTGATATGATCTTAAACTACGTGGTATAACAATCAACCTTATTGATCCTATTTCAAAGGGCACAATGTGAGTGAAACCTCGTATTTGTAGACCGACCTACTCCACATACCCCATGTGGCACATCACTGGAACGATACCAACCTCTCTCTCTCTCTTTCTCTCTCTCTCTCTCTTCTCTCTCTTTTACCCCCCCCCCCCTCTCTCTCTCTCTAAACAATCTTGCTTCTTTGTGCCTACCCACATCGTATGTATTACCGATGTTCGGATCTTATACATCCCCAATAACACAAGCATTGGGTGACATGATCTTAAAATATGTGGTATAGCAATCAACCTTACCGACCCAGTGTGAGTGAAGCCTCGTATTTGTAGACCTACCTACTCCGCATACCCTATGTCAGGGTCTTAAACCTGGCTCGTTAACCTAACACATGTGAGACAGTACAAATACAACGTGATTTGACTTGAGACTCAACGACACGAAGTTTCGATGGATTTATTTACAGATCACGATCTAGAGATGATCATCACAATACATAAGTTATAACAATACACTTACAAGCAACCCACAGCTTACAATCAGTCTCACAAGATGTACAAGCACTCGACTTTCGGGCCACAGAACTACACAAGCCTTTCTCCCATCATACGTCCAGTCGAGTCCGAGTCCCAGAGCTGTCTGGCTATTTCTCGCAACGCGCCTGCCCACCTGAAGTGGCTTCACGAGGCCTGCGTGCGTCCTGCTTTGTCCTTGCCTGACCGCTGGCTGTCTCGTCAGCCGGCAACCTCGCAGGCAGGTAACTGATACTCGCCTGACGGGCGTAACGATGTTACAGCATCCCCGCTAGGGACTATTTGCCTGGCGGGCGTAACGATGTCCCTGCATCTCTGCTGGCAATACATTAGACTCTGACACCCTTTGTGGCACATTACAGGAACGATACCAACCTTTCTCTCTCTCTCTCTCTCCCCCTCTCTCTCTCTCTCTTTCTCTCTCTCTCTCTCAAAAATTGCTTCTCTGCGCCTACACATATCATGTGTCCACATACCCCATGTGGCATGTCGTAGTAACTATACCCCCCCCCCTTCTCTCTCTCTCTTCTCATATATACCTTGCACATTTCCATGTACACTATTGTATTAATGTTTGTTGAGCGGTGTATATGTATTATGTGCACTCACGCATATCAGTCCACCCAGACTTTAGGACTCGCTTCACAATAACATATAGGAGTGCATAATGTGAGTTTGGTTAGTATCACCATCATACTTGGGTCCACACTCCATTGCTCTTCAATATTCGTCCACCAGGGCCAACCCATTCACTGGCACCCACTCATGCTTTGTTAGTACATCCATTGAGATTGCTCAGATACCAGTCTGAGACTACTATCACAAGTTGCCGTCCTACCATTCTGCCTCCGCCCCCCCCCCTCTTCTTTCAATGTGCTCACTGAACCGTTACACCCCCTACCTCGTCATCATCCTACATCTCACTCCCTCGGTTGGGTATAAAAAGAAGACATCGGCGATATTCTGAGTTATACACAGATCGGAATTGTGAGGTAAGTATGGAAATTTTTTCCAATTCTCATTTTCTCTTCATTGCTTTCATTTTTTCATCCTTTTGTTCTTCTCGTCCTGTCGTCACCTTTTGATGTAGTCACATGAGATCTCCTTGACTATATGTTGTGTTTTGTGAATGTGTTTGTTTGCTGATGAAGGCTAATCGCCGCAACGTTCTGTATGTGTCGTAATTCTATTATGTAAAGCTGCACGACTTTGTGTCATTTTATATTGTTTACAGCAGTTCCACCCAATTTTATCCAAAATCAAAAACAATCATCTCATCTCATCATCTCATCGTGTTCCTCTTGTACCTTGCGGTGTCGAGGTGAAGTATAAACTTCGTGAGAGTGCCCGGTTATGGGCTTCGTATATCGACATTCCCATGGATTCTGTTATTCCCTCCGTCCAACGTTTACGTGGTCGGCCTCTTCCTCTGTTTCCATCTGGTCTGTACATCATTGCTTGTTGTGGCATGCTGTTGGCTGGTAGCCTACTTGCATGGCCAAACCATTTGACTTGCTGCTTTCTAATAAAATCTAGAGCAGCTTTAACCCCCCACTTTAGTCCTGATTTCTTCATTTCTGATCTTATCTCTTCTTGATACGTTGAGTATTCTTCTCAGGAACCTCATTTCTGTTGTTGTGATTTTTCTTTTCTCTTTTTCTGTCATTGTCCAGGTTTGGCATTGGTAGCACAGAGTTGGTAGGAAGATTGTGTTGTAAAGTGCTTTCTTAGTAGTTATTGATACATGTTTGTTCTTTAGTCACAAACAAAAACAATCAATAAATATATAAAATGAAATAATAAACTAAATAATACACAATAAGTACGAAACAAATACTGACCAACAAAAAGATATCAATTGAAACGAGAAAAAGAGTGTTGAGATGCTACATAGAACCTATACTTTTGTATGGGTGTGAAGCGTGGACAATAAGCAGTCAAGCTGAAAAACAGCTAATGGCTGTGGAAATGTGGTTTCAGAGGAAAATGCAAAGAATACCATGGACAGATAGAAAAACCAACGAACAAGTCCTTCAAGAAACAAATTAAGATCGTAAACTGATTAGAGTCATTAGACGTAGACAGTCAAACATTTTTGGGCATGTTATGAGAAGAAATGAATTAGAGAACTTGGTGACAACTGGCAAGATCGAAGGGAAGAGACCTAGGGGAAGACCTAGAAGCAAATACCTGGATGGCTTGGCCACGTGGCATGGTCGAGACAGGAACACTGAGCTGATCCACGACTCTGGTGATCGAGTGAGATGGCAGAACATGACCGCCCACGCTTACCGGCATGGCACATGATGGATGGATGGAAGTACAATAGGACACAAAGGACGGCCAACGTTTCGATTCTAAGAATCTTTGTCAAGGACAAGACAACACAAATAGATAAAACAACGAAAAACACACAAACTAGATAAACACAACTACTTGGTTCCCATGTGGGAGCATAAATGGTGGTTTGTGCCGGTACAAAACATTAATACCGGATTTGATGCCAGATTGCTGAGCGTTGGCTCAAGTTAGTTGAAAGTTTAAATAATTGCAGTTACCATAATCTACGCGCGCCCAGACTAAACAAACGATGGGTAATAAATAATTCATACAGTAATAATTAAATAACACCGAAAGAAAAGAAAAAATCTATAAAATATCTAACTCCAAATGAAAAACATCTAGAATTACATCTAACACCAGAACGTCAAAAAACGACATCTGGACGCAGGCAAAAATATCTAGGTCTAGATGTAAAACATCTGGAATGACAACCCCGGCTGGCTGGAGATTCTAAAAACTATGTTTGTAGCAGGAAACGGACCGTTATTGTGAAACGAAACGAAATATCGCTGTGACGGGACGGATCTTCTAATAAACCATTATTAATTATACATTTGCATAGAGCCTCCGTCGGGCGTCAGGCGAGGTATTATTGGTACCTAATAATAATATGTCACACTGGTTGTAGTAAACAAAACTTGAAGAATTTCCTATATCTAACGACCTATTACATTACTGATCTGTTGAATGTTGTTGAATTCTGTCGTGAGTGCTGTTTTGTGTTTTAGGTTTTACTTGAACTTGTGTTTATTATTTTTGTTGAAACAAAACATCGAACAAAACATTTCTTCTTTAGCCTTTCTTTAGTTTAGCGTAGTAACTAGTAGTAGTTAGTAGTAAGTGAGGTCCAAAATGTCAACGATTGCTCCGTTGTACACAATTCTTCTTCTTCTTCTTCAGCGTTCCGAGCCATTGAGGTTCTTTGCTGCAAATACAATCCGTCTCCATTCGTCTCTCTGGTGGACCTTCTCTTGCCAGTCGTTGATTCCAAGTGCTTGTAGGTCTGTACATGTATTATCTCTCCACCGCCTTCTTGGTCTACCTCGGGGTCTACGGTCATTTATTTCCTGAGTGTAAGCGAGTTTTGTTTCCCTATTATCTTCCATTCTTTCTATATGCCCCAGCCATTGTAGTCTATTAGCCTTCATGATACCAGTGATTAGCGTCTATCCGCCGCCAAGAATAAGCGACATCATCTGGGAAAAGATATTGCCCCGATTTGTTCCCCCGCCATGCCCAGATCTAGACGCTTAGCCAAATTGGCAAGACTGCCGTTTCACCAAATCGTCATTATTTGAGACGACCAAGCTTAATATGCCCAGGTCTGGCAGGACCTATTAATCTAAAATTACCTTTCATATCCCAGCCGTAGGATGCGGCACTTTATCTGTAAAATTCTTTAAAACTTTAATACATTGTGCCGACCACAACCGACAAGGTTGACAACGGACTTTTCACGCCCAAACCATTATTGTACACAATAGCCAGGAATAATAATATCCAGTGCGTTAACTAAACTTGTTATCACAGTGAACCACCCTCCCAACCCATGGAATCCTAGTGATGTTTTGTTTAATAAATACATAGTAGTGTTTATTAATTATTTATATTTATAGAATACATTTGTTAATTACGGCTTTCATAAATTTAAATCAAAGTCACATCGTCTAATTCTGAACTTTCCTTTCCATATCTGTTTAAATATAAATCACAACTTGTGAATCTTCTTCTTTCGTGTTCTATCTAATATTTTATCTCTATTATTACTGATTCTCTTCTCCACTTGCATTTGGGATCTCCCATTATTTCTGTTGCCCTATGGGTTATAGAGATAGGGCTTCCTATTTTTACAATTAACAGTTTTTCTGAATGTGAATTCTATCCAGTGTCAGTATCTTTTCTTCTTCACTTGATTCATGGGTATTTGTTTAGTTCTCTCCATAACTCATCGTCATCACTTGCCATGCCAATAAGCATGGGCGGTCATGCTTTGCTTTGCCATCTCACATGATCACCAGAGTCGTGTGTCAGCGCTGTGTTCTTGTCTCGACCATATGACGTGGCCAAGCCATCCAGGTATTAGCTTCCCCTTGTTCTTTTCCCCCCAATCTTGCTAGCTGTCACCATGACCTCCAATCTATTCCTTCTCATAATGGGTCCCAAAAATTGTGACTGTCTACGTCTAATTTCGTTAATCAATTTATGGTTTTCATTTCTTTCTTGTAGGACTTGGTCATTGGTTTTTCTGTCTGTCCAAAGTATTATTTGCATTTTCATCAGAAACCACATTCCCACAACCATCAGATGTTTTTCAACTTGTCTGCTCATTGTCCTCGCTTCACATCCATACAAAAGTACAGATTCTAATGAGCACTTTAACACCCTTTTTCTCGTTGCAATTGACATTTTTTTTATTGGTCAGTATGTTTTCCATCTTGCAAAAGGCTACCTTCACCATGACAATTCTTGTTCTAATCTTTTCAAGGCATCTTCCATCAGATGTTATGATTGTTCCGAGACAGTTGTGTCCATTCACTTGTTTAAGAATATTCACATTTATCCATATATTATATTGTGGTGTTTCCTTGTTCCTACTAATGACCATAATCTGTGTCTTCTTACAATTTAATTCTAACCCTAGTTGTTAACAAGAACTACACATTGGCAATTATAACAAACCATTTGAGTCTTTCTGTTCTGCGCAGGCACCAATTAATTCATGTTTCTAGTTTATTAGTAATTGTTTTAGTTGATATCATGTTTCTTATCTGTCACAATGCTGCTGACAGATAGAATTGGCTATGGTTATATCCAGAGGTATGTCTGTATGAATACTCTGCAGGTATACTGCTGACAGATAGAATTGGCTATGGTTATGTCCAGAGGTATGTCTGTATGAATACTCTGCAGGTATACTGCTGACAGATAGAGTTGGCTATGGTTATATCCAGAGGTATGTCTGTATGAATACTCTGCAGGTATACTTATGAACAACTATTAAGCACTGGATAACACTGGTTTTCATGCATACAACTTTATTGATTATGAAGAGACATGATGAAAACATGCACCATTCTCAAGAACCATATTAGAACAGGTAAATGGGGTGCAGAGGTGTTTCCAAGGCACCAGGGCCAGGTTCTATACAGGCCAAGACCTACTAACACGTCCTAGTCGCGCATCCTGGGCAACCGGTCCCTTCGGGGTCCAGGCTAACGTAGTAGGATCACTGATTCTTCCGAAGTCGCAGAGTATCTGCCTGCACAGCGAGGAACCACCAGTCTGCACACCAATAAGCCAGGCATGGGACAACAGATGCTCACGCAAACCTCAGTCCAGTATGACATCACACTGATGTTGGACAACAGGATGTCTTCATCCGACATACAGGACTTCACGCTGGAGTTCACAGCCAGCGAACACAAGCAAGCAAACAAGCAGAACAGGTAAATACACAATACTGCCTTCGATCAGCCTTGTGACATAACTAGTCACATCAACTCTTTCCCGTGTCCAAACTCAACTGAATGCCTGGCTAAGTTTCCCTCCTTAGCCCAAACACAAAATAACTAGCTAATTTCCTAAACGTAGCCCACAAACTCAACTCTCCTGTCAGCAAAGTCCAGATGATCAATCTGCTCTGTTTAGTCCACCGAATTCCATTTCTGGTGGTAGTTATTCATTGGCGCCTTTCCGTATTGACAGACGATAGTTTGTTACATTGCAATTCAAAAAGGCATAATAACTACAACCCATGGCGGAACCGAATGTGACTGATCAGACCAATTCTCACTGTAAATGTTCGTCCACAAAGGATGCACACATGTGGTCACATGGTCATTTTCACCACCACGCACCATCCCATGTCTCACTTGATCAGTTTGTGACCTATATGCAATCATTTTCTCCTTTGTCTTTATTCCTTTTCTTATATTTGCCTTCCATACAACACATTCAGCTGCGACTTGCTCCTAAGCTGCAATATCAATGCTTGTATCATTCATGTCCCACTTAGGCACATCTTTGTACCATAGTAGAGGCCGACCCTGAGATCTCTTACTCATCTGTAATTCACCAAAAAAGATGTTCTTTGGTATTCTACCGTTGTTCAGCCTCCTAATATGTCCTGTCCATCTAAGTCTGTGAATAAGAGTACTCAGGGCACAGGCTTGTTAGACCAGCACTCTTCTTTTGGCAGTAAACTTAATGTTTTCCCATATTCTTTTTGTTAACCTATTCATTGTTGTTGCTACCTTACCAATTCTGATGTTAATTTGTTTAACTAGGGATATTTAGGTACTTCAATTTTAATTCACCGCAACAAAGTAAAATCCCTTCGAGCCTCATTTGCATAGGTCAGGCAATCATTTTCGGGTTTAGTGTTCGGTGGACTGCTAGACCGATCGATGGATGTTTTTAAGTTTTTGGGCCCGTAGGTCCCTCATTGTCGACGACAGTGAGGGCCCTACGGGCCCAAAACTTAAAAAAAAATCCATCGATCGGTCTAGCAGTCCACCGAACACTAAACCCGAAAATGATTGCCTGACCTATGCAAATGAGGCTCGAAGGGATTTTTCTTTGTTTGCGGTTGTTTGCGGTGAATTAAAATTGAAGTACCAATATTTAATGGTGACCTCCGTTCCTAGATATGTGAAATGGTAATCTATCTCCAGATCTGTGTCCTCAATAAAGATTGATGGTACTCCATTTGCACCTTCTGTCATAATCTGTATCTTCTTTTTGCTAATTGTTAAACCCATTCATGACAAGCATAGGAGAATGCTGATAGTAGGCATTGTAATTCTTCCTATGCGTGGGTCGTAATTGCGGCTTCATCTTCAAAAAGTAACTCTCTGATCAGTACTCTCCTAATTTTGATCATTGACCTTCAATCTCTGAGCATTGTAGATGCCACCATCTGTGTGTGAGTCAATGTATATACCACCATCCTGAACACGAAAGGCATATTTAAATATGGTCACCCCAGCAAATGGTGCAATGATAGCATTATCTCAGACTATATATACACCACCATATGTGTGTATGAAGCACACACATGAGCTCTCAACTGATGTCTTTTCTTAACCTGACACTGAAAGAAGCAGCAGCAGGTATATGTTGTGTGCCATATTTATTGTAATAGTCAATACAGCATATTTATATTTTCCATGATGAATCTGCGGTTTGTGTAGTAAAATGCCAGTCGTCCATTATTAAGATCTATTGTTTCTTCGCAGTGGTTTCCATGCTTTGATTGAGTCAGCGGCTAAAAATGATGGCAAGTTTCAAAGACTCAGATGGATTTGGGTTAGCATTTTATCTTATTACTTTTAATTTTTGCATTGTTAGTTACAGTTGGCATGAATAGTAAAATAATGTTCAGTGTCCTTGTAAAATCATCACTTCCTAAGCAAAAATTCATATCATCGGCTCTTATGATAAAGATTAAGTTTTCACATTTTTAACACAAATTGTGATAAAATTATATTGGATAGAGCCAACAAACTGAAACCAGCCTCCGAGGGGATTCAAACACATGACCATGCGGTCAGCAGGCCAGCATGGCATCTACTATTAAAGTAAAAGTAAATAAAGGTCCCTAGTACATGCCTGCCGGTCTCTCTGGCCGAGGGGTTACAACACTTTCTCCGTAATCCCGTTTATCACGCAGAGTCTCGTAGCGGGCGAGAGCTGGAAGTGGTTCTACCCCCGCTGGTGACTTGCGGGATAACTGAGCCGGCCGCTCAGAAAGCAGTGGCAAACTACTGAGCGTAATCTTGCCAAGAAATCAACAGACAGCTGAAAGATGCTGCTGTTGACAGCGATGTCCTGTAAAGGATATGCGGGGAAAAAAAACGAAAAAAAAACTACATGCCATATGTGTGGGCATATGGAGCTGGACTCGTTTTTATAGATCAAACGGCACTCAGTGGGTGATGGTGATGTGGTGGGTATCACACCAGCCTCCTGTACTGGTTCCAGTTTTAGGCTGGGTCAACATTGGAGTCCAGGTCAGTATTCAATATTTGAAACAGTGGATCGAACCCAAGGTCACCGATATGGCAAGCGAGCATCTAGCCACTGTGCTACCATGGCTCCTCTGTTATTGGCATCAGCAAAATTTGTTATTCTCCCTAGCTGCAGCTATCCCGGTCTCTGTGGTGAAGTGGTCAAGCCGTTTGACTCGTGCTCCGAAGGTTGTGGGTTTGATTCCGGGCCGCGTCCTTCGGTTTACGAGTTAAATGTTTCGGAGACTCCTGTGGGTCGTCGCTAATAGCTACGGAGTTCGTGCTTTGTGCGACGCTTTCCGTGCTGCGGAAAGAGACCGAGCCATATGGGATAAAATCCGGTGCAATGAAGTCGATCCTGTCGACTTTTAAGCGACTTTTTATAGTTAGAAACTCGCAGAAGAAATGCCATAGTTTTCAATTATTTAAACGCAAGACTTTGCCATAGTATCTTCACTTCATGCCTGTGACAGGTCACTGCAGCATCACATGGACCATGCTGAGAGTATCAAACTCCCTTTAACTCTGTAATTACATTGTTTAAAATAATCATGCTACTTGAGGCATTCTTTAAAATAATCATGGTAAATGAGACCATATCCTTGAGGTTTCCTCTGCCATTTACCTCTTGTTATGTCATGGACTTTAATCTCCATGAAAGAAGAGTTGAGGAAAAGACATTGGTGTTGGATAGGACATAAACAATCTGTTAATAGTAAAACTAGACAGTCCTTCCTCCGAAACCTAAAAGGTAAAAGGAATAGATCTAAATGCACCCGTAGAAGAGAATTAGAGGCAAAGATGCATTATATGGGGAAGGAGATAGCAAAGTATACGAAAGCTTGGAGTGAGTTGGCCTACACTCCATTAGATGATAAATAGAAGAATATTGGAGAAGTGCAGTTACTATTATTGTTGCTTTCAAGATGACAGTGCACATTGTGCAGACCAATAAGTGTCCATTCTCTCCCTACATTGTTGGAATCAGTTGTATGCATCCGTGGTCTGTTCCCATAATCATGTCGTTGTGCAGGTACCACTGTCATATGCTATAGACTTGTGGCCACTTTATACTATCTACTTGAGTCTTATTTCTGTCAAGTCACTGAACGATGAACATGAAGAAACTGGCAGAATGGTTGTGCACATGCTTACTATGATAGAAGTATGGGGTTCAAATCTCTCATAGGTGTGTATGTGTTTATGTACAATTAGCAAGATCAGACACGTTTAATTTCAGAAATATATATTTTCACTAACACTATAAACCACTTCTGTTGGTTCCATTTGAATCATGGATTAAAGTAGTTGTCTGACTGCTACCAGTGTGTTGTTTTTGTTTTTAAGATAGGTCACATGTCATATTAATGATATTGTAGTATGAGAAAAAAAACTTAAGCAGGAAAGGTGGAGTTAGTTGTCTAGATTAATTAATAGTGAACAACAGCTGTGACCAGATGACTAGAGCATAAAAAGATATTCTGGTCCACTGTATCAACCTGATCTTCCTTTGGGAAACCACACTTCAAGAGACAGAATCATACACCTACTTAGGTAACAAGGGGGTGGAACAAATAAAGATATCAGAATAAGAAATATCATCATGTGCCATGTCGGTAAGCATGGGCGGTCATGTTTTGCCATCTCACTCGATCACCAGAGTCGTGGATCAGCTCAGTGTTCTTGTCTCGACTATACAAGCCATCCATGTATTTACTTCTCTGACCTCCCCTTCTCTTTCCCTCGATGTTGCCAGTTGTCACCAAGTTCTCAAATTTATTTCTTCTCATAACGTGACCAAAAAATTGTGACTGTTTACGTCTAATTTCTCTAATCAGTTTACAGTTTTCATTTGTTTCTTGTAGGACTTGATCATTGGTTTTTCTGTCTGTCCATGGTATTCTTTGCATTTTCCTCAGAAACCACATTTCCCAGCCATCAGATGTTTTTCATCTTTGCTCAGTGTCCACACTTCACATCCATACAAAAAGCACAGGTTCTATGTAGCACCTCAACACTCTCTTTTTCATTGCAAATGACATCTTTTTATTGGTCAGTATATACTTAAATAAGAATACAGGAGGTTAAAGGAGCGTTTATACTACTAGGAAATTTGTGGAAGTTAAAAGAAATTGAACTTGGCACAAAGAATATTTGATTCTAATGTTAAATCTGTACTACTGTGTGGATAGACACATACAGAGCAATAAAAATGATTACCACTAAACTACAAACATTTATTAATTGGTGCCTGCGCAAAATAGAAGGAATAAAGTGGTATGATACAATCTCCAATGTGGAGCTCATGGAGAGAATGAAACAAACACTAATGAACCAAGAGGTGAAGAAAAGACCCTGTTGTTGGATAGGCCATACATTGAGAAAACCTGAGATTAGTATGAGTAGGAAAATCCTAGTCTGAAACCAGCGTGGTAAAAGAAATAGAAGAAGAGCTAAATACTCACAGAGAATAGAAGTAGAAACAGAAATGAACAATATAGGAAGGACATGGACTGAGCTACATGGATGGCTACAGACAGGAGGGCTTGGGGTGGACTTGTTGAAGGCCTATGCCCCAATGGGGCATGGAAGGCAACAGAAGAAGACTGAATCAGCACTGGACTCCAAGCTGTATGGAATTATAAACTCCAAAACAAGAGTTCATTGTGAATGAGAATTTGCCTGACAATATAATCATCATAGACAGTGATTGCAAGATCAACTATTCATTCATTCATCCATTCAGTAGCATGTCCTTTGCAACCTTCTGGAAAACTTCTCGATCATAAGCAAGATGTCCTGCGTCTGATACAGCTATCTGGAGATCATCTGCCACATTCTGCAGCCATCTTCTCTTTGGCCTTCCTCTTCCTCTCTTCCCGGGCATTTTTTTTTTTTTTGCATATCCTTTTACAGGACATCGCTGTCAACACCAGCATCTTTCAGCTGTATGTTGATCTCTTGGCAAGGTTACGCTCAGTAGTTTGCCATTGCAATAAATTGTGCAACTTATTGTTTGAAGTTTCTGTGTTTAAATTCACTAAGGGAATACATTTTTTAAAATCTTTGTTTTATTCTTTGCAGTATCATGGAGAAATTACCAGATGAAATTCTCTTGAACATTTTCTCAAAACTTCCATTGCCAGACTTGATATCTGGAGCTCGTCTGACATGCTGGCGCTGGTATCACTTGTCAAAGGACCTATCCTTGTGGACCTCCTTGGATCTGTCAGCATTCAGATGCTCTTATAATGAAACAGATGCACGTACAATTTGTAATGGTGTGCGAAATCTCTTGCACAGCATACAAGATAGCTTAGAATGTCTTACATTCAGCAACATGACAGTTGATGGAGGTGTATACGAACTCTTTGGATCTTCTTGGAAGCATAAAAATAAAGCCAAGTTTTGTAATCTAAAAAGCCTTGACTATTCATACAGCACTGTTTCTCCACGAAATCTCAGAGTAGCACTGACAACACATCCAGATATTGAGAAACTGTCTTTATCATACACAAAAATTTCTTTCTCCCAGGCCATGGAGGAAGCGATTCATTTACCAAATCTGAGGATGCTTGTTTATCATGACTCTCAATCCTGGGATTCTTATATGGTTCACCATCCAGACGAGGGCAGGTTTATCAATAAGCTAAACGCTATGAAGGTTCCAAAGCATTGTCCTTTGCTAGAAGTTGTTGAGCTGCATACAATCAGAGCAGACTTAGATGATGAAGTGATAAAACAGTTTGCATTGTTTTGTAGGAACCTGAAAAAGTTTTCCTTCACCTGGTCGGCTAATCTGACTGAAGATGCATTCCTTGCATTCAACATCCCTACTCAGCATATAACAGAACTTGGACTTCTAGACCGACAGGAAACGGGACCATACTTAAACTATGTGCTTCCAAATTTCCCACACTTAAGACACCTCACAGTGAATGGGCAAAATGTTTATCTAGAGGACTGTGTTGCCATCGGGGAATTCTGCCCAAAACTGCAGGAACTGATATTTGAAATAAATGGGTTGAAACGAAGTGGAGGCATGTTTGAGTATTATTTATGCAAAGGTAATTCGCTATGTGGTTTGGAATTACAGAAGATTGTGCAGAAATGCAAAGATCTGCGGAAGCTTCATGCTCCATTTTCAAACATAGATGATGACAGTGTCATTTTTCTTTCTGAGCAGTGCCTTTATTTGGAGGATATAAACTTTACACAGTGCCACAGGCTTACAAATGAATCATTGTTTGCTTTATCCAAAAATGCCATGTGTTTATGTAAAGCAAACTTTCAGGACACCACCATTGATCATAAGTATATCCTCAGTTTGGTGTCCAAGTGTCGCAGGCTTGAGGAAGTGGTGTTTGATCACAAACCTGCACAAGATGCTAGTGGGACTGATACTTCTGTAAGCTCGTCTGTATATTCTGATGATTCACAGCAACAAACTGAAGACATTCGTGAAAGTGATACCAGACTGACTTACAGTCACAATGAAGACATTCCATTTATCGACATGACATCAAGTTCAGAGGAGTTTGAGCTACAACGTGTGTTGCTGAAAAGTCTGTCTAAAACAGATAGTGAAAACAGTAGTCATGAAGAAAGCTCAATAGAAAACACTTGCATTCCATTATCATCACCAGCATATTTAGACAACTTTGAGCATTTTCAAATTCCTTGGAGTCATTGCCATTTAAAGAGACTATCATTTAAAAATTCTACTACGAAAGAGCAGTACCTGCTGGATATTTTCACACGTTGTCCGGATCTTACTTACATTTCTTTAGATGGTTCTACAAGTCTCACAAATAGCCTCATTACGACCATTGCAAAATCCTGTCCAAACCTACAGACCTTGAATATATCTTGTAGCCTAACGCAAGATTCAAAGCCAGCGTTTGGTGATGAAGGGTTACTAGCGTTAGTAAAATACTGCCGCAACCTGGAGGTAATAAGCTTTCTTTATAATCGCAACATTTCCCCTGTTGGCCTCACTGCACTGTTCCACTCCTTGGATGGGCCGTTGCGATCTCTTGAAACTGTCAGCTTGTGTGTTGGACATGGATATGCTTGCTCCATTTCAGTGGTTGTTCTTCATGGGCTGAAACACCTGACAGAACAGTCAAAGAGACAACTGAAAGATGTCGCTGCTACGGCTAGAAGTAATACTTACATGCTATTGCATTTAGATTTTAACAAGAGGAAGGCAGTGAGATAGAGATTGTTTCATCCTTCTGAGTATGTGTGACTGCTACATGCACAGAATAATTTCAGCATTGTCTTGCTCCATCCATCAGTAACCAGTGGTAGTTTTTGAATATCCTTCCATCTTTTTTGTCAGCATCTGGGTCTTGGACCTTGAGTTTGCTTATTATTGACCTGTTTTGTGTCTCAATGAGCATCAGTTTATTGGATATGGCTTAAGGACCCAAGGATCATAGAAATCACTGAATGTCTGTGGCTTAGGGGTGGTGGATGCAGCTTTAAAATCCCCACAAACCTGGCTCAAAGTCAGCCACAGACAATTTGGAAGCAGACTGGTTTGTGTTGATTTTCACAATTGTTTGAGTGTTGTCCATTCAGTAAGCAATGGTAAACTAGTTAAAGTTAGATGCATATCTTTTACAGGACGTCAATCAACCCCAGCATTTTTTGGGTTGTTTGTGATTTCTTGGCAAGTTTACATTCATTAGTTGACCATTGCTTTCTAATATACCGGCATCCATGCCATAGCATGAAAATCAAAGCAAGACAGTCTGCTTCCAAATCGCCCACAGATGTATTTCGAATTGATATGTGGGATTACAAATTGCGTTCGTAACCCATTCACCACAGAGTGGGCATCTTTCAAATAGGCCTGAACATAAATCAGAAACTTTCTTAGGAAATCTGCCTTGATCAAACAGAAATTCCTCAGAGCAAATCTTTTTTAAAAAGTTTACCGAACACCAACATAATTTTTATCATCAACAAAGGCATTGATTGGGTTTGGGATGAAAGGCCTATGCCAGAAATGAGAAAATGTAATTTCAACAGCAGCATTATATGCACTGTACAATGATGTAAATAATGCACTCAAATAATTACATTGACAAATTATTCAAATCATGAGTAGGTCATCTAAGTGACTGCTTCCTGTCCTCTGTATATTGTTTTGAATGCTTTCAATACTCTTCTATATTATAACATGCAGGAGACCCTCGATGAATACAAAATGTCTGTATCAATTGGAAGTTGATCTCTATGTAAGTTAACAATTTCCTGATGAAATTAATCTTACTAATGAACTACAAATATTCATTAATTGGTGCCTGCACGGAATAGTGGCACTAAATGGAATCACCCATGTGAAGTTCAGGGAGACAACTGAACACATTCTAATGATTCTAGAGATAAGGAAAAGGTGCTGGCGCTAGATAGAACACACCTTGAGAAAGCATGTGTATAGAGAGACCATCATCTGTAACCCACAAGGCAAACAGAATAGTGGGAGACCTAAAAACACATGGAGAAGCGAATTAAAGTCAGAGATGAACTTTATGGGGAGGACATGCAGGGAGCTGTAGGAGATAGCAAAATATCGAATGGCCTGGCATGAATTGGTAGAGGGCTTATGTGCCAGTGGGGGAATAGAGAACAAAAAAAGAAGATTAATCTTTAAGCAGGCTCAGAATCATAGCTCTTCAGAATTCATATCACCATTGCCATTTGGAGGGTGGCGGGTTCTAATCTTGGTCTATAACTATAGCTTTCAATTGTTATGTCGCCTTCTTCTTCTGCGTTCATCTGGGGAGTTTTTTCAGATGTGATTGTGTTGTGCCAGTTTACAGCAGAGCTGCGTTCTTGCGCCGTTAGGCCGAAACATCCAACTTCTGCGGGCATTTGTTGATCAGGTTAACCTTCCCAGGTGTTTCAAAGGAATTTTGACTCTTACTGTTGTGGTGTCATCCACATCCCTGCTAGTCAAGTTAGAACGGCCGAAGACATCATAGTCAACCCTCAAGGGAAGATAGGGGCAGACCATGGGCATTATCCGCCATCCAAGGAGGCTTTCATAATTGCAGAGCCGACACATAGCGCTCTGATACTGGGCTCACCCGAGGAATCATCACATCATGCACATGGCTGCTTCACTTCCTCACTTCCATATTTTGGGCATTTCGTTCACCACAAGCCGCTCCCCACGCAAACCAGGAGCGGTCAAGATGCAGACGACATCCACTCAACAAGCTTTCGGTTCAGACTTTATACAAAATGGGTTTGCCAGCCAAGCAATATTCCCATTCGGGCTTTTGGGTCGAGTTTTTATGTTATCTAGTGTGTCTTCTAGTCTCTACTTCCTTCTTCTACTTCCATGAGCGTCAAACAATACGTGTGTCTTTATTTAAGAATTCATAGCAAGATCAGAGAAATCACCAAGACCATATGGAATGAAACAGTTCAGAAAAAAGCAGGATACTAATAAATAACTCTAAACAGCATGAACCAAGCAATATCATACTGAATGGTCAAAGACTTGGAAGCTGTATATAAATGCAAATGTTTAGGTAATGAGATCAAGGTGGTTGGAACCAGCCTGAAGAGCTGGGACATAACTCAGTGTAATCTTGAAAAGCAGTGACATGAATCTCTATGTGAAAAGCAACCTATGCAAATCTCTAGCACTATCTGTTCTCCTTTATGGCTGTAAGAGCCGAATAATAGCTGCAGATTTGGCTCGAGAAATTAAGTCTTTCAAAGATAAGTGTTAAAAAAAACTTCTAATTTTGGATATACAATGTAGCTTCAGAAAGTTCTTGGAGTAGTCAACTCATGTTTGAATGATAGATTCTGTCTTGGAAATTCAAGCTCAAGGCCAGAGGATTGACTTCAGTGCACCAGGTTTGACCACATCTGTGACAATGCAGCTAGATGATGTTTCAAATAGGCTCCAGAAATGTTTCCAACAGCTGTATGCAAGTCAGTGTTTTGTTGCCACAGGAAGCTGTTTTATAGACACTAGTGGAAGTGCTTCTATTGTCACTGCTTTTTTATACAATGAATTTTGGGAACTTGTGGACACTACCTCATACATCAGAAAATATCTTTGTTAGGGAATAAGTTCTTATATATGCAGTCTGCCAGGAACCACTTTGTGTGCAGTGAAAAGTTTGCATGATTTGGCCAGTATACTCACCACAGATCTTTGTTAAGAATCCTCTTCCAGGAAAGAGATGATAGCAACTGGTGAAAAGGTACACAAACTGAATCCTGGACTGAAAATATGAAGGACTGGGCAAATTACTAGACTGTCATACTTTACTTATACTTTGTGTTGAATATAATTATAAGTTGAACACATTGACTGCAAATGCATTCCTAAGACCCAAAGATGGAGTTATATGGAAAAATAAGAAGAGGAACCATTTGAGGTTTATTTGACCTTAATTGGGACTTAGTCATGATTGAGCACTGGGTTTTAACTCTTTAAATCTGATGCATTGGGGTTCAGGTCATCTAGGCCCTGAAAAAGGCTTGCATCTTTTGGAATGAGATTACTGAGAGACTGTTCTAGCAACCTGGTAGCAAAGTACCATCTCCATGTATTCCACCTCTCCAGGCCAGAAACTACGCAGGGTGTGCCAGACCAGGCAGAATAGAATGTAACCAGGTCATGATTCAGCACCGCATGTGGACAGACTGGCTGAGATTAGGCCTGGGTGGGCCAGATCAACTTCCCAAGGTTTAGATATTTCACTGTCTACAGGCTCCACAGGTCGGCGTTGTGGTGAAGGGGTTAGAGACGCAATTCATAATCCTGCATGTTGTGTTCGAAACAGCTGCGGGCGATTTGTAAACAGACTGCTTTGCATTTGTTTTCATAACATGGTATGAGTGCCAGCCGTTCAGAAAGCAATGGCAAACTACTGAACGTAAATTTGCCAAGAGATCACAAACAGTCAAAACGTGCTGGGGTTGACTATGATGTCTTGTAAGGGATATCCAACTGATAGACTCCAACCAAATGTAATGTAGAAAATTGCTTGATGTGAATATTAATTGTTAAATATATATACTGGACAAGTTTTCACATCATTTGTGAGGAGTCCATCAGCATTCAGTAAGTTTTGTAACGAGTATGTCATGTTAATAAAGAAAAGAATGTCAATCTGATCATGGCAATAGTGCTGGGACATTCATCTCAGGAATAATGCTTGACAAGAACACAACTAATTACATGTCATTAGGGAATTGTCTCTATCAGTCACAGATGAATTTTATTACATTTGCATCTTTTTTGACAAACATTTTGGGAATTGCTGTTGGTTACAAAATCATATACATATGTTAGGAACAGTTTGTTTCATTGTAGAAATAAAACAGCTTTCAGTCAAAGATCACTACTAAATTGTGTGTAGTTTCTTCTGTAGACTATATGCATAAGTCAACTTAACTGGCTTTTAGCCTTTCTAGTATCTTTGGCATGAAAGGCATTCTCTTCCCCCCCCCCCCCCCCCCCCCCCCCCCCCCCACATCATTATAAAGCAAGTTAAGATGCACTTTTTCGTCATGCCTGTTGCTCAGTGCATTTGATTTTGACAGCATTTTTTCGGTGTTTGTTTTCTGTATCCTTTGAGAATCCCCAGTCTACCTACAAGGCAGCAGGTTTGTGTCTCAGTTAACCTGGTCCCTATCCCTTGACTTGTCTGTCATGGGAGACCCTACCAGGAGCTATGCTGCAGTCTGCTTAGCTCTTTGGGTCATTAGAATATGCAGGCCCCTCTACCACTTCAAGTTGAGACTTTTCTATCCAACTGAATACGGAGTGATTCAGACTGAATAATTAAAGGTACAATGTCCATAGACGGGTACGAATCATGTTGTGGCTTTTTTTTGCAAAATTAGGAAATCTGGGATGGTATATTCCTGTTTGATCCTGGGGTAGAAGTGGGGTAGAGCTGGCTTTTTTTTTTGGAGAGGGGTGAAAAACTAGGTAGACCAGCGTGCGCACTGCGCACATTAAAAACACATTAGCAGTTGGGGATTGAAAAGATAAGATAGGATTACTGGCATGAGTTGATTGAGAATGTGCTACAGTGGGCTATAAGGGGCAGAAGAAGCTGAGTAGACCACTTCCCTGGCAAAACTAGAAAACCTACTCACAAAAGAATACAGCATTTGTGGTTTTAATATACACACATTTGCATCCTCACTGGTGCCATGCAGTTGTGCACTGTGCAAATTCCTTGTGTTATCTAAGAGGAAACATGAAAACGTATGGAATTATTTTGACTGTGCAATGAAAGTAATCGTTTAAAAACCAAACTGAATAAGAGAATCAGTTTGCTCTTTTTAAACGAAAGTTTGTAATATCGTAGATTTTGACACATTGCAGAATGATCAGAAATGAAGAGACTGACAAATTGAGAATGGAAGATGGGAGGCTACTTCAGTTTCACGTAGACATGGTCTCTAATGGGGCCAGAAGTTTGTAAGAGGCACTTGTGGAGCCATGTGGAATTCAGAGGATCTTGGTCAACAGAGGGAGGATTTATGTTACCAGCTTGATTGAAGTAAACAAGTGGCAATCGTTAGACTCCGCACGGCACATGTCGGGCTGAAACATCACTTGTTCAATAAACTAGAGATTTGGTGGAAATGCCTAGACATTTGCCACAAGTGTCCAACATATTCTGAATAGGGAAAATTACTTTGGTCTACACCCACTCCATTTTAGGACACAAGCAGCCTCAGGTCGACTGTTGCTTTCTTTGAATATATTCAGGCTGACCTGTGAAGGTGTACAAAGGAGAAATAGTTTCTTTAAAGGGTAATATATTGTTGTAAATATTTAAATCTTGCAATAGAAAGAGAACTAATATATGTTAAACACATGAAAAGACTTATTTTTGAGAGAGGAGGAGTAGAGGTTGTGCAAACATTATACTAATCTTGCTACCTGTGATGACTCCTTTTATTTGCCATTATTATTGGGTTTTATTTTCTTTGTATATTGCAGTAAATTTGTGTTATTTGCTTGTGTTTCCTCCATTATAAAAGTACTGGTTAATGCATGTTAATGAATAATAGATCAATCTGTTATAAATTAATAATCTTATACAATTTAGCAAGTACTGATGATGAACTTGAAGAATGAACACTTTCAAGATTATATAAATAAAATATTATGGGCATGATGAAAACTATGCTAGAGGGAAACATGGAGGGCAAGTGTGCAAGAGGAAGACAGTGGTTCGATTAGGAGGAAAATATCAATAGATAGACTGGTAAAATGTTAGATTTTCCCCACACTGTGGTGAGAGACAGAATATTAGAGATCCATTGCGGCCGCCCTTCCATGTGAAGGGGGCAAGTGATCTAATCTGACGGTGGTGCTATTTATTTGAGAGCTTTTGCTCGGCGGAACGATATACCGACCTCCTCGTCATCATGTAGCAGGTCCTTTTCACAATGTTGTTCTTATCACGGCCTGCTGTAAAAATTCTCGATCCTCTTCTAGTTCCCCTGCCTCATGTATTTTCATGCCCAAGTCCAGGGAGTCTTCAGTGTCCTGTATCCATCTTCATGCTGGTCGACACAACCACGCCTTCCCTCACTGTTCTTTCTGAACCACTGACGTTTAATTGTGCTAAAGTATTTCAGTTTCATACATAAGTATGTTAACGCCTTCTTCCTGCCATGTAACACTGGGTTTTACATGTGGGGAAGTCTTAGAAGGTTATATCCGCTGCCCAGAGAGGCAAATATCAACATTATTACTTTCATAGGGGCACAGTATGCACATCATATAAAGTACAAACACTTTGGTCTGCTCTTACTAAAGGTATAAAGTACAATCACACACAATGTGTTGATTGGCGTGCGTGATGATTAGCCAGTCACACGTGGTTTGTTGCTTGTAATGGAAAGAGTTAATTGTGATAAGTTATTATTTTCTTGACATAATTGTATTTGTTTTGCTTATGTAAAAACATTTGGTAGTTTTGCCATGTGTCTGCCCATTTTTCATTGATAATATTGTAATATTTTGCAATGTATGTTAAGTTCCCAAAAGTAGAGCCGTTTTTTTCTTTTACTGGGCAAATTGTAGTGGTCACGGATTATGAAATGTATTCATTGGTAAGCTGAGAAAAATGAATTAGCAACTTAGAACATAAATAGATAGCTGTCACAGAGTGAGGTGAGGCGGTAGTGAGAAATCGTGAGAAGTGTATGGTGAGACATGGTCATCTTAACAAACTGCTTCCATTAGTTGCCTTTTCAGATAGAGGCTTATGGAACATCACTATATAAATCAGTGGGAAGCCCATAGAACCACAGTTTGTTAACCCTAGTTAACTACATTACAATATAAATCAATGGGAAACCCATAGACCCACAGTTAACCCTAGTTAACTACATTACTATAAATCCATATTTATATAGTTTTTGGAGGGGGGGGGGGCGCTTAATAGTGCCTTATTTGTATATCTGCTAGTAGGCCAGAGATAAGGTGTCCACTTCTGCTAGTGGCCTAGAAGTGTGGCATTCACTTCTACTAGTAGCCTAGAGATATGACATCTGCATTTATTAGCAGCCTAGAGGTCTGACATCCATATGATGTGTACCCTCTGATCCACAAACCTATCCACTAGTGAATGTGTATAGTATGTATTGTTCTAATCAATGGTGTATAGAAGTCATATGTATCATTTGTAAAGACATAAGTGCCAGAGTTTCAATGTAAATAGGGACAGGATCCTTTTCAAGATGAATGAGATAAACATCATTTGATGTTGATGTAACAGGTTATTGTAGTCTACCATTGTACTATTTTTGTGTGCGGTTGTATCTTCTGCCATTGTACCACCTTTGTGTTAGGTTCTGTCATTCACTATTGTGCTACATTTGTGTTAGGTTCTGTCATTCACTATTGTGCTACATTTCTGATAAGGTATTGCCATCTACCAATATATTCTTTCTTTATCTGACATTGTGCTAACTTTTTATGAGGTTTTGTCATGATATTGTGCTACCCTTTGTATGAGGTTTTGTCATGATATTGTGCTACCTTTGTATGGTATTTTGTCATGATATTGTGCTATCTTTGTGTGGGGTTTTGTCATCTGACATTATGCTACCTTTGTGTGGGATTTTGTCATCAGACATTGTGCTGCCTTTGTGTGGGGTTTTGTCACCAGACATTGTGCTACCTTTGTGTGGGGTTTTATCATCTGACATTGTGCTGTCTTTTTGCGGGGTTTTGTCATCTGACGTGCTTCTTTCCTATGGGGTTTTGTCATCTGACATTGTGCTAACTTTTTATGAGGTTTTGTCATGATATTGTGCAACCTTTGTATGAGGTTTTGTCATGATATTGTGCAACCTTTGTATGAGGTTTTGTCATGATATTGTGCAACCTTTGTATGAGGTTTTGTCATGATATTGTGCTACCTTTGTATGGGATTTTGTCATGACTTTGTGCTATCTTTGTGTGGGGTTTTGTCATCTGACATTATGCTACCTTTGTGTGGGATTTTGTCATCAGACATTGTGCTGCCTTTGTGTGAGGCTTTGTCACCAGACATTGTGCTACCTTTGTGTGGGTTTTGTCATCTGACATTGTGCTGTCTTTTTGTGGGGTTTTGTCATCTGACATTGTGCTACCTTTCTGTGGGGTTTTGTCATCTGACATTGTGCTACCTTTGTATGGGATTTTGTCATGACATTGTGCTAGCTTTGTGTGAGGTTTCGTCATCTGACATTGTGCTGTCTTTGTGTGGGATTTTGTCATCTGATATTGTGGTACCTTTCTGTGGGGTTTTGTCATCTGACATTGTGCTACCTTTGTATGGGGTTTTTTCACCAGACATTGGACTGTGTTAAAATGTTTGTCATCTGCCTTTGTATCACATTTGTATTAAAGTTTTGTCACCCACCATTGTGCTATCTTTAATAGCTTTTGTCATCTACCATTGTGCTATCTCAACAACCCACATGAGTGGTCTGTAATTTTAAACCTTATAGAGCAGCTATCTGAAGATAATAGAGAGATTACACAAATATCATTGAACATATACATACTGCTTGACTGCTAAGCAAAGACATGGGGGAATCTGCATTAATCTTAAACTAAAGAAGCCAATAATGAAAGTCAAGTGTTGCGCTGTTTGCTCAATAATACTTTTGCCAATGTCAAAACAAAAAAAAAACTATTCTGTGTTTGCAGCAAGTTGTATTGTTCTTCCAAAGTTTTCATGTTTTATTTATGGCAGTTGTTCAGTTATGGTTGCTTATCCTTAAATTATGTCTATACCTGCTGGTGTTTTGAGTTCGGTTACATCCTGCCTTTATTTCTTCCATTATATAGAAAGTTGTCTAGTTTTCATATTGAATCTTCCATAACATAGCAAGTTGTCTATTTTTCACATCGAATATTTATTTCTTCCATAACATTGAAAGTTGTCTATTTTCAAATCTTTAATTTTTCCATAACCTAGAGGGTCATTGTGTCGAGTTACCAGTATCAAAAATTTGTTGAGCAGAAAGGAAAACAAGAACTCAATATTGAAGAAGACTGGCTATTAAGACACACAAAATTGACATATAAAAACATAAAAGTTTCATTATAAATGTCACAGTGAGTATAAAAGATTTTGTTGAGCAGAAAGGAACGGATCTATCCAAGAAGAACTCAATATTGAAGAAGACTGGTTATTAAGACACAAAAATGACATATAAAAACATAAGTTTAATTATAAGTGTCACAGCGAGTATAAAAGATTTGTTGAGCAGAAAGGAACGGATCTATCCAACAAGAACTCAATATTGAAGAAGACTGGTTATTAAGACACTCAAAAATGAGGAAAATGACATTGTTTTTAACATGTAAAACTACATGAAAAGTCTAGAAAAGATAATTATGGAAAGAAATGTACCAGGTAGGTGGAGAAGAAGAAGATCACAATGTAGGTAGATTCCAGATGTGATAGAAGGTTAACACATGACAACAACAGAGGCAGGAAATTTGGCTTATGATAGAAAGAAATTGCGAACGGCTGTTATGAAGGTCAAGTTCTGCTCAGGATTGGCCATGGGATGATAATTGGTCTCAGCCTATCACTAGTCGATATTGTTTGTGCAGTTGTTGCTCTTAGTTCAGCTCTTGTCCTTTTATGATGATGTTTGTACTGATTTGTCTTTCCACATTTCTACTGATTTGTCCTTTCACGTCTTGTTTCCTTACAGATCCATGGTGTCAGAGGTTTTTATGCTTTATGCCACAGTCTTCATTTTGTGCTGATCTTATTCACTCAGAACCACAACATCGCCAGCTACTGTAAATATTTTGTGCAGTTTTTACAAATTGGTGCTTTAGAATTGTCAAACGTATGACCTAATGCTTCTAAAGGTTAATATCAGCATACTTTCCATGCATGCGTGTCAGCTTCGTTCATAGAGAGCTGCACTGATATTATGAGTGTGGTCGGATGAGGGTTAGACACATGCACTGATCATCTCACTAAGTGAGGGAAAGACCGGCCATCTAATCCTATGATGTCGCTATCCTATTACAGACCCATAGCAAGCAACTGCTTCAGGACCCATTTTTCTGTTACATTGCTGCCAACAGAAGTCCTTGAATGTGACTTGTATTAATGTTACAAACTAATTACTGGTGGTACTTTGATATGTCCAGTGTTGGGGTTCATTGTGGCATAAACATTAGTGCATGTGCAAGTTAGCCCAGTGGTCCTGGGTTCAAAACTCTGCAAGGCGGGTTTTCTGTTTTTTAATGACCACAAGAGTCTGGAGTTGACACAGCCATGAAATAGTGATACAAGAAAATGTTCTGTGAAGGTGTCTGGTGTGGTACTGGGGTCAGCCATCAGGTGCCATTTGGTCCAGAAAATATAAATAAAAGGTAAAGGACCCTTTTCCATGACTTAATGCATATTGGGTACATGGTGCTAACCCCATTTCTTTTAAATAAGCAATTAGCACTCGGTGGATGGTGTGATTAATATCAAGTCAGCTGCCTTGACTTTCTGGGACACATTCCTGGTACCCATTTAGACTGGGTCGATCTGGGAAATTTAAATAATCTGCCTTGATGAGGATGTGAACTTGTGACCACCGGGCTGGCAGGCATGAATGCTAGCCACTGTGCTACCAAGAAAATATGGGCCTGGCATATTCCTGATGTCAAGGAAATCCAGTCCTTGATTGGATATTGCCTTTTGTGTAATATTACACAAGCTGCCATGGCAAAGTGGTTCATCATTATCATGTGCTGTGCTGATAATCGTCATGTTTCACCGTCTCACACGATCATCAGAGTCGTGGATCAGCTCTGTGTTCCTGTCTGTACCATGCCACGTGGCCAAGCCATCCAGGTATTTATTTACCTGCCTTCCCTTTGTTCTGTTCCCCTCAATCGTGCCAGTTGTCACCAAGTTCTCTAGTTTATTTCCTCTCATGTGTCCACACACAAAAATGTGTGGTTAGAGGGCTTGATTACCAAGACAGCTGTCCTGGTTAAACTGATGTAGCAAGTGTTTGCAGCATTTGTCCAGGTGTCTTTCCCTGGCCAGTAACTCCTCAGCCTTCTTGGGAGTAGGTTTACCTTTCCAAGTTTTCCTGCAGCTTAACCAGGTGGTTATTCTGCTGGTAACAATCCTATGAATGGAATCATCATTGGGGGAAGAGACATCAATAACATTAGATATGCAGATGATACAGTATTGATTGCAATGAGCAAGATCTGCAACATTTGGTAGATGCGGTTGTTGCACATAGTGAACAACTAGGGTTAGAATTAAACTGTAAGAAGACACAGATTAATGGTCATCACTAGAAAGAAAGAAATATCACAATGTAATATACAAGTAAATGGGAATATTCTTAAGCAAGTGAATCAGTACAATTGTCTCGGAACACTCATAACATCTGATGGGAAATGTCTTGAAGAGACTAGAACAAGAATTGCCATGGTGAGGTAGCCTTTTGCAAGTTGGAAAACATACTGACCAATAAAAAGATGTCATTTACAATGAGAAAAAGTGTTGAGGTGCTACATAGAACCTGTGTTTTTGTACGGATGTGAAGCGTGGACAATGAGCAAACAAGCTGAAAAACATCTGATGGCTGTGGAAATGTGGTTTCTGAGGAAAATGCAAAGAATACCATGGACAGACAGAAAAACCAGTGACCAAGTCCTACAACAAACAAATGAAGATTGTAAACTGATTAGAGAAATTAGACTTAGAGTCAACATTTTTTGGTCACGTTATGAGAAGAAATAAATTGGAGAACTTGATGACAACTGGCCAGATTGAGGGGAAAAAAGCAAGAGGAAGGCAGAGAAGTAAACACCTGGATGGCTTGACCATGTGGCATGATCAAGACAGGAACACTGAGCTGATCCATGACTATGTTGATCGAGTGAGATGGCGAAACATGACCTCCCACGCTTACCAGCATGGCACATGATGATGCTATAGCCATTGAGTCTTGAATGGTCTTTGCCTGGCTTGCAGATACACCCATTACCATCACATACAACTGGTGGTCATTTCATCTCTTCTAGCACATTATTTGTACTAACATTCTGGCAAGGATTGTCTGTCTGTTACCAGAATGGAGTGTCATGTAAATGTTTCTGAGATTTCCTGTGAGAATTCAAAGAAGCTGAAGAAGAAGGCAGCCTTAGAAATTAGGGTCCCCTACAGAAGGTTCAACACCAGAGCTTGAATTAGCTAACTAAATCATCATTTTCTCATTTGCTGCTGTTCTAGTAATGTCTACACAGGAAGTGTGGTTCTTTTTTCCTTCCTTGTATGTTGCTGTAATTGAAAGCTACTTTGACATTATGCCACTCACAATGTTTGATGTATATATTTTAATCATTTATTATGTTAAATCAATTAAGAATAAAATATTTTAAATTTAAGTTTATTCTAAACATAAGGTTACTTGCAGTTGTATTTTCTTTTATGATAAAGATTTCAGGTCTTTCTGACAATGCAGCTTGTAACTCATGTTGTTTTCTACTATTTAACAACAAAATTGTTGGCACTAGAATTATTTTCTTTTTTCTGAGGATCTGTGTATAAATCCACACACACAATGAATATAAAAAAAAAGTACTGTTGGCTGCTTAAAATAATAAATTCTTTTTGAAAAAAAAAAGAAGCTTGTTTTAATGAATATTATTGCTGACTGTAGGCAACTAGTCATTATTGATCAGAGATGGTGGCCATGTACTAGGCACAAAGTACACACACAATTGTGCCTCATCACGATTCTTCCTCTTCGACCTTTTTGCTCTAATGGAGCATGGGCCCTCAGTCAGCTAGCCCTTTGTAGACTTGCTCATAATTGATTGGATTGTGCAGTTAAAGAGGATGTGGTAGCCAGCTTCACGTCACGCCTCTGATGACAAATATGGCAGATTACAGCGTGACTATTCTTTGCTTGCATTATTGGCCATGGTAACACACTAGCGTTGCTACAATCAGTGCATAAAAATAACTCAAGGTATAGAAAATTTAATAAAATTGATCATACACAATTGTTTCAATTAGTAAAGTAGCTAATGCATTTTTTTTGTGTGCATATCCCATTTACAGGACATCGCTGTCAACACCAGAATTTTACTGCTGTTGTTGTCTTAGCAAGTTTTACTTTCAGTAGTTTGCCATTGCTTTCTGAACGACCGGCTCCCATACCAATATGTTAAAACCCAGCGCGACACTGTATGCTGCCAAGCTCGGGTAAGCGGACTCATGAATCATGTCTGTAAGCTCTTAGCCATGTAGACCGGCAAATGCATGTTATTTTATGAAACTACCCGACATGCTGTCATATATGTGAACAAATGCTAATATAGGGTCATAGAATCTCTACCGATCGCGACTATTCTGAAGAATGCTATTAATTTATAGAAGCAGGGTTCTGGATTTGAAATGACAAGGCATCCAAGAACACACATACCATTACATCAAATAAGAAACAGACATATCCAGGCATGAAGTAAGAGACAGACATATCCAGGCATGAAGTAAGAGACAGACATATCCAAGCATGAAGTAAGAGACAGACATATCCAGGCATGAAGTAAGAGACAGACATATCCAGGCATGAAGTAAGAGACAGACATATCCAGGTATGAAGTAAGAGACAGACATATCCAGGTATGAAGTAAGAGACAGACATATCCAGGTATGAAGTAAGAGACAGGCATATTCAAGCATAAAGTAAGAGACAGACATATCCAGGTATGAAGTAAGAGACAGGCATATTCAAGCATAAAGTAAGAGACAGACATATCCAGGCATGAAGTAAGAGACAGACATATCCAGGTATGAAGTAAGAGACAGGCATATTCAAGCATAAAGTAAGAGACAGACATATCCAGGTATGAAGTAAAAGACAGACATATCCAGGTATGAAGTAAGAGACAGACATATCCAGGTATGAAGTAAGAGACAGACATATCCAGGTATGAAGTAAGAGACAGACATATCCAGGTATGAAGTAAGAGACAGGCATATTCAAGCATAAAGTAAGAGACAGACATATCCAGTCATGAAGTAAGAGACAGATATATCCAGGCATGAAGTAAGAGACAGATATATCCAGGCATGAAGTAAGGTAGAAAGAGACATGACGTAAAAGATATATCCAGGCATGAAGTAAGAGACAGACATGAAGTAAGAGACAGACATATATCCATGCATGAAGAAAGAGACAGACATATCCAGGTATGATGTAAGATACAGACAGATCCAAGCATGAAGTAAGAGACAGACATATCCAGGCATGAAGTAAGAGACAGACATATCCAGGCATGAAGTAAGAGACAGACATATCCAGGCATGAAGTAAGAGACAGACATATCCAGGCATGAAGTAAGAGACAGGCATATCCAGGCATGAAGTAAGAGACAGGCATATCCAGGCATGAAGTAAGAGACAGGCATATCCAGGCATGAAGTAAGAGACAGGCATATCCAGGCATGAAGTAAGAGACAGACATATCCAGGCATGAAGTAAGAGACAGACATATCCAGGCATGAAGTAAGAGACAGACATATCCAGGCATGAAGTAAGAGACAGACATATCCAGGCATGAAGTAAGAGACAGACATATCCAGGTATGAAGTAAGAGACAGACATATCCAAGCATGAAGTAAGAGACAGACATATCCAGGCATGAAGGAAGAGACAGACATATCCAGGCATGAAGTAAGATACAGACATATCCAGGCATGAAGTAAGATACAGACATGAAATAAGATACAGACATATCCAGGCATGAAGTAATAGACAGACATAAAGTAAGGTACAGACATATCCAGGCATGAAGTAAGATACAGACATACAGGCATGAAGTAAGAGACAGACATAAAGTAAGGTACAGACATACAGGCATGAAGTAAGATACACATCCAAGCATGAAGTAAGGTAACCCCCCCCCCCCCCCCTTTCCTGTTTTAATGCTTCTTTACGTCCAGTTTTATATTGAAATCTACCACAAGCAGTGTTTGATCTGTTCGCAGTCTGCTCTCAATGCCTTTGCACATGGCCTCCTGGTTTGTTGTGTTATGATGTCATCAATCTAGTTTACCAACAAGTAATGCCCCAGTGCCGCCTTTTTTTGTTGTTTTGGCATATCTTTTTACGGGACATTGCTGTCAACATCAGCATTTTACTGCTGCTGTTGATGTCTTGACAAGTTTACGTTCAATAGTTTGCCATTGCTTTCTGAACGAATGGCTCCCATACCAATTCGTTATAACCCAGCGCTGCACAGTCTGCTACCAAATCACGCGCATCTGTGTTTCGAACCTTGGTAAGCGGAACTATGAACTGTGTCCGTGACACCTTCGCCATGGAGACAGTCTGGAAAGTGCCTTCTTGGATGTTGTCTAAATAGGGTATTTATGATTGAAAAATGTATTTTTAGACAAAGTTCTATTATTTTCTCTCCTTTCTCATTTCTGTATCCTATACTGAATGGGCCCATGT
Source organism: Cepaea hortensis (assembly GCA_963921405.1). NCBI lineage: Eukaryota > Metazoa > Mollusca > Gastropoda > Stylommatophora > Helicidae > Cepaea > Cepaea hortensis. The sequence goes on from OY992877.1 coordinate 136,409,639, forward strand.
CTTTTCTTCTTCCATTCTAATTTTCAAGTTGAAATCACTCATTATTATCACATCTTTTATTTTTCTACATCTCTTGTAAAATACTGTTAAATTCTGGAATTGTACGTCAAGTACTTTCTCTCATGGCGGCAGTTTAGTAGGAACAAACCTAATTGTCACTTGCACTTTAATTTTGATTTCTCATTTAGAAAGCAGTGGCAAGCTACTGACTATAAAACGTTCTCTTCTGACAGCCACCTAGTGAGTTTGTTTCACGCGCCAGTCAGATGAACATAAATTGTGACATCTTGTAGTTAAAGCAACAGTTAACTGCTGAACATACAATTGCCCAGTAAATCAGTCAATACAAGCTGGAGTTGATTGCAACATCCTGAAAAGAACATGTAATTTCTTTTTTTTTTTAAATATAGTTCTATAAAATATGAGCCATGTCCACCACAGAAACAAACTATAGACAGGAGTCCACCAAACTAGATTTTTTTGTTTGTTTTATTTCCAAAGAATATTGATGACTTCAATGATACATTAGAGAATATGATTCATTCTTTTCTATGTTTAATTTCATGCACATTCAAAGAAAATTAAAGGGTATTATTTGCATAGGTATTAAACTGACAGAACATAACTTAATGTTTAAAAATCCCCTTGAACAATTTACATCAAAACAAACTCTGAAGCCACTGAAGACACACACCAAACACCAAAAATGAACGCATTAAAACAATTAAACACCGGACATCTCTCACCATGAAACCATATAACAATTATTATGACCATCAGAACATAACAGATCGTTATACACCACAAAATGAAAACCGCAAAAGCTACTACATGAAAACAACAGCACAGATTACATTAAAATAACAGTGTATGCTTAGACCTTGTAACGCTAGAGAGAAATATTAAAATTATTTGTGAAATAAAAGATGTGCAGCATATCTGATACATGAAATAATTCAATTAGAAAGAAGATTTCAGATTAAAATCAATTGTACATTGTGAACTTTACAGCTCGGAATTAATATTACCCACACATCTTAATTGAATAAAGCATTAAGACAGCAGCACAGCTGTAATCAAATCACGTGAAAAACTTGGTATCTCATTTCACGCAGCTGTAATCAAATCACATCAAAGACTTGATATCTCATGTAAAGCTCAGAAACTCTAGCAACAAGTCCATCTTTGCTATGTTTGAACGAAGCAACAACACAGATCTCTTGCCTAGTTTGTATGCCGTCAATACTATAGTAATACAGTGCAGACCTGATAAGGCGAACTCACCTGAGACCCAAGAAATAGTTCTTATCAGAAATTCCTCTTATAAGAAACAAGAGACAGAAGAAAAATTGTCAGGGATAAATAAATTGTTCTTCACAACAGAAATTCACCACATCCAAGATCGTCTTAAGCGGTTTGCACTGTACATATCTTCCTCCCACTTATTTTATTGCAACTAATGATCCAAGTTGAAAAGTATTACACTGAAGCAAATATACATATAAGGCATGATGACGTGCGTAAAAGATAAATATGTAAACATGTGACTGCACGAAAGAAACAAATGGCCACATTAACAGTACAATAATTCACTCCTCAGTACAAGGAAGTGGTCAGTTTACGGAGTTATGTTTTAATGAGCAGTGGTGTTGAGTTGTGTATTATTAACAGTTCAACAAGAAATCACAGGCCACCATTGTTCCTGAGCTAACAAGTCAGGGTGATTCCAAGACAGACACTGCTGCATAGGTGGAGTGTTTAAGTCTTTACATATACTAGATCCTAGCATCATGAGATGGAGTGACATATACTAGATCCTTGCATCATGAGATGGAGTGTTAGGTTTTCACATATACTAGATCCTAGCATCATGAGATGGAGTGTTAGGTTTTCACATATACTAGATTCTAGCATCATGAGATGGAGTGTTAGGTTTTCACATATACTAGATCCTAGCATCATTGCATGGAGTGTTAGGTTTTCACATATACTAGATCCTAGCATCATTGCATGGAGTGTTAGGTTTTCACATATACTAGATTCTAGCATCATTGCATGGAGTGTTAGGTTTTCACATATACTAGATCCTTGCATCATGAGATGGAGTGTTAGGTTTTCACATATACTAGATCCTAGCATCATGAGATGGAGTGTTAGGTTTTCACATATACTAGATTCTAGCATCATGAGATGGAGTGTTAGGTTTTCACATATACTAGATCCTAGCATCATGAGATGGAGTGTTAGGTTTTCACATATACTAGATTCTAGCATCATGGCATGGAGTGTTAGGTTTTCACATATACTAGATTCTAGCATCATTGCATGGAGTGTTAGGTTTTCACATATACTAGATCCCAGCATCATGAGATGGAGTGACATATACTAGATCCCAGCATCATTGCATGGAGTGTTAGGTTTTCACATATACTAGATCCTAGCATCATTGCATGGAGTGTTAGGTTTTCACATATACTAGATCCCAGTATCATGAGATGGAGTGTTAGGTTTTCACATATACTAGATCCTAGCATCATGAGATGGAGTGTTAGGTTTTCACATATACTAGATCCCAGCATCATTGCATGGAGTGTTAGGTTTTCACATATATTAGATCCTAGCATCATGAGATGGAGTGTTAGGTTTTCACATATACTAGATCCTAGCATCATGAGATGGAGTGTTAGGTTTTCACATATACTAGATCCTAGCATCATGAGATGGAGTGTTAGGTTTTCACATATACTAGATTCTAGCATCATGGCATGGAGTGTTAGGTTTTCACATATACTAGATTCTAGCATCATTGCATGGAGTGTTAGGTTTTAACATATACTAGATCCTAGCATCATGAGATGGTGTGTTAGGTTTTAACATATACTAGATCCTAGCATCATGAGATGGAGTGTTAGGTTTTAACATATACTAGATCCTAGCATCATTGCATGGAGTGTTAGGTTTTCACATATACTAGATTCTAGCATCATGAGATGGGGTGTTAGGTTTTCACATATACTAGATCCGATACTGGTTATGAAAAACATCACTATTACAGTTCAGTTATCACTATTAATGTTCTAAACTCATTGACTCGCTACATCAATGGCTATTATTTCTAATTCTGTTACAGAAATACTACCTATATTTCTGTTGGCATATATATGTTGCATTCAGTTTATGAAATGCTCAAAATTTCTGCACAATTTAAAAAAGTCGCTGGGGTCGACTTTATTGCAGCGGGTTTGTATCCCATATGGCTCAATCTCTTTCCGCGGCACGGAAAGCGTTGCACAAAGCACGAACTCCGTAGCTCCAGCGACGACCTCTGCACAATCTATGAACCAACACTGCATAGGGGGTAAACAAGGGCTGGTATACAGAAAGGCGCAATTCCATAAGATAAAGAACACACTGTGTAACACATCCATGTTCATTAAGTCAGATAAGATTTAAAACTCCAGTATGCTACCCATACTACTGTCCACATGTGAATCATATCAAGATTTGAAATGGATTCAGACTACAGAGATGTGGTTTCTTCAAAGAATGCTCTTCACCTGCTCAAAATATGCCAGTCAGAAAACATTTGATTGATTATGGTGACTTTAGCTGAGACTCGAGTTCAATATTATGACCCCCAAGTAAAAATGTCCAACTTGCAATTGGAAAACCCCAGGTTCTCAATGCCTGTAAAGACAAAAGCATAGAAATTTGCAGGAAAAGTGATGCTGGCTGTTTTATAGGATGCCATAGGTGTCCTAATGAAAGATGCTCTGCTTTGTGGAAGCGCAATTAATGGACAGTACTATACAGAAACAACCCATGCCCCAAGTAATGTGGTAATATACACAGATGGGTCTGAGGTGCGAGGTAAATGGGGCTGGTGGGGCTTTGTTGCAAAGGTTAAGGGATGCTGTGCAAAAGGGAAGAGTGGCGGATTATATCATGAGAATGGAGGTGGAGGCTGTAACGGTGGCGTTCTAACCGAATAGTTGTGCAAAATGACCCTCGTTTATAACAGACTCTCAAAGCATGCTATGTAAAATAGAATCTGGTAAGATCCGTGTGGAGTGACTTGCAACAATCAAAATGTCGAAAGTCAAGAGAATATGATGGATTTTCTGTCCAGGCAGGTGTGCGAGGAAATAACAGGCTGATTTGAAGAATGGGACATTCCAAAGTGTATGATGGTAAATTCTTGATTTCATATTCAGAGCCTTAAAGCCCTACTGGCCAGATATCTGTGTATAACATTTGAAAATGAGAAAATCCTGCAGTAAATGTGTGGGGTTTCTAAACTTGGTGTTGTGGAGAAAAGTATTCATGCTGACAATATCAAGAAGTCTATGCAATCTACACCAAACATTCAACATCTCACATGGACTGCAGATGTAGTGATTATCTACTGAATACTGATATGATGACTAAATAATTTCATTCTGAGTGCATGAAGATCTATAACCTCCTCCTTCCTTTTATGAAATATTCCTTTCCGCACCAGTTAAGGGCAGTATTTATGTGGTTGTATACAAGGTGTTTATTACTTCTGCTACTCCACTAATCCATGTCCAGCAGTGTCTGACTTTTCTCCTCTTTTTGCTGTATGTAAAACCCAATGCTGTTTGCATCATTAGTACAAACATAATCTCCTTACATGACCAAATCATTCAACTCGCTGCAACCACTGCTACTATTATAAAGTGCTCCTTTAGAACAATTTATTTTCCATTACAAAGCTGCCAGCTTCATCACATCATGATAGAATCAATACCGGTAAAATTTGGAAACATTTGTTTTCTGCACAGTAACAATGAGCAAAGAAACAAAATAATGGCAACATTACAAACAAGTACATAGAATTTTAGTGATGTAACAGACAAAACTGTGTTTTAGGTCCATTATGAAAAATAAAAATAATAATATGAAATGAACATTCCACTAGGAACAAGCAATACACATCAGAAAATTATTGTCAAGCATTAAACAAAGACACTCCTTGTAAGACACAGCATCTGATATACATTAGAACGAGTTAGTTATATATATGTGAAACAACTGCAGATCACTTTTAACACATAGACCTACATTTTAAATGTCTATGACAGCTACCTGAAGAAGTGAATCTAAAACAGCAACAACAGAATTTGTAGAAAGCAAACAAAGTCAACCATCTCTGTGGCTGTATCCTATGACACAGCAATATATCTATGTGGAATTAATCTTGATCACAGTAGCACACATGGAATCTGTTGCTGCCAAACACCAAACATAAAATGTAGTCATTCAGAACAGCTGCTTCCAACCAATATACACAAAACATAAGTGCCATTCCCCCACCCCTTGAGGCATATTGAGTTCATGACAACAGTTTAAAAAAGTTCAGGACCCTTTCCCATGCTCCTAGGCACATTGGGTATCCAGGGCTGGTCCCATATTTGCACAGACCAATCAGCACTCAGGTGATGTGTTCAATATTGGGTATCCAGAGCTGGTCCCATATTTACAGACCAATCAGCACTCGGGTGATGTGTTCAATATTGGGTATCCAGGGCTGGTCCCATATTTACAGACCAATCAGCACTCGGTGCTCAATATTTGGTATCCAGGGCTGGTCCCATATTTGCACAGACCAATCGGCACTCGGATGATGTGTTCAATATTGGGTATCCAGGGCTGGTCCCATATTTGCACAGACCAATCAGCACTCGGGTGATGTGTTCAATATTGGGTATCCAGAGCTGGTCCCATATTTGCACAGACCAATCAGCACTCGGGTGATGTGTTCAATATTGGGTATCCAGAGCTGGTCCCATATTTACAGACCAATCGGCACTCGGGTGATGTGCTCAATATTGGGTATCCAGGGCTGGTCCCATATTTGAACAGACCAATCGGCACTCGGGTGATGTGTTCAATATCATGACAGCTTCCTTTAATTCCCAGAACATTTCCTCGCACCCATCTTTAGGCTGTGTTAAAAAAAAAATCCTGCTTTGGGGATCTCAGGACTTGACAGTCAGGCAAGCATGCTAACCACTGCGCTGTCACAGCCCCCTTCCAACTGCTGCGCTGTGTCAATATCTTTCAAAGCAGAGGACAAAACAACCCTTTAGCTACATACTGATGACCTAATATATTTGTTGTGACTTCTCGGGTGAAAGACAATATTCCATGTAATTGAATATCAGCATAGCAATGCTCTACAAAATGTTTCAGATGTATAAGGATGAAATACCAGCAGACAAAAAACACAATGCAATAATTTGCTCCTATTTCAATGGCAAGGATCATAAACCCCAGGAACTGATGAACATATTTACATATCATCATCTGTCATTGGGCCAAAAGATGGATGTTCAGCCGCACAGAATAGAAATCAGGTGGTCTGATGTATTCTCCCATCATACAAACTGGTTTGATTTGCTGGAGTCAGGACGGGGCTGTCTCACAGGGTGAAGCAAACCCAGACAATGAGCGCATGTCTGTTCTAACAAGGATATGTCATGCTAGTATAACCCAAACCATCAGCTGGTACCAATTCTTCTACTAGCGCATGCTAGATGGACATCTGTTCACAAACCCAGTCACATGTATTACAAGTCATGTGTTTCCATACAACAATGACAAGCTGTCTAGCATCACATCTCAAGGTCTTCCCTAACTGGTTTCCCTTCCAACCTTCTTGTAACATGACAATGGGCACACAATCTACAAAACCATGGCTTTTCTCTTGAATATTAGAAAAGCTGTTTCCCATCACATTTGATAGAAACAGCCAAGTAAACTCACATACAAACCGCATCAACTCTTGTACCAAACCTTACATTTACTATTACTCCAAAGATGCAAGCTTTCCCTACTAAGTTCTGTCTCATACAGTTACTTAAACCTACTCTATCCAAGTTAACTTCAGTACCATATATTTATCACTTTGCAGTACAACTTTTTGGGCCACAAAAGAGTTTTAAACAAAAAACAATTACCTGGGACAGAAAGAGTTGACTATCTGTGACAAAAAGAGTTAAGACAACTTGAGAATATAGTGTTGGACCCACTTTTATGGCCACCAAACAGCACCTGTTCAGAATGTCGACTATTTTACCTTTCCATTTACATCTCTGGTATCTACTTATGAGGTTGGGATAACCCTAGCGCTGTACATACCGGTCAGGAAAGACCACAATTATTTACCTGGGCCACTGTGTCAAAAAGTGGTCCACACACCACAAATTAGCACAGCCTTGTGTGGTGCAGCAATGCAGAGGTTAAACAGCATGAAGAAACTACATCAACACACTAGCAAACAAGTACACTTTCTGAGAACATGCATCTTTCCTGTAGCATCATACAAGTGTGAGCCATGAACCATTTCGCAATCACCAAAGACACTGGAGCTCTTGAACTGAAATGTTGCTGATAAGTTTCTTGAATATCATGGACCAAGAAGAAGAGAAATAATGACATTCTACCAGTTCTGAACAGAGAACACTGACTCACAAACAGAATCATGTCTCAGAGACTGAAATACTTTGGCCATATGAAATGCCATGGAAAGATGTGATGGAAGGCAATGGGTCCAGGAAAAACAGGCCAGGGTCGACCAGTACAAAGATGGACATAGATCACTGTAAAAGCTTTGAGCAGAGCATGAGAAATGGCAAGAAATCAGTAAAGATTTTAGCAGGCCCCAAAAACATAATCATAAACAATGAGATCTCCCACAAAAACAGTTACATTTTAACTCATTCCTATCAGTCAAACAATTTCATGGCACAATCGCGGCCATGATGAGATCAGTGTATTGCTACGGACCTGCCACAAAATATGTTTGGTAAGAACACATATTCTCTGATTTTTATATGAAAATATATGACTTGATTAAAGACCCATCCTTATACCAAGCAAAAGATGGTCACATATGACTTCTTACATGACCAAGACATCTTTAGTTTTCCAAACACATTACCTGCTCAAAACCACGTGCCTCACAAAATGTCTAGAAACATTTTTTGACATTTTCAAAAACATAAATAAATTCCCATGCCATTTTTAAAAAAAATTATAATTTGCTGTTTATAAATGTTTATGTCAGCTTCATTACCTAATCTTAAAGTCTCTTCAGCTAATAAGCCTTCCCAATGGCTAGACAACTGCCAATATAAATGCTTCTCATTTTCATTGATTCTAAATTTAATATAATGCCTGGGTCAAACAAATACTGTAAAATCAATTTTTATAATTTTTTTTCCAGCTAAAACATGGGTGTGTAATATCCGCGAGCGCTAAAATTTACATCATTTTTTTAAATATTGCAAGTAAACTAGATGAGTTTCTTCCTATTGAGGGCGATGACAAGAGAGTTAAAAGTACCTAGCATTTTGGTGTTGTAAACATATTTCTATTTATTATTATAAGTTTTTAACAAATGTTTCATCAAATAAAATCTTGGAAAATTATGGTGCATATTAAACACAGATTTCCATTTCACTAACAAATGTTGGGCTAAATCAAGGATGCGTATTGTGCATAAGGGCATTCTATACATCAGATTTTATGATGTTATTGTTGTCAAAATACTTTAAGTGTTATTCTGATTCTATGCAGCAAGGACAATCAATGTAGCTCAGAGGGGGCAAAAATGCATTCCTCTAACCTTAATTCTCTTTAATGGCATAACATTTTCAGATAAAACACCTTATAATCAATCTTCGGATGAATTACGTGACATGGCATACTTAATGTTTCTGGTTCTTTCTATACATGTTGCTTTTAAATTACACGTGCCACTCAAGGGCTTGTCACTTATTTACAAAAATATAAGATGCCTTTCTAGTGTAAGATAATTTTAAAAAAGCAGCAGTTAATGAATGCCAGGTCTCTGTCTTGCTCTCAGAGCCCAACAAATGAAGGCTGCCACTGACAGCAAAAGAACAAAGTTATAAATACATCATTATTTTCAATTGTACCATTTCACTGCTGGTGTCTGACAGGAGTGTTTGTTCCGGGGACTTCTTTCCAAGCAGTCTGCAGGCTAGGATTTGTATTCCACCTCTGATGGGTACAAAATCCCTGGCCTTACCAGAGATCAGAACCTATGCTTCATGATGTATGAGACCGGTTTGCTAATTCTTCAGTCCACACCTCCATAAACACTCTCCATATACCCGATCATAAACAATGAGATCTCCCACACATACATTGATACTAATTCCTCTCAGTCGAACAATTTCATGGCACAATCGTAAAACCGTGTTCATCCATCAACAGAACTACACAACATTATATTTATTAAATATATTTAATACAAATAAGTAATATTCAATTAGGGGCCATGCAAATGCTAAAGAAAGTGTGAAAACAATCACTGAAATAACCAGCTTTCAACATTTAAAGCCAACACTCTCCTGCCTCAGCTGTACCTGAAGATGAGCCCTGAGCAAGGTTATAATAGTATGTGAATAACTGGGTATAGTGAAGAATGATTCTATGTTCAACATTTAAAACAGAAGAAAATATATTCGTATCTTACACAGATCTATTGCCTCAGCCACGTATCAAATATACTCCCATTCTGTTACAAATGCTCTGTGACAAGGATACAAATATTTGTGAAACTAGAGTACATCCCATTTCCTGTTACTACAACTCTTAAAGGATGGGAGGGTGTTATTGAAGATAGATATTTCCATGTAGATGTGAAAGGAAGTTATTGTTTGTCATCAGTAACTTCAATTACGTTACGTGTTTGTTTTGTTGTAGCCTTATAATTTTGAAATATTAACTTTGCAGCTATAGAATGTAAAAAATCAACCTCACAAAGTCCCGCCTGCAAAGAACACGCAACATTTTCATAACACAAATGCTTTCTAAAGTGCTGGCGAGTATAAGAAATGATATCACTGTCTCAGGTCGATGAAGGCAAACTCCCAACTGCACCTTTCAGCATTGGAGGATAGGCAACATAAGAGTGTGGCAAAGACACGGAATAAGTGAACAAATCTGAGACTGAGCAGAACCCTGCGGCTGGAAATTGCCGTTAAAGGCAGAGATCACAAATCAACCAGCTGGATGAGTTGAAAATCAACATCACAGCACTCATGACATTCCATCCTTATCTTCAACAACCAGAGTCCCAGTACTAATAGTACCAGTAGTAGTTTGATTATGTGTCCATCTAACCTTTCCTTAGAGTAGAATGTCACCAGACATCCATGTGGACATAAAGTGGAAGAGGAAAGTGCTACATTATCTTTCCAAGAATAAGTTAATGAGCAGGTTGCAAATCTGGAAGGGAGGCGTGACATGTTCAGAAAATCCATACCTATCTTTGAACTGAACCTACCTGACATAATGCAGACACCCGGAAATAACTGACCTTGAAGCTTCAACAGAATAACTCTGAGAGCAAACTCAACATGACAAAAAGCCCACATCCTTTAAGAGTTTTGTGTAACACCTAAATTATAAGAATCAACATACAATTATAGAAAACCATGCATACAGATTTATTTTGTAAACGTACATCTTGTGAAATCTGGTACATTTTATATTACTTCAGTTTGGGGCAAATCGGTTCTGAAACTGGCCTTTAGTCATATTTTGACAAGACTAAACTCTAAACATTATAACAAAATGCTAGTTTCTGTCATGACTAAAGTATTTCTTTACAAAAATAACCAGACTTTAAATGTGAACTATGTATCTAAGGAAATATTCATGAATCAAACAATTTTATTTCCTTAGAGTATCATACCATGTGCCTAGAATTTTCTGTCTCAACCCATTCGCTAATATTTACCTCTGTCATTCTGTTCTCTTACGTTATTTGCTTTCCCCTTTTGTCTTTCTTACACTGTAGAATCTCTGACAGAACTTTGTTTGTTACGCTTTTCCATGATTCTGAACTATATTGAATCCATGTCACTCACATCAGCATCTCTGTGGACACGACCCAGTGGCATTTCACCCCAGCATCTCTGAGTACATGACCCAGTGTCATTTAACACCAGCATCTCTGTGACATGACCCAGTGTCGTCTCAAAGATAATTCTCTCTTGCCATGTTTAGAAACCTCGTTATATTTACAAGATAAATATCATATACAAGACCTATGGTATGTCTATCACTAGATCAGAAATACTGTCAGTATCGTCGCTCTCATGTGAAGCAGGGTTTACCGCTGTCTGATGATTTGACGTCGGGTTTGTATCAGGACTGGTCCTACCTTTGGAGTTTCTCAGTTTTGCTGCTGTCATTCGTGACCTGTACCTAGCTTTAGTGCGGCAAGCAGTTACCTCAGATTTTCTTTTCAAGGGAAGCTGCTGGGGGGACTTGACTTTGCTATCGGCCAATGGGATCATTTGTGAGGCACTGACTACATCGCTTGATGAATTCAACTTTGCAGCAAAGCTAGTGGATGTTTCTGGCACTTCCACATTTTCATCAAGGCCGGGCTTCAATGGAAACTTATCTGGAGGCAGCTGTGAATTCCTCTTGTTATCCTTTACTCTAGCACTTGCAGTTTTGGTGTTCTTTTGTCGCACTCTCATTTTCACATCTCCATTGACTGCGCTCTTTGATTTGTCAGCAATTGCCACATTGTTCTGCTTGCTGTCAATGTCAGTAGCCTCAGCAGATGCCACATTGGACGACTTATCAACCTCCCTTTCACGGTCAGTCATGCCATCTGTGGTGCTGGCCGTATCATTATCGCTAGTACTAGATTCAACTTCAGATTTGATGCCGCTGGTTGCGTCGTCAGAGCAACTGCCCAGCGACTCTGTAATGCCCTCCAGTAGTTCTGTATGGTCACAGCAGATGTAGGTATCATCCACCTTAAATATACTTCCCTCTGTGTGAGCAGCACAGTAGGAGTTTGGGCACTCAAAGCACTTGATAGTTGCAGGCTTCCCACAATCATCACAATGATGCCAAGGACACAGCCATTTACCTAAGAAAGAGAAAAATGTCATGTTGTGGAAAAACATAGTAAAACCATTCATATCATGTGGTATCCAAAACAAAACAAAAAAGATTTGTAGCTGCTGAGCTTTTGCAAGAGTACGAACAAAACCAACACAATATGACTAAGAAGTTTGATGGTATCATCATTGAGATCCTTAGTCATATTGTGTTGTTATTGATTGTGCTGCCATATAATCATGTGTGGTGTCCAGTTATTCTGTCTTGTATGAAGTATGTACATGTGAATCAAGAGGTGAGGAACAGACTACACTGAAACATCTTTTTAATAGCACTAGGTCTGTCTCTGGAACCCACACAGCAATTGAAATAAAGGGAGACCTAAAAATCCACAGAGAAGAGAATCAGATTAATAAAACAGGGAGGACATAGATGGCGTTGCAGGAAATAGCAAGAGATAGGATGGACTGGACTGAGGTGGTTGAGGGCCTATGCTCTAACAGGGGATAAATGGCAGAAGAAACATGAAGTCAGTTTACAAGTCCTGTAACTGTTCCATCCCATATGTAAAATTCGATGCAGGCCTGTGCAGCCACAATGAACCCAGTAAATGTGGGCAATATTTTAAATGTTCCCTCTTTTCGTCTTCAGGCTGCAACAAATTTAAATAGTAAAGGAAGGTATTAGACGGCAACGTGTTGTTCCCATTATGCTCCGTTCCTGTGCCAGTGAATATCACATGAAATGGTCCTCACTGCCCTATGTAAAAAGTGGAATAGACAGGAGTCTCGACAAACCAACAGCCCGCACTGGTACACTGCATAATGTCGCCGCCAGAATGCCAACACAAAAGTCTTCCACGGAAATACAGTTCATTGTTGATGGAAGCGGCAGTCACCAGAAAACCAGCAGCCACACATTACTGCATTAAAATTCGAGAGGATCAACTTCATTGCCTCGGGATTTATCCTACATGGCTCAGTCCCTTTTGGCAGGATGGCCCGCTGAAAGCATTGCACAAACACCGTAGCTCCAGTGATGACTCCCCAGGAGTCTCCGAGAAAAATGCACTTGTGAACCGAAAAGGCAATCCAGTCAGTTCCAAGCGACAGGCCGACCGCCATCGTTCCGAACATGCAGTTCACGCTACAACAATCGTGAACAGATGTAAAAACATTCTAAATGAAATTTACAGCTCACAGTGTTGTGCCATGCACTCAACTCAGTAGCAGGGCGACAGAACCATGAAACGGTAATGGTAATACTATAGAAGGTACTGTTGCTGGAGTGTGAAGTGTGAAACCTTCACATATTCTAAGACATGACTCATGAAATGGAGTGGCCAGTTCCCATCATCACCTGTCCTCAACAGACAAGTAACAGAAAATTGTCTGGTACCTATTGTTATGAGGCTGGGTCAACCCCAGAGTGTTGACTGATCTCTCTCTCTCTCTCTCACACACACAAAAATCCTGCCTCTACTGGGGATAAAAAGAGGACCACTACCTTGGTTGTCTTGTCTGCATAAAGTGGGACTTATTCTTCAGTATATTCATAGAAAGTTTACGAAGAATCAACACTGTAACACTCAAAGCCAACCCACAGATGCCCAGTCTCCTCCAGCCAATGTTCAAAAGTGTGGAAGCTGATCTTACCAGTAACTGACTGGTTGGTTGTAAACATGTCAGATTCATGCCCTCACACATCCCTCCAGATATACACAAGTCAGCACCAAATTGAGAGGACCAGCAAATTTACCTGAAGGTGGCTTGGTCAGTTTAAGACACTGCAGGTGATAGACCTTGGGACAGTTGCCTTTGTCACACATGACTAGCTCTCCGCCCTCACCACACCTGAAGCACTCATCCTCATGCTCCCTGCGTTTGTCCAGTTTCTTCTTGCGACGTTTCTTTTTCTGGTCTCTCTTCTCATTTGCAGCTGCTGCCACGGTCTGCAAATAAAAATTACATTTAAGGGCTGAACATAATACAGAAATCCTCACCTGCTGTTTTACACAAACTGAAATTTAAAAAAAAAAAAGCAAAAACCTACCTATAGCACTTAGCACTAGTGCTGGTGTATGCAAGGACTTGGCAATGCAAGCTTGATACAAGGAAATGTTACATTGTTAAAGGGTAAATTTAAAGAAAATATAACACAGAGCAACAATAACCAACAGGAAAGTTAGCAATGTGAGGAAATTATGATATAAAACACTTAAATGAAATTCAGTGAAATGTAATGTAAGTACAAAATAGGAAAATACAGTTAACATTATATATAAAACAAGGTTTTAAATAAGGCACAAATGTATAAAGAATAATGTTTCCCTTCCACTAAGTGAAAGTGTAACCAACAGATTATCTGTACCTTAGGACGAACTCCAAGAAATCCACTGCAGTTCTCAGAGCCACAGACACAGGCTTTCTTCTCATTACCTAGACATTCCAGGTTGTAGTTGAAGGTCATTTCTGATCCTATAATTAGATTCAAAACAACACATTCATGAGGAAGGAAAAGACAGTTTCCATGTAAATGGCTGTCCTTAAAATTATACATTAAAAACACGAAACACCACAAAACGACTTGCAATAAGCCAAACTTCAGACACGGCACTCAGACTAATCACATGTATCAGAATATTATAATCTGAATATATATGAGACAGTGTATGGAAACAATTCAAGTGGCCTCCTTGTTTTTTATGACTTCCTAATTAATCACAAAGACCTAATCAGTACCAACAAGCATGAATCAAAACACACCTCATCAGTACCAACAGAAGGTGTAAATATCTGAAGCATACATCATATATCTAACACCAGTGGCAGAAGAAAACAAGCCATTGGTAAGATAATGAACAATATTATGTCGGTCCTCCAGACCTGCTGAGTTGAAGTAGTTCTCCGGTTTTTAAAGACAGTTTGAGGAGCATCATCCATGCATGTGTGTTAATGAAGGCAGGCATGCATGCATGTCTGTATGTGTAGGTATGTTCAAATGGCATAATCGAGACAAGAACACAGACCGGATCCATGACTCTGGTGATCGCAAACCATGACTGTACAACATGCCTACTGGCATGGCATACAATGATGGTGAACCCACTGAACTAAACACTTCATCACTTTTCTTTCATATCTACATACGCCAGTTTTGTGCAAACAGAAAGACATGATAGTCGGTTTAAAATTACCATGGCAGACAATTGACATTACTGTGCGAACATGTGTATATTTCAGATTGAAGGATTTATCTAAGTCATTTTACTTTATGTTGTGTGGATTCTGCAGTATGTACCTGATGCGATGCAGCAAAATATGCGAGGCAATAAATCATGCAATATATTGTTTGTGTCTTCGTTATTCAAACTTTCCTTTCAGTTCTGTCTGAAGACTTAAGACTATAACAGTTTCTATTCGAGCAGCATGTGGTTGTCTTGAGTGACAATCGTCGTCCTGTCTTGATGAGGATGCCAGTTCTATATCAACCATACACAAACATAACAGAAAATGCTTCTAAACACCAGGGACTTAAAATCTGACAAATTATACAAACCTTTGGGAATATCACACAAAGCAAACAGGCCTACTCGGATGTCACCATTCACCATCCACTTTTGGGTTTCTAGATTTGGGCAGCAGCTGTGATTCATGAACCGGGAGAAGTTGCCTTTAGGTCCAGCATCAATAATCCTTGAAAGTGAAATTTGACAAATGTCACATAAAGTTTGAAGCATTTAAGGATGTGCATGTCATTTGACTTATCTATGTATAGTCATGCAATCTATGTGAGTACTGGACATTTTTTGGGGCGTTTGCTTGCTTTGAACTCGAGTGTAGTCTACACACACGTCACAACTAGTAGTTGCTATTACTGTGAGTTACTGGACTGAATTTGTGTGCGGGTTAGCTGTCCCTATCACCACTATACCAGGCCACAGACTTGACTAACCTTGCCTTATGACGACAGCATTCTTTTAAGCCTGCTAAGGCTTCACTTAAGGACAAACTTCATGGAGATGTCAACCAGCTTAAGCTGACTACTGTTTTCTTGAAAAAGCACATGGGCTGATGCCTGAAGGTGTAAGAGGAAGACAAAGATTCCAACCGACCATCATTTATTCACATTATATACACTCAATGTTCCTGATTAAGTTGCACAATTTTTTTAAAAATGGTTTAAGAAAAATGTCCAGAAAATAAGAAAATACTGAAGTGGATGTCCAAAGTTATATTTCACAAAATGTGAATTACTCTATCAAGCAAACAACTAGTTTATCACTTACAACTGAGTGCCTTCCTCGAGTGCTATGTAAACTTTACATTATTATATGGTCCAGAGGCATGAACTATAAATAAATAAATTGTAAGAAAATAGTTAACTTTGAAAAATTGACATACAGAGAAGACAACAAGATCTCCTACCTGTTCTTGTCCATCGTCAACATATAAAAATTGGTAATGTTGTTCTCATGAGCTTCCTCCATCCTCCTTTTACACTCCTCCTCATCTATCAAGTCACCAACATACTCATGTACAAACTGGCCCTGTAATAAATGGTAATAAAATACTATAAAATAGGCAAATAAATAATTTCTGCGGGGCTGGAATGGCTTATTGGTATGGCCCTGCCCTGACCTAATGAATGTTTTCACTGTGCCGTGAAGATGGTCAACAGATCCTATTAAGAAATCAACTTAACAGTCCACAGTCACTAACTAAAAAATCAGCTGTTTCCAGATTCAAAGTCTGTCCTCCAAGACATACCAAGCCAGAGGGCAGGCTCATTTAGGAAATGAAGAATAATCTTAGTATTCTGTTCAGAAGAACAAAACTAGTCTTGCAATGGAAACCAGCCCACTGTAGTATCCCAGGAAATTAAACAGCAGATGAGCTTACAAAGGTCAAAGGAAACCTCAAGCAGTCTTATGCCAGAGCTTTAAAAAGACCTCTAAAGCAAGCTATGAAACTGAAGTTGAGAAAAAAAATGAATCAGCAAACTAGGCAGAAACCAACAGACCAAGAAATGCAGACTTAGAACAGGACACTGCAGATTCAGAGTACAACACCAAATGGGTCTCGGATACTGCTACTGGCAATTTTGGGCACCCAGGTGAACTCCAGGGTACATTCATCAAGACTACTCAGACATGTCACACAGAGAATGGAAACTTGGTTCACAGGAGCATCACCTACAAGTCCAGTTGTGGAGGAAGTGGTGAACACCCTAGGCTCACTGTCTTATTCATGGACCATGCTGGAATAGGTGCATAGCAAACAAACTGTTTAAAAATCGCTTTTTTATCCAGCTGTACAACTGTATAGCAAGCACAACTGGTCTCCCCCCCCCCCCCCTCTCTCTCTCTCAATCCCTGCAAATGCTGCTCCAGTCTATGACATTCAGTTCTTTATGACATACAATAATGTAAGCTCTGACAAACTAACTGGTTCTAGAACCCTGTTCATTATAACGTCTACTCAGTTAAGCACACACTCAAAATGTAGTGAACCATTCCAGTCATACAAGCTAGAATAAAGCTACTAAATAACATAGCTATTTAAATAGAAAAGACATCATATAAAATTTTTAACTTAAGTCATAAAATGGTATAACATTAATTTATTTAAATATATAGTGTACCAAAAAAATAAATACCAATAAATGTGTGGTGAAATGCAAGGTAGAGTAAGGATTGAAAATAAAGATCCCCATACCTCTGTGTAGAATATACACCCACTGCTGACGTGTTAGTTTCTACATGAAATGCCAGACTGATGTTGGTCTGGCAAATGAAAACTATTAATGTACGGGTACTACCAAACTTCTGAATATAATTTTTTACCATACCACAAAGTCACATTCTTCTACACCACCGGATAGGAAAATAAGAGCCAAAGAATATGAAGAATTGAAAACAAAACAATCTTGATACCTTCTTGACATCTTCTAAACACCGCAACCCCCATCCTCGCATCTCACTCTTGAAAGGTTCACACTCTGGATACTGACGCTTCTGGAAACGTTGGTTGTGGCATTTTTCCCCAGCAGGACAAGCAATTGGATTACATTCATACATCATCATCCTGTTGAGGCAGTCCGAGGTGCAAGCATCTTCTTGATCAGGTTTACATTCACACCGAGGGATTTCTAACAGTTCAGCTTTGTGAATTTGAACATTACCAATAGGAACACTGTTCTGTTGATGAAAAATTTTTTATAACAATTAAATGAAGTGACCAAGTGTTGCATACACTCCTCTGCAATATTGTGGTGTAGAAATATGGACATTGAATAAACAAAGTCCTCGGAAGGTTAACCCGGCCAACAAATGCCCGCAGAAGTCGGATGTGTCAGCCTAGCGGTGCAAGAATGCAGCTCTGCTGTAAACAGGCACAACAAAATCACATCCGAAAAAAAACTCCGGATGAACGCAGAAGAAGAAGAAGAATAAACAAAGTGAGGGCACAATGGAAGCTATCCAAACAAATATTTATAACTACTGAATGAAATGGGTGTATTTATGGTAGACTTTCAGCACTGCTATCCTATAACTTCTGGGTGATATCTCCATGCATGGATGTCCCACAGGCCTGGCTTTTACACATCAAGAAAATATGTGTGATTGTGCTCAAACAAGGAGTTGGCAGTAACCTGGGGATCAGGCATTAGTCTCTAAATCAAAACGTGCTGAGTTTTACAGAAAACAAACAGGGTTAATGGCGAGAGAATTGACTTCATTCCACCTAGTTTTACTCTGTAAAGAACAGCAAGCTGCCTGCCAAGGGATTCGCAAAAAGCACAAACTCTTCTACTTCTTTCAGACAAAATGTTTGTTTTGGACATAAATGCGTTGTGCCAGTTTATACAGCAGAGCTGCGATAGTTGCACCTTTCGCCCAATACATCCGACTTGTTTGGGTGTTTGTTGACAGGGTTAACCTTCCCAGGTGAAAGTGAATCTGAGGCACAGCCTTCTCTTTCCTAACTAGATTGAAAATTAGGAGGCTCTATATGCAGGCTGTGATTTAAAAAAAAAAACAGTAATTAGAAATCATAACGAGTAAGCCATATAGGCTGCTGAAATGGAGAGAAAAAAGATTAAAATATTTGAAAACCAACCCACATTAGAATATTTCTAGCATAGTTAGTTAGTTAGTTATCAGTTGGGGTATCTTCGTTGCACTCCGGACATGTCCATAGGTGCTCAGATCCTCCCCCCAGCATATGCATCAGCGTCCGGTGGCTAATAGTGCCAGTTCTGTGTTGGTTGACGAGGTGCTTTGTTTTCCCGATGTACCTCTCGCGTCTGGCTGTGCCGATTCTTACTCCCAGGTCTTTCATCCTGGAAAGCGATGTGGAATCACTGGCGTCAAAATCCTCTGTTCTCGCCATATCTTTAAGGGCGTTAATAACATCGGCACGATCCATGGGCTGGCCATCTACAGGGGGTGCAGAGCCAGCCAATTTATCAGCTCGTTCATTTCCCTCGACTCCCGCATGTCCCGGGACGAAGATGAAGGTGACTTTGCGGACAACAGACTTCCGCAGCGACTCAGTCCACTGTCTACGTACAGATCCAGCTTCGACCTTCTGAATCATGCTCAGTGAATCACTTAGTACACACACGTTGGTATAATGCTGTGATTCCAGCCATATGAAAGCCTGTGTAACTGCCATCACCTCCATCGTCATGCTGCTCGTGGTCATAGAGTGGGCACCACTGGATTCTTGAACGGTTCGGCCCGCTGAACGGGCTGTAAATGCCCACGCACTTCTCTGCTGCTTTACAACAGATCCATCTGTATAGATGAGCACTTCGGGGCTATCTGAGTGATCATAGATGAGCGCGTTAACCTCTGCATTGACAGCGGCAGGGTTCTGCTCTCTGCACCGTCTGTCGAGTGTGATAATGCAGGAGAAGGTACACTTAAAAGCTGGAGGCACCGGCACCCATTCCTTGCCGGGGTTGATACTGGTAAGACTGCAGACCTGTCCGACGACATCTTCCGCCCGACCCATCCATGATTTGCCCCTCTTTAGCCTGTCACCCTTTTCTCTGAATACAGCGTCATGCAGAGGGTGCTGCTCATCTGCACTTATTTTTAAGTATGCACGAGCTCTCCAGATCTTGATCCTGTGTTCCATTGTCGGGAAGTCAAGGAGGTATCTCATTGCTACACAGCTGGTGTCTCTCGTGCAGCACAAAATGATGCGCATGGCTTCGTTTTGTACCTTTTCAAGTCTTCCAATCTGTGTAGGGCTGACAGTGAGGATGGCCAGGGCATACTCGACACATATTTCTAGCATGGTTGATTCAAGTATAAACATTTCATTATTTTTGATCTGTCAAGTAGCTATGGGTCACACATCCTTAATCTTTGGACTCTTCAGCAACAAGCTTTCTATCCAGGTGTATGCCTATCGTTTCCAATGCGCACTACATAATTATGTATTACCCATTCATGCGGATAATCTGTGATCTGGTGTTAGGAAACTCTAGGGAAGCTTTTTATACTGGTTACTCTTTAAAACCGGTTAGCGGGGTAGGGGTATCCCCTATCAAAGGAGATGTAAGACGCCTCCTTTCCTCCGTTAGTCTACGGGACACCCTTGGGCAAGGTGGAGTACCCGTTTAGCCCCCCGATCAGGGTTACGTGAAGCCATGGAAGCAGGTGGTGGATGGAATGTGAGAGCAGCCGACAGATTGTTGTTGGTTATGGTCTTGCACTCTGCGGCGATAGGCAGATGATCTCATCAGTAGAGACAATGGCTATGGCCACCGACTAGTACAGTCACTGCCCAGAAGGAAAGCAATGGCAAACTACCTTCTGCAAAACTTGCCAAGAAACCATAACAACCATGAAAGAAAACATAATAAGAAAGAGATCTGGTGGCGAGACCCCCAGGCCAGGCAGATCAGATAACACTGGGGAAGAGTGTGACGCAGGGACCAGTACTAGTAATCGTGATGACGGAGTTAATCCTGACTGTGTTACCAAGGAAATTCCCTGTGTCAGACTAAGAAACAGAGTGAGAATGGCAACGTGGAATGTGAGAAGTTTGTATGAGGGAAAGCTTAAAGTAGTGTGTGATGAGATTGAGAGGTTAAACATTCACATTTTAGGAATTAGTGAACATCGCTGGAGCGGCAAGGGACATTTCACAACTGAAAATGGAAGTATTTTCATTTATTCTGGTAGAGATGTCGGAGGCCAGAGTGGAGTGGCATTTTGTTTAGATAAGACAACTGCAAAAGCTTTAATGGGATATAATCCAGTTAGTGATAGAATCCTCACTATTAGACTTAAAGGCCGTCCAAAAAACACAACTCTCATACAGATATATGCACCTACTTCAACAGCAGAGGAGGACGAAATTGAAGATTTTTACAACACACTACAAGACACATTAAATAAGATTGGTCATAATGATATAGCAATAATAATGGGAGATTTTAATGCTAAAGTGGGTGCAGGAAGAGCTGAAAATGAGAGACACATTTTAGGAAAATTTGGATTAGGAAATAGAAATGATGCAGGTGACAAATTAATTGAATTTTGCACAGAAAATGAGTTAACGATAGCCAACACACTTTTTAAACAACATCCAAGAAGACTCTTCACATGGAAGTCTCCAGACAGTTTTACCAAAAATCAGATAGATTATATTTTAATACAAAGAAGATGGAGATCAAGCATAACATCTGCAAAAACCCTACGAAGTGCAGACTGTGATACAGATCATCAGTTATTAGAAGCAGATCTGAAATTAAAACTCAAAAAGCTTACCCGAGGACCAAGGCCACTTCGTTTTGATCTCACACAAATACCGGACGCATACAACATAGAAGTTAGGAATCGCTTTGGGGTCTTGATGTCTGTACAAGAAGAAATGACACCTGATGAACTGGCAGTACAAGCTAGAGATATCTTGATAACTGCAGCCAAAGATTTCATTCCGACCAAGAAAACGCAACGTAAGCCATGGATTACATCAGACACGTTAGAATTAATAAAACAACGAAGGGAGCTGAAACAGAAAGGAGATGAATCCGATAGCAGGATGAAGTATAAATCTTTAACTCGAGAAATAAGAAAGAACACAAGAAAGGACAAAAATCAATATATACAAGATAGCTGTACCAGAATAGAGCAATATCATAAGGCTGGAAGAGATTATGAAATGTTCAAGGAAATGAAGTTATTGACAAGAAATGTTCAACCTCAATTGAATGTTATCTGTGACAAGATGGGAAATACCTTAACAGAATCTAGACAAATTCTAGAAAGATGGCAGGAGTACTGCAGTGGAATGTATGATATGAGTGACAGTGAGGATATGAATGAGATACATGAGCCAATGACAGCAGAGACAGAACCTGAACCCTCATTAGATGAAATTGCTTGGGCTATAAGGAACCTGAAGAATGGTAAATCACCTGGATGTGATGAGATACCAGCTGAACTAATTAAAGCAGGAGGAGAAGAAAGCATACACATATATCATGCATTATGTACAAAGATTTGGAAATATGGTATATGGCCAAAAGATTGGAAGAGAACTATCTTCATTCCAATACCAAAAAAGGGCAACCTGAAATTATGCACCAACTATAGAACTGTTGCCCTGATAAGTCATGCAAGTAAAATTCTACTAAAAGTCATAATGCGACGACTTAGTAAGAAAATGGAAGAAGAGATTAACGTAGTTCAAGCTGGATTTAGACAAGGAAGAGGAACAAGAGATCACATATTCAACATGCGTTTAATAATAGAGAAGTGCAGAGAATTTAATGTAAACCTATTCTCATGTTTTGTGGATTATTCAAAGGCATTTGACTGTGTACAGCATCAGAAACTTTGGGAAATCATGAGGAATATGGGCTTTCCTTCACGTGTAGTACATCTCATAAAAATGCTATATCTGGACCAACAAGCAGCAGTTAGAATAGATGGCGAGACATCAGATTGGTTTGACATCAAGCAAGGAGTCCGTCAGGGCTGCGTGCTGTCACCCTATTTGTTTAACCTGTATGCCGAAAATATAATGAGAAATGTAAGAGATGATATAAACAGGGAGCCATATGATGCCCTAAATATCGGCCGTCATGACATACCAGAGATTCGATATGCTGATGATACAGTATTACTATCCACAACACAGAATGGCATAGAAAACCTTATAGCCTCAACACAATTGAATAGTGAAAATCACAACTTATATCTTAACATAGCAAAAACTAAGATAATGCATACAGATAAAACTACTATGGAGAAAGAAATATACATTAATGGGGGAAAATTGGAGGTGGTGGAAAATTTTGAATATCTTGGGTCATTGATTACGAATAATGGTGACACAATGAAAGAAATAAAACGGCGACTATCCATTGCTCTTCAAAGACTAAAACAGATGAATAAATTATGGTGTGGGACAGACAGAACTACAAAAATTAGATTTTTAAGAGCATGCATCTTTCCCATTGCAACATACGCCTGTGAGACATGGACACTTACTAAACAAGCTGAACAGCGCATACATGCCTTTGAATATAAATGTTATAGACGAGTTCTAAGAATATCTTGGGTAAAGAAAAGAACAAATGCATCCATACTTCAAGAGTTGAATATTGAGGAGGGATGGCTATTGAAGACGATAAAACAAAGAAAATTGAAGTATTTTGGTCACTTGAAACGTCACGACAGTTTGGAGAGAACAATAATGGAAGGGTATATGCCTGGGAAGAGAGGAAGAGGAAGGCCAAAGAGAAGATGGGTGCAGGATGTGGCGGATGATCTCCAGATGGGTGTATCAGACGCGGGACATCTTGCTTGTGATCGAGAAGTTTTCCGGAGGGTTGTTATGGGAGCGAGGTTCTGTAAAGGACATGCTACTGAATGAATGAACTCTTTAAAACAGGTTTCACTATTTCAATACCGCTTTTTTAACTATACGCATCTGAGCAATAATGATTTAGTGAAGACAGTCATGGAGAAATTTCTGTAAAAAGCGGCATACATTCTAATAAGTTTTACCTACAATTTCACAGTGGTGCTTACCAGTACATGTCTAGTTTTGAATAGTCGTATACTTAATAAGTCAGGCAGACAAAAATAAATCATGAATATTACAGAATGATCTCATTTAGTGGGGCTCAGTATAAGCTTTAGCATTAGAGTAAACAAAATCCTTAATATCCCACTATTTACGTAATCTTACTCTTATAATACAATGAGTCATGCAGAAAATACAAATCGCAAACATTACAGAATGATCTCATTTAGTGGGGCTCTGAATAAGTTAAGAGTAAACAAAATCTTTAATATCCCACTTTTCACATAATCTTACTCTTATAATACAATAGTTTAATTCATGATCTACTACTCTTATCATGCAATGGTTTCATTTATCATCTACTCCTATATTTCAATGTTTTCAGCAAACAGGTAGGTTAATGAAAGAAGACAAGTCATTACAGCAATATTTCAAACAATCAAGAATTGGTATGGCAGTGAATCTTCATGATGTAATATCCCATACCAGCTAAGTGTGCAATGTTGAGGGTGTGGCCTATGAAAAGTCTGCAATCACGTATTTACTGTTATTTGTGTAACTGTGATGGTGTACCACTAATTCACTCCTCATGCAATCTCAGTGTCATAACCTGTAAAGGAAGTTAGTTAACTGTGCAACATACAACATTTTATGAAGCTCTATTTACAGTGAGATACTTAAAATTAACAAACTTCTAAATGCTAGTTACCTTAATATATTTATATGGAGCTGGTTTCTTGTCATTACGTTCCTGCTCTTGTTCAATTTTCTTTGCTTTTGCAGCTGTCCACAGCTTGAATGCCTCAGTGGCTTCTTTGACACCTTTCATGTAAATTTTAAACAGCCCCCTGGACGAGCCTTCTTTGCTGCCCTTGTCACCCTCTTGGAAGAGAAAAACCCTGCAGGAATACATTCACATATCAACATGAGCATTACTTAGTTGCCAGCAATTCTCCTGTCAATTACCTACCTGAGCATCAGTCATGTGACTACAATGCTGCTGCCTTTCATCTGACAATGGAGCATAAGCTCTCATCCGCTCATATCAAGCCTATTGTAGACATGGGTGGTATGGTGGGGTCCTTCTTCTCTTCGCTAGCCTACGGGACACCCTTAGGCAAGTTGGAGTACCTGTTTAGCCTCTCGATCAGGGTTACATGAAGCCATGGGTGCAGGTGGTGGATGAAGTTGAAGAGCAGCCAACAGATAATTGTAGGTTATGGTCTCCAACTTCACGGCGGAAGCAGAGGATCTCTTTTTTTGGGGGGAGACACTGTTATCGACCAGTATGGTCAAGATGGCAAGATTGAGGGGGAAAAGAACAAAAGGAAGTCAGAGAAGTAAATACCTGGATGGCTTGACCATGTGGCATGGTCGAGACAAGAACACTGAGCTGATCCACGACTCTGGTAATCGAGTGAGATGGTGGGACATGACCGCCCACTCTTACCAGCATGGCACATGATGATGAGGCATGTTTATGACTTGTTGGATATCACAGCTAATTTTCTACGAAATGAAGTAGCAAGTCCACCCCAACCCTCCTTAGTTGCTTAAAGTAGGTTAAAGTATTACTATTCTTTGCTTCCTTTCTGGGCACACTGCATTTTACTACATTGCATTTATAAAGACTGTTGGCAACAGTATCATTTGTAAGCAATGTTTCTCCAACATTTTTGAGAGATCACAAGCTTATAAACTTATTGAAATTCTAATGTGACTTTTGTCAGTTTAACTTTTTCTTCAAGGCAGTTGCCACTTAATCTCTTTCTATCCCAAACTGTTGTTACTTTTAAGTAAATACACACTTGAGCATAAGGGAGTAAATAAAACTATGAGTCACAAGAGTGAAAGTAACAATTGAGGTGAAGTTGATTAATGTACCTGGACAAACCTAAATGAACTATGATAACTGTAGACATCCCAAATAATCAAAACTTCATGTTAACGATTTCCCCCTCGCTACTTTCAGTGACAATGTGCTAATCTAAAAGTGATTCAACCGTTTCTAACCCAGTGTTTTTTTTTACACATTGAGACTAAATTGTTTTTCCAAAGAGTTTATCCTGTTTTCAAGGGTTGCTAAGACTTCTGAACGTCACAATGTGAAATTTCAAGTAAAAGACCAGCTACTTGAAACCAACAGAATCCACTGTGGGGGACACAAATAAGAGGTGCTTTGGAAGTACGGATTTCAGAAAATTGATTTCCTTACAAGTGCTGCCCCAGTATTATTAAACATCATTGATGCTATGGTTGTTCCACCTGATTCTTTGCCTTCCGTTATAAGCTCTTACCAAGTGTTAATAAATTTGCAATTACTTATAAATTAACTATTTTAAAGTTGCTACACTGGAACCAAAAATCTGAAATGTTGAGCCAAATTTGTCGAAAAAGATGCAAACATCGCAGCTCTGCTATAAACAGGAATAACGTAATTACATCCTAAACAAATATACTGGATTAACGACGAAGAGGCAGGAACACAATAAAGATTAAAATTACATGCTACACGACCTCAAAACAGCAACAACAACAAAATTTTTTTAATTTACAATAACAAAAATCATGCAGTAACTAACCTCCCTCTGTGAATCCAATAGTAATCATGTGAACCAAAGAACTTGACAGGGAATTCCCCAACTTGATGTGCCTTTTCTTGTATATTGAGTGGAACATGTCTTGGGTGGCAAATCTCACCAGGCCACCATCTGTCAATCAAATAAATACATGTATTAGCACCGACTGGCTTACAGAAATGACATTTGTTAAAGAAATAAATCCAGAATCAGTAACGATTTTAAACACATTAATCCTCATTTTTTTTTTTTTGCAACAGTCACAATAAGTAACCTAAATGTTTTGAAAGAGGCCATGATACTAAAGGAAACTTAGAGGGAAAATGTAAATTGTTATCACATCATAAGAAGTGAAATCATCATTGTTATCACATCATAAGAATGTAGGTCAGCATGGCCGAATGTATAAGAACGCATCTTAAACATCCAGTGTGCTGATGCCAATGTAAAGGGTTCAAACACTACACTGGATATTTTAACTAAAATGCTGAATTATCGTCCTTGACTTGGGGATGTTAATTCAAGTACCTCTGAAGTCAGAGTGGGTTCGCCTGATGGCGAGGGACACTGTTAATAGGTAAAGCTAATTCACACATAAAATTCAGTCCAGCACTACTAGAAGGAGTGTGTATGGACTACGCTTGAGTTCAAAGTGAACGAGCGAAAAAAAAAAAAAAATTATGGAAAGAATAAAAAAGCAGGCAAACTAGGTTCTGCAGGAATGAATGATATTAAAGAATAATATGTAGAAAGCATCACCTATAATTGCCCACTTTGATCCACACAATATTTCCATACAAAGGTTTCCTGCCGGCAGCACAGTCCACACAGAACCAGGCCTCTTCAGGTGTCTTCTCAACTTTGACACATTCAGCATGGAAAGCTGCTGGACATGACTCGCAACACAACAGTGTGCCACCTTTGGACAAACCATTCAAATATTATTAACAGCGTAAAACAGGCTAACAGAACAACATCATGATGAATGTGACAAACACAGTCTATAAGGACCCTATTTCAACGATGTTGAAATGTGCATTTATTATTTAACACCCACCGTTATACAAACTGTTTTTCCTGTTATATCACATCAATATCATAGAATAGAACAGTCATCAACAGAGCCTCCATCAAAATCTTATACTTAGAAGGTTAAATGCACCACATACATAATGAAACAAAAGGAAATGCTGAGTGTTTAATTTTGTATAAACGTTACACACTTGCAATACCCCTGAATGCTGAGTTTGTCATTTTCATGACTTTGGAAAGTTATTTTTTGTATCTTTTTATTTAATATAAAATAACAATGATAAAAGTGACTACTGTGTAACAACTGAAAATGACAATTATAAAGGATACAACTGTGTGTTCTTGTTAGCTAAACTTATTGGTCATGAAACAACATATAGAAAAGAATTATCCTTTTCCATTAAAGGAAGAAAGCAATAAATCAACTTTCCTCCCCCGATGTGTCTCCACCTTGCCGTGGTGGGGGAGCTTGCGTGTCCCATCGACCCCATGTGCTTGCCGATGGGTGAAAAACTACATATCGGACAGCATATGGGATAGGGACCAGACTAAGAGAGACACAACCTGCTGCTCTGCAGGTGAGACTGAGGATAGCAGTCCAAAATTTAAATCAGGCGCACGAAGGCAGAAGTTCTTGGTCCGGACAAAACACTAAAGGCTCCCTGTCGAGGGCTGTGGCTGAACGCCTCTAAGCCACAAAACCTCGGACCTGAGAGCCGGGCCGATAGCCACCTCTCGAAAAATAAAGGCGTGATACTGAGCAAGCTACATGCTCAGGTCTGATAGAAGTTCGAAGGCTCTCAGCTGGGGGATATGAGAGATTCCCGGATGAGAGGCCAGGCCGTTTCTCGTTCACCGCTGCACGAAGGTAAGGTGCTGATCCGGCAGCACAAGTAGCCTACCTCGTGAGCGAGTACAAAAAGTCAAAAAGTGCTCCAGTCGAAGAAAGTGGCTGCGAAAACTGTATCTAACTCATAGAGAGTGTAGACAAAAGTGGAAGAACGTCTCAATGCCGCAAAATGGAACGCACGGCGAGCGAACCTATTGCGTGGTCCGAAGTCAAAAGCGTGGGTGTCGCTTGCAGTCTGACCTTCCCTGGTGTGTGCTTGAGCGATCAGTGGCAAACGAGTTGCCCAACACATGGAAGTGAGGAACTAAAGCAGCCATGAGCAGGACGTGGCAACTCCTCGGGTGAGCCCAGTCACAGAGCAATATGTGCCGGCTCTGCAATTATGGAAGCCTCCTTGGATAGCGAGGGAATGCTCATGGTCTGCCCCTGCCTTCCCTTGAGGACCGACCACGATGTCGTTCGTCGTTCTATCTTGACCAGCTGAGATGTTAGCGACATCACAACAGTCCAACGTGCCTCGAAACCAGAGGATGGCTAACCTCATTAAAAAATGCCCGCTGGAAGTCGGAAGTGTCGTCCTACGGGTGGCAAACTAAAAATTGACACTACGCAATTACGTCCGAGTGAAATGTCTCGTCCGAATGTCTCTCATACTAGGAACAGCTCTGACTACCTAGTTTCCGAATGCCGCTCTTGTTCGGAACAGCTCTGACTGGGTAGTTTTCTGAATGTCTGTTGAGCCTGGAAAAGCTCTGATGGGCGCAACGACAAGCACATGTCCGAAAACTCGCTGAGTGGATGCCGTCTGCAAACCTGTCTGGTTTGTGCGGGAATGACCCGGGGAAACGAAATGACCAATATATTGAAGTGAGGATTTAAAGCAGCCATGAGCAGGACGTGACGATCTCTCTCGGTGAGCCCAGATCCAGGGCGTTATGTGTCGGCCCTGCAACTATGGAAGCAACCTTGGATGGCGGAAAATGCTATGGACTGTCCCTGCCTTCCTTTGAGGGATGACCGTTGTCTTCGACCGTTCCACCTTGGCCAGCATGGTTGCAGATGGCGCCACAAAAGTGAGAGTCTCCCAGGAATGCTACCTGGTCAAAAATGCACGCTAAAGTCGATGTGTTGGCCTACGGGTTTCGGCCCAAGGGCGCATAACAGACACACCGCAATCACATCTGAAAAAACACTCCAGATGAACGAAAAGAATAAATCAACTTTCCAAAGGTATTATTGTAAATTTATATCATTTACTCATTAAGGATAACAATTGCACAAGGAAGAATACCCCTTTTTTTTCACTAAAAACAAATGCATGCTCACCTTTACTACAGCTAAAACACCATGTAATGTTGATGCGGGAATGGCAACTTAACGATCTGTTTGGCTGGAAGTGGTCACTGCACAAAATGTGAGAGCCAGCCAGGTTAACACTGCCGGCAGCAATGCAAAAATCTCCTACATGATAAGCTGTTGGGCAACGTACACACCGATAGAAGCGGCCTGTGAAAGGAGCCAACACAAACTACACTTTATAACAAGCATGAAAAAAGTTGATGAAATATGCACAAGCAAAATAATCTATATATATATAAAACAGATTGTATGTGTGTGGTTGGGGATGTATTGGATGCGTTCGATAACGGTACATCCGATTGAGATGAAATTTTCAACACGTCTTCCTTTCAATCCTGTGCAACCGACTGTAATAGTTTCTTAGTGTAAAATCGGCTACTTACTTACTAAAATTTCATTTTGTAATTACATGACTTAACATAAGAAATATTCTATAAAGGTACATAACTTTTAGTAGCATTGATATATCTTAGGTTAAGTCCCCTGGCTATAGATAGCTATATAAATAAATAGATACATAGATAGATAGATAGATCTGACCCGATAGATAGAGAGGGTGGGATAGACAGAGTGAGAGACGGACGGGCAGGCAGGCAGACAGATAGATAGACAGACAGACAGACAGCCGGGTCGACAGACAGACAGTCGGGAACGTATATGACTACTTATACGAATTAAATTAGATGCTCCCCACCAGGGACTGGCTGAAGCCGGGCCGGGTAAGACAGACAGACAGACAGACAGCCAGGTCGACAGACAGACAGACAGTCGGGAACGGGAACTTATATGACTACTTATATGAATTAAATTAGATGCTCCCCACCAGGGACTGGGTGAAGCCGGGCCGGGTCAGACAGACAGATAGTCGGGAACGGGAGCTTATATGACTACTTATATGAATTAAATGAGATGCTCCCCACCAGGAGCTGGGCGAAGCCGGGCCGGGCCGGGCCAGATAGACAGACAAACAAACAGACAGACAGACAGATAGATAGATCCCCGCCAAGGCCTGGGCGAAGCCAGGCCGGGTCAGCTAGTATTAACTAAAATTTGCTTAGAAAGAAGCAAAGATTGATGCTGATATAAAGCATTGAATGCTTGATTTATGTAGCAAAACAGGTTACAAGTAAAGGAATATTTTAATATAGTCTGAATAGAAATATTTTCCCTACTCAAAGTAAAGGTAACTCTCACATACCAAAAACCACTAGTTTCTATGGATATTACACCAATTCCTCTTTTGTTTGACTGAAATAGTTTGTCTGTTTTTGCAATGTTGTCTCGTATAAATTTCAGTCTTTTTAGTTCAAGCAATGGTCCATATAGTTTTGTGCCAATGTTGATTCTCTAGGCCAGAATGTGTACCTTAGTGCCGTATCCAGGGGAATCATAAATTTGTATAAATCTGGTTGCGTAATCGAATGTGATCTGCTGTAAGGTGTAGAGCAATGATTTGCTCTAGAGTGTCAATAATATGTTAATCACCTTGTGCTTGAGATGATGGCTTTCTGACTGACTTGATTATTCATTTTTTCTACTTCTTGAAGTTGACTATCTACATCTTTTCTTCTTCTGCATACGTCCGAAATGATGTTTTAGACATAATTGCACTGTGCCTGTTTACAACAGAGCTGCGACATTTGCACATTTCGGCTAATACATCCAATGACTTCAGGCATTTGTTGATTGGGCTACCTTCCTGGTTATCTACATCTGAAATGTTGTCTCTTGTACAAACTTCAGGCATTTGTTGATTGGGCTACCTTCCTGGTTATCTACATCTGAAATGTTGTCTCTTGTACAAACTTCAGGCATTTGTTGATTGGGCTACCTTCCTGGTTATCTACATCTGAAATGTTGTCTCTTGTACAAACTTCAGGCATTTGTTGATTGGGCTACCTTCCTGGTTATCTACATCTGAAATGTTGTCTCTTGTACAAACTTCAGGCATTTGTTGACTGGGCTACCTTCCTGGTTATCTACATCTGAAATGTTGTCTCTTGTACAAACTTCAAGGTATTATTTTTTCAGTTCACTCTGTGGTATATAAAGTCTTCCACTGTTGTTTCTCTAGACCAGGCGGTTTACCTAGATATACTGTAATTGAAGCAGTCCTGGAGCATTTGATCTGCTATCTACATGTGTATGTGGCTGATTTACCAATCTTAAATTTGGTATACATGTGGTTGTGTAATCTATTGTGTCCTATTCTGAGGTTCAGAATAATTATTTATTATTAATAAAATGGTAATTATCTGCTGCTGGTGTTGGTAGCTTTCTAATTGATTTTATGATTCTTCTCTATTGGTGGTGTGTGACAGGTACATCTGTTGCTTTTTCTGTTGCACCTTCTTGAGCTAGCTGATCAGTTCACTAATTTCCAGTCATTCCACAGTGAGATGGTATCCATTGTGTGGTGACCATATGCTGGT
The DNA here is from genome assembly GCA_963921405.1 of Cepaea hortensis. Lineage (NCBI taxonomy): Eukaryota > Metazoa > Mollusca > Gastropoda > Stylommatophora > Helicidae > Cepaea > Cepaea hortensis. Next base: position 136,441,869 of record OY992877.1, read on the forward strand.
TACCAAGTTAGAATAGTAGTGTCCATAGTACTGGCAATTTTCAATATTACATTTGCCCCTGGTCTCTTGGATAGTGAGACTGGATAATTAGCCATTTTGAATAAGAAAAAAAACAGTAGATCCTGTGTGCAAATTGAACATGTTAATAATTCCAGAGCAGTTGGATTTCCTAAACTAAGGTGTAAAGTCATGGAGAAACTCTTAGGTAAAATACACAACCCATAGACGAAGATTTCCCAAACTAAGATGTAAAGTCATGGAGAAACTTTTAGGTAAAATACACAACCCATAGACGAAGATTTCCCAAACTAAGATGTAAAGTCATGGAGAAACTCTTAGGTAAAATACACAACCCATAGACGAAGATCTTGGATCAAATCTGTCTAGGTGAAGTCAACCTAACAAAAATGCATGCTACAGCCAGACATACACTGGGGCTTCAAATTAAAACAAAAATGTGATAGAAGTTAAGATGCCATTGTCTTGTAACCTGTCAATATTGTTATTAAGGATGTCAAGAGTTTTAGCACGTGGTATTACGATGCTGGTGAGCAGAGTGACATCATAAGAAGAGTTTAGAGATGGCTGCCCTACTTTTGATATGCAACATGTTTTTTTTTATCAGCAAAGAGGTGAAATCTATAGAAATCGGCGAATGAAGGTCAAGTATGGAGATGCATGACTATCAGTCCATCAAGTGTATGAGTTGAGTAGGAAGTTTCAAAATGGTATGACTTCTGTGACAGAGTTTTCAGCCCGGTGATGAGATACAGCAGGTGGTACATGAGTGGTTTACACATGCAACCAAGAAAAATTTTTCTGCAGGAATCCAAGCACTTTATTGGCGCTGAAAGACTTGCATTGCACGGATCCGTGACTACATCGAAAAATGATAAATTTGTTCTTTACTTTTTAAAATTAAATTCACCAAACAAATCAACAACAGAAACCATTTACGCTTTTCATTTGAAGACCCCGTATTAAACCTTGGGTTAGAGAAATGCATAACCAGGTATTGTATGCTCCCCTTGGAGGTGAAAGAGAAGGAAGAAGTAGAAATGCTGCACCACAGATTCGCCTACCTTTCACAGCTTTCGGGTTCTTCGCATTGTCTACTGCACAGGTAGCACAAGTGTGCAAGGGGCAGATAAATCCTTTATTCTCCATACGAGTCAGTCTGTACTTTCGAATGCAGTCCTCATGGTAATATTTGCCACACATATTCACAGAACATTTCACTGTCTCCATATCAGCCAACTTGCAAGAAAAACAGGTGTGGGTGTCTGGAAATAAATTGTTATGTGATACAGTTTTCTTATTACCTTTGTAACATTACGAATAATTCACATTTAGTAATAATCACAATCTTACAAAGAGAAAAGTAGACAAAGAAAATAAAACACAGTAGCATACTAGACAAATCTTTTAACACAGGAAAGTATAAGTTACTCTGTTAAAAGAGATGGCTAGGAAAACATCTGAGAAGAATAAAGTGGTTCCCATGACCCTGGCTGACAGGTGAGAGTCTAGCCACTAAGCTACCATGATTTCTGGTTGTTTTTTTTTTCTTTTGTAAATTGGCAAGCAGCAAAATTATGAGCAATCTCAGCGGAATATAAATACAAAGTTAATAAATGACCATACTACCAAGCATTCTGACTTTCCTAGCTAATAAAAGTATTCTTCTTAGTTTAGCCGATGGATCAACATCATGGCACACGGGTGTAACCCATAAGTGCTCCGTTCTCCTTCAAACCTGAGTCTGGAGAAACTCAGCTCAGTGCACGAACTCTGTAGCACCGGCGAGGGTCCTGAAATACTTTGGGTAGATTTTTAACTCAAAATTTTGCCCGGGCAGCGCCGTTAGGCTACTCTTTTTCGGTTTCCAACTGCCAAGGGATTTTTTACGTGCGCAACAATACACATGGGCGTCCGATCTCACTACCCAGAGACCAGGGGAAATTTTATTACTAGACGTCCGCGTGAAATAAATCCCGGTCCTCACAGGAGCTTGAACCCGGGACCTCCAGCACTCGAGGCGAACACCATACCTCAAGACCACGCAGCCCCCGAGTATTCTTCTTGTGGTTTTAAAACCCCTAGCGGAGGTTCACAACACGCATGCAAAGCCCATTGTAGGCCAGTCGTGATTGGTTGGATGTTGGCTTATTTTTTCTATGGTGAGAGGTAGCCAGCCCCAGGTGAACCTTCTTAGTCACTTTTATGACATGCCTGAGTGTAGTGTTACTATTTCTTGCTTCCCTTTCGGGGCCCTGGTAGCACCCTGGTAGATGATGGTTGGTTAGTCAGTCAGTCGCGGTTCCAACTTTACGCCAAAGGGTCACCTACATACTGCTCCGTTCCTGTGCCAGTGAATATCACACAAAATGCTCCTCACTACCCCATGTGAAAAGTGGAACAAACAGCAATACTGACAAACCAACAGCACGCACAGGCAAGTACTTGCATAAGGCCGCTGCCAGAATGCCAATACAACAGTCTGCCACGAAAATTACAGTATGAAAAGCAGCAGCCAGCTTCACACACATTACTGAATAATGCAAAACTAGCTTTTTCAGCAAACGGCCGCCACCATTTTCTGAACATGCAGTGTACAATACAAACAACTGCAGACAGATGTAAAAGCACTCCACATGAAATCAACAGCTCAGTGTCGCTCCATGCACTTAACTCAGTGGCTGGGCAACAGAACCATGTGATGATGGTTATGGCTGTTGATTACTCCTGTACTTCACTGGTTCTAAGACATGAAGAAACCAAATGGCAAAATACTGGGCAAAAGAGGAACAGGTAGACCAAGGGGAAGATGTATAAAGCAATCATGCACGATGTATCAATTAAAGACAGCAAGACCAATGGAATGATCAAGAAGATACGCCAGGCCCGCGGGCTGAAGAGTAATGATTATGATGCTATGGTTAGATAACCTATGTAACCTTTCAAATTTGCATGCACCCTGACCAGTTTCACTTTGTGAGAAGCTCTCAGCAGATGGCTTGCTATTCCGCAGAGAGAGACAGCCAGATGGGGTAAACCTTAGTGCAATGTAGCAGATCCTCTCACCTTCAACTTTGAACTGCCCTTTTGCACTGAATAAACAAGTATACCACATGCAAGCACAATCTTGAACATGCTCATTACTCAATACTCATACCTGAAGTGCACTCAGAGCACTTGTACTGCTCAACAACTGATTGAGAATCCAAGCCCACACAGGACATGTGGAAGTGCTGTCCACAGGGCCCAGTGCATTCAATGGTGTCTCCATTTTTCTCACACATGGCACAGATCTTGTCTTTCTCAATCTTGCAAGTTGAGTTCAGCTTGAAAATCTCCAGCTCATATGGCTCATTCTCCTTAAGACCTTTACCTTTTCCCTATAAAATTACAGACAATTGACAATACTGAATATTGTTGTTTTATTCACAAATGTCTTAAAATGAATAAGTTTACAACTCATAAAATCCATGATTTAAGTTAAAACCTATTCATCATCATCCAGTGTGCAGAACCTTCCCCCATAAATCTTTCAAAATTTCTCTGTATCATAAGTCGCTGTCCTGCTTCATTTTCCGTCATGTATAAATTATCCATCCCATCTTGAATTCATCTGTCTTCCTCTTCTCCACTTCCCCGGTATGCCTCCCTCCATAATTAAATTTCTTTAATCGCGTCTCAATAATCAGTTTTCTTCAACACTAAGTTGTTGGAAACATCTGTCTGTTCTCTTTTCTGTGCTATGAATCTTTAGTACTCTTCTGTAATCTTTATATTCAAAACCCATTAATAAATAATTTAAAGCTATTGAATGTATTTTACAGAATAATCAATCCAACGATGCTAAGCTCTCCCTTGATCCTGTATGCATGCTAGCTGACATGATGCCTAACCTTCACAATTAATGGACAAACAAACAGGATGGTAGCTACCCACAATTGACTATTTATACATTATACATTTTTATGCACTTATGGAAAGCAAGGGAAAACCATGACAAGAATTTCCAAGACATGAATTTATGGGACATAAAGCTAGATTTATGCTGATGACATGTTTTACAAATGTCATGTCATTCTTCATGTAAAATTATATTTTTTCTAACTAGTGCAAAAAATATGTGTGTGGAAAATACAAAAGAAAATGTTAAATTCATGTAACTCAACAGTACATCATAAATCCAGGTTTACCTAAGAATTCATGTAACCCAACCTTCCATCATAAATAACTCACCAAAGAAAACACAAAGATGCCTTTAACTTAAACTAACCTTCCTGAAGTCTTGACTGTAGCTTTACCACACAAAAATGTCTAGGCTAATCACTGAACTGTTGTGTTAATGTTTATTACTTTATCAGCAATATTTTTTGGGGGTACTGACTTTAATAAAAAATCAAATCACAGAGTTAACTTAAATGTTACTTAGCCTACCTCTGCGCTTGAATCTGATTCCTGGCTGGCTTTCCGGGCAGACAGAGTAGATGCTGCAAGTTTAGGCCGTGCAGCGTCTTCCTCCACATAAGGAACAACATCGCTAGATTCTGCAACAGCACTTGGCGACGGTGCTACTTCTACTTCATTTTCTTGTTGTGAAGGAAGGCTCTTTGTGTGCCGACTTCTTTTGCGAGGAGGCTGACTTGATTCACTCTGAAAATACCAAGTGCTTTTTTCCCCATCCATTCAAATCATATGAAATGTTTTGTCTTACACTATAGTCAGTGTAAAAAAACAAACTGTCACTGTCAATTGCTGCCAATATAGTACCTCGCAGTATATGGTAGGGGGGTCTTGAGCCTGGGGAATTAAGGCTGCCTGGCTAGTGCAGTCACCGCAAACTGTGCAGGTTAGAGTCTTCTTTTTGAAAACAGTCAGTGTAATATAATGAACATATAGGAAGAAAGAAACATTATAATTTAGAGACGTACATTACAAGTACGTCTGAAGTCGGAGTGGGTTCACCTGATGGCGAGGGACACTTAATAGGGAAAGCTAATCCACATGCAAACATCAGTCCAGTGCACTAGAAGTAGTAGCACATGTATGGACTATGCTTGAGTTCAAAGCGAGTGAGCGCCAAAAAAAAATATTTTAAAAATTCAAAATAATAAATAATATACACATGCTCCCTTCGTCTAATCTAACCTTTCTCAATATACATACATTTTCGTCTTCTGCGTTCATCCAGAGTTTTTTTTCCAGACGTGATTGCGTTGTGCCTGTTTACAGCAGAGCTGCGTTCTTGCACCGTTAGGCCGACACATCCGACTTCTGCGGGCATTTGTTGACCGGGTTAACCTTCCCGGGGGTACATACATTTTAATCATTGTAATTTCAAAACAATAAATAAGCTGCAATGTTTAGAATTGTAATATTTGCAATTAATTAGTTTCACTTCCCTTGTACAAGTGTTCAACACAAATTTATGGCTTGGAACTATGTAACTGTCAACATGTTTATTCTGTTAAATAAGTAATGAAATAGTGAAGAAAATAGTAAAGAGGCAGTGCACATATTTTGTTTTAATACTGAGAACATCACGGACAAAGCTGAGAGCCACAGGTGTTACAAGATCACTTATGAAACAATATGGAAAAAGATAACATGTCTGAAATATATCAACAGAGGTGTAATAAAGAGAAATAGCTTTATATGGGGGAAATAATAGGCAAGAGTGCCAGAGAAGAATATGTGGAAAGGTTAAATAATTAATCAATGAATAATACAAATAATATGGATTTCATATGTCGTATAAATAGACAGCTGCAGGTGATACAATATCATTTATCAAACAATAAGGAAAAAGATAATGTATGAAATATATCAACAGATTAGCTTTATGTGGGGAAAATAATAGGCAAGACAGGCAGAGAAATCTATGTGAACAGCTTACAAAATAATACAAATAACATCAACTCCAAGAAAACATTACGTGACAAAGACAACTGTAGTGGCATGAATTCCAATGTCTAGATCAGACCAGACATCTGCAGAAGAATTTAAGATCATTTTGCTTCCCAGAAGGCAACACTGTAGCAAACCTTACCTGCCCTGGAGTCTCTTGCGATGGAAGATTTGCAAGTGGGAGACTTCCTCTACTCAACATTTTGGCCAGTTTTGACTGAGGTTTACTTTGTGCTGATGCATCTGTATGGGAATATTGACAGAATGGTTTTTCTGTTAAGCCATGAACAAGCTACTCAAGGCAGATATTTCTCAGGTATGTATATTTCAGCAAATCATAAAAGTATACAATTTTAAAACTAAAATTTGTTATTACAATTTACTGATTTCTATGAGGAGAAAACTAGAAAATGTCTAGAGGAAAGTTGGGAGGGGCAGCCAGATGCGAATAAACCTTGAACGGTCGCTTGAAATTGTGGAATTTGGAAACGTCTTGTAGCACATGACAGGAGACTGGACAAACACAACAGTCAATGCTATACAGCATGAATTACAAATCTACTGCACAATTACAACTCTTAAGGGTGTCATGTAATGTCATAGATTATAACGGGTGAAGCAGACAATCATGATTTTCCTCCAGTATCTTCTTTTGAGGGGAGTGTGTCACATCTTGGTGTCCACCTCCAAGGTCAGAGTGTCTGACGTCTGCAGGCATTTGTGTTGGGTTTGCTTCCTCTAGACAGATTCCATTATGTATCAGACTATCTACCCATAGGTAGGTTTTCTTTCCTATAATTCTGCCAAAGCAGTGGCCTTGCAGCCTACTCTTTGTTATTTCCACCTGCCATGGGATTTTCTTTTATGTGCACAACTTGCACACACAAAACATCCTTTTTCGCCTTTATCCTAGAAAACTTAGTAACTTTCTCACTAATCAAAAGATCAGAGATACATTTCAGAACATTAGAAACTAGAAACCAATGGTTCTCGTAAAAATGTACAGCCATATGCTAAAATTTGAACCTGACAACTTCTGAACTTGAAGCGGAAACTGTAGCCTTATGCACATCTCCCTTCACAAATATCTATGTCTCGTGTTCTTGTAAGTCATACAGCTGAATGCTTTGTGTCACACTGCCCACCCATCCAGTATGCTCTCTCTGTTGTCCCCTATCTCTTTCTCATGACATAATCCTGTTTAAATATGCAATCAGCACATTATGAACAGCATAAACAGACTTTGAAACAACACAAAAGAACAATAACAAAACAGGACAATAACCATAAACATAGCAAGCACCTTTACATTGAGAACTACAAATTAAAACTAAGAACAAAGAGACTAACAATAACATCTACATACCTTTTGATTGGGCAGGCAACACACTTGGTGAAGGTTTGTTGACATTATTACTGTTTTGTGCTGCAGTTTGAGGACTCCTGTTTCTATATTTTGAGGTCTTCTTTTTTTCCGACTCCCACTGTTGGCGCAGGTACTCGAATACAAGGGGAGTATCCCACTCTGGGTGCTTTTCAATCACAGAGCTTCTATGATTTGCATAATATGTATCAAAGGAAGTTTCTGCTCCAATAGGGGCCATAGGTGACGAAGCAGCAACATCTAGTTTACGTCGCTTCTGCCTGTTTGATACTGGCGACAAACTGCGTTCCTCAGAAGGAGCCCTTTTACGCTTTGAACTTGTTCTAGACCCTGCTGCCTCACCTGCGTGTGCACTGTCTGTCTTCTGAATCTCAAGTTTTAATTTCTGTTGTTCCTTTTTAAGGTCATCCAAAAACACATATTCAAATGTATATTGCACATTTCTTTCTTCTTTGGATAAAGGCATGGCTGCTTCTGCTTCTTCTACAGCTATATTCCAAGCATGACGTCTCGATATATTGATCTTGAAAGGATTATATGCACTCTTTCCTTTTTTGCCCTTTGAGACTTCTGACTGAGCCATGTCCAAAAATTTAAGCTTTCCTTCAAATAACATCAAAGATGGCTCATTAATCCAACCCCTTTCTCCTTCATTGCCAAAGAACTGAACATGATATGAACGAATAACTCGCACATCACCTGAAAGAAGATAAGAATTTGTTTTAACCTGACATTTTTAGACAAAAATAATATAGCAAGCAAACTTGTATGTTATTTATATTTGTATTACATGTTGAAAAGAAAGTGTGTGTGTTATCCCACTCTATATAACCTGCTGTATTTCAAATGGTAATGTAGGATTGTCTATTCTTTATATCAATTACACGCCTCCAGTGGCTGTGCCATCTATCTCAAATGGAGGGTGAACATATTCCCAAAGATCTATACGGAGAACTAGCCACAGGGAAGAGACCCCAAATGTGATATAAGGATGTGTGTAAACAAGATATGAAAGCCCTTGGCATAGATACAGATACGTGGGAAAGAGTTGCAACAGATGGATGTCCCTGGACAAGAGATGTATGAAATGGACAGGTGCTCTTTGAGCGCAATCTGATCCACCAAACTGAGGATAGGAGGCACAAGCAAATAACGCAATCAGTTGCTGCAGTACTTGCCTCGTCTTACAGACACGGAAACTGTGACAGAGACCTCTCGCATTGGACTATACAGTCACCAACTGTGCTGTCAGGCGCCTCCTCAGCGGCACATCTCTATAGTCCTACAAGACTGAAAGGGGCTTACTATACTACTATATCAATTACAGAATGCAACTGTATACCACTGACAAGGTTCACTGTGCTAATCAACTGCTTGTTTATGAGAAGTAAGCAGTACTAGTCTGTAGTTTTTCAATAGAAACATCACAACAGGACAAAGACTGATGACAACAATACAAGACCTAAAATATGTTGTAAATTAATTAAGAAACACAAGAGCAAAAACTGTACAAACAGCAATACTGATTGGACTGAAACCAATATAGAATAATAATTATCAGTTAAAAAACCAACAGGAGATTTACGCACATATCTGCTTGGTCATAACCATACACTGTTTATTAATATGACACATAGATAGACCTCACTAAAAATATACACACAAACAATGGAGATGCTTCAAGCACGTTCTTGGAATAACAAAGATCATGTCACAAGTGTCAACGCAGAATATCATCAGATACTGTGTGGGATCAAGGTAGAAACAAAAACATTTCGGGAGCCAGCCCCTTTTTCTTGTGAGCCAATAGATTTTTCTCCCCTGCAAATATGGCTATGGAAACAATTTAAAATTCAAGTTCCGGATAAAAATTGCCAGGCACAAGAAATTTTTCTACCCCATATAAAAAACCTTTTAATAACAATAGAATCATACGAACTACGTACCTCTGAAGTCGGAGTGGGTTCGCCTGATGGCAAGGGACACTGTTAATAGGGAAAGCTAACCCACACGCAAAATTCACTCTATCACTACTATACATAGTGTGTATGGACTACGCTTGAGTTCAAAGCGAGCGAGCGCAAAAAAAAAAAAAAAACAACTACAATATGATTGTGTGCCAAGATCAGTGGGGAAGGGTTCGCAGCCTAACTATTACAGATGTTGTGCATGTGCATGTGGTGTAATATAAACGTATTATGATGACATTGTCAGACATAAACAACAAGGTGTGTAGTCATGGTGACATTGTAGTGAATGTGCCTACTTAAGACATCAGGGTGGCAAAGTGATTAGCACACGTACCAGCAAAGACAGTAGTCTGGGTACAATCCCAAGCCGAGGTCGGATTATTTTGTCCAACCAGGTCGGCTCTGGGGGGTTTACGATTCATAAAATTGGGCGCCAATCAATTTTCAGAATTGTCTTGGAAGGAAAAGCAACAGGGAAGGTAACCGGCCACCCGACCACATATGTCGTAGCCTAGAATATGTGATGGCCTAACACTTCGCACACCACCTGCAGTATCTGCCATGGGGCGTGGCAATCAACCCTGAATTGATTTTCTGGGCCATTTTATATTCAGTAGTTTGCCACTGCTTTCTGAACAAGAATTCAACATTTAAGTCAAACTTAATACCAGTGTTGGGGTTGAACCTTCCACCACGCCATCCGCGCACAGAGAGGGCACTGTCGACAGATCATGGCCTGGAGAGGATGGTGCTGCAGAGAGTAACCAGAGAATATGGCCAACACTCAGGACTCTTGAGGACAGGCCAGAGGGACACATAATCAGACTGCTACTGGCGCCATTAGTACTGGGACTCTTCGCTGGCTGTTGAAGGTGATGATGGAGCACGTATGGAAATGTCCAGAGTGCTATGTCGGTTCTTGACTCAACTCGGCATACATGTGGTTGTGTAATCTATTGTGTCCCATTCTGAGGCGCAGAATGACTTGTTCTGATATGTCCATAACATGGTAGTCGTCTTCAGCAGGTTTTGGTGGCTTTCTGACTGATTTGATCATTCTTTTCTTTGAAAAGGTGAAATACGAAAGCTGTTTTAAAAATAACAGAAGTATCTGCTGAATGTAGTAGTGCTCCGCAAAAATATCATTCAAGCAAATGCAATGGAAATCATGGTAGCAGGTGGTGGACAAAAGCCTGAGAGCACATAACAAATAGTTGTTAGTTATGGTCTCAAATTCGGTAGACAGAGAAGCTCCTTATAGTCATTGCCAATAATAAAAGCAATGGCAGGCTACTTTCTTTACAGATGCCTAGCAAATCATGATTCGAGTTAATCAGAACACATCTAGTCCAAGACTATGGTGGTTATGTGAGAAGGAAAACCTGACAGCTCATACTTATTGGCATGGCACATGATGATGATGATGAACAGAAGTCATGAAAATGAATAAATAGATATACAATTATCTATTTTTATCAATGAAGCCATATGTATTTGTTCAAAAATAAACCAACAAAATGCAAATATGCATCCCTTCTTTGCACGCCCTTAAACATGAATTGTAAGACACAGTGTTTGGCAAATATGGTAAAGAAATTGACTGAAATTCAGACACCAGGTAAAAGCATCAGAAACATTACCAGTATATATATATATATATCGAACATTATATAAAACAATAGGAAAGAGACAAACAGCTTTCTTTGGTCATGAGATGAGAAGAGAAGCATTGGAGAACATTGTGACAACTGGAAAGATCAAGGGGAAGAGAGGCAGGCGCTGACCAAGAGAAATGATGTTGGATGGATTGAGATGGTGGCATGGAGGAATATCATCAGCAGTTGATCCAGAACACCAAAGACTGAGATCTATGGAGAGACAGGAATGCCTACGCCAGCTGGTAAGGCACTTGATGATGATGACAACAACCAACTATATAAGATTAATAAACACTGAATTCCACAAATAAAACTTCAGAGTATTATGACTACAAATATCTGGGTTTTAATAAAAACTCACCTTTAATTCTGGTATACATCTTGGAAAATGGACATCTGGATATCATGCAAGGCCAGTAGGGATGACCACTAACTTTGGCCCAAAGTAAATCTCCTTCACACCATGGTGGTGGGTACTGCAAGTCATAATTGGTAGACTGCATGGCTAGCAGTTTCTCCAGCTGGGACTCTGATGGCACTTCAGCTGGTACTATTATTACACATCTTGGAACATGGCCTTTAGAAGTGGTACAGTCCACATCCATCTGCTCCACCGCTTTCTCTGCTGCCGATGATGCTTTAGCATCCACTTTCTTAGGTATTAATGAAGAACCGAGATCTGATTCTTGTGTTGCTGGTATGCATTCAGCATTTCCCAGACTTTTATTGTTATCAATACCCATTTTTGAAGTCCGTTTTTTCTTCTCTAAAGGACTTTCCTTTTTTTCATGTGTATCTACAGGTGGGGATTCAAGGATATTGTCACTAGAATCTCGTGCTTCATTGTCTGAGGCACCTTTCCCACTTGTTTCCAAATGCAATGTGTCGCAATGAGTTGATTTAGAATGGCTCTGGTCAGTAGCATTTGTTTTATCACACGATTGAAGTGTTGCTGCAGCTGTGTTTGAAGATATACTGCTTGTGTTATTACTAGCAGATGAAGAAATGACTGTAGAAACTCCCTTTTTTATTTTATTACCAGTGCCGTTCCCATTCTTCTGCCGTTTCCTTCTTGGCATGACAGGAGAACTGCTGTCTTCCATCTTAACTTCATCATTATTGAGAGACGAGTTTTGCTCAAGACTAAAAGATGAAGTAGCATTTGGTGAGCTATCTTTCACTTCTGTCAGCTCAGATATTCCATCAGTTAATATTTGTACCACTCTTGACGTGCCTTCAACATGCAAGATAGCTGTTTCATCTCTAGGTTTGGCTTCAAAATTAAGCTTGGCACTAGTCTTGCTTTGAGCAGTACGAATATTTCGGCCCATGGATGGGATTTGTGGCAAGCGATGACATCCTGCCGTGGGTGGTGGGCTAAGGCTGTTAGCTGAAAAACCCTGGTTTGGCTCCATACTGACTGAATTCAGTGTTACACTCAGCTACCCTGCCATAATCTGAAAGTATAGTCACATGTTCTATAAAAAATAGGAATATGATTTATGTTGGAAAAAACTAAAGTCTCTTTTGAAATACCACTTGTTCAATAAACTAAAGATAGGAGATAACAATGAATGTAATTGTGGAACTGGTAAAATGACAGCTAAACATTGCTGCAGGAGTGCCCAATATATGCGGAACAGAGAAAGATATTTTGGCCCACGCCTGCTTCATTTGGAGACAAGCTCTATGGAGATAACAAGCTCAAGTTGACTGCAGCTTACTTTAACTACATTCAGGTTGACACCTAAAGGTACATGAAGAAGTACTTAGATTGCCACACTGCACACCACAGATATGTCGGTAGCAAAAGCGTCCCAAAGGCATGACATCGAATATTGCTTGGATAGCAAATCCATTACGTGGAAAGTCCGAATCAAAAAGCTCATTGTGTGGGCGTCATCAAATGTGGAAAAAGTATCCTAGTGGCACGAAATGGAATATTGCTTGGATAGGATATCCATTACATGGAAAGTCCAAATCGAAAGCTCACTGTGTGGATGTCATCTGCAGACTGCATTCTTCTGGTTTCCGGAAGAACAGCCTATGGTGACTGGAAGTCCCAATATACGGAAGTGAGGCTAAGCAGCCATGTGCAAGACGTGACGATTCCTTCAGTACCAGAACGCTATGTGTCAGCTCTGCAAGTATGGAAGCCTCCTTGGATGGCGGGGAATGCCCATGGTCTGCCCCTGCCTTCCCTTGAGGACTGACCAGGATGTCTTCGGCTGTTCTAAATGGGCCAGCTGGGATGGGGGATAACACCACAACAGTGAGAGTCAAACATCCTAAGAAACCCCCGGGAAGGTTAACCCAGTCTACAAATGCCTGCAGAAGTCGGATGTGTTGGCCTAACGGCGCAAGAACGCAGCTCTGCTGTAAACAGGCACAACGCAATCACATCCGAAAAAAGTATCCGGATGAACGCAGAAGAAGAAACAGCCCTTTTTTCTCAGGAGTCAGCATATTTCGTTTTGCAAATACTGGATAAGAAAATTATTCAAAATTTCGGTCCTAGCTAATAATTTCCAGAAACCATGGCAACCATGGATTTTTCTCCCTCTGAATAAAAGGAATCTTATTTAAAGTACGTAACTGTCAACATGTGGCTCTGTGGCTAAAGGGGTTGCGGGCACAATTCGTAATCACGCATACTGCAATCGAAACAGCTGCAGGTGATTCTGCAGTGACTGCTTTGTGTTGGTTTTCATACAATAATATGAATGCTGGTCGTTCAGAAAGTAATAGCTAATTACCAAATGTAAACTTGCCAAGAAATCAGAAACAGCCAAAAAATGACACTGACTACATAACCAACTATCACATTATAAAAACATTCTCTTGTTTTTAAAACTGTCACTGGTATGTTGCTAGGTTGCAGCCCTAAAAATGTATGTTCTATTTAAAGGGAAAGAACATTCGCTATTGGAACTTTAATATTTGAGGTGAATTAATCAGAAAGTAAAACTGACATGCCAACAATATGTCTTCTGACCACAGATGAAATAAGCCATTAGTTATTGTCTTTCACACCTTTTTGTTTTTGGATGACCTTAAAAAGGAACAACAGAAATTAAAACTTGAGATTTAGAACCATTTTTGGGGGGTAGGGGGGATATTATAGGATGGTGTTTTCTTGGTGCTTGTTTACAGTACAGCTGTTTTTTTATTTTATTTTTATTGGTTGCATTTTGGTTGAAACATCCTACTTTCCCCCTGTATCTGTTGTTCTGTAACCCTTCTAAAGTAGTTCCAAAGTGGAGTCTTCATGGCAAAGTAGTTGTGCCATCTGCCTCAAGCTCCAAAGGTTGTGCATTCTATTCAAGGTCACGTCATTCAGTTCACGAGCAATTTCTTGGAGAATCCTGGGCGTCGATATATTTGCGTACCATTTCTACGCTTTCGGCAGGACGCCCAAGAAAGGGAGGGGCAACATATGGGCATTCCCTGAATATCCACAGACTTCCATTAATGTTCACCTGATAGAATGGTGCTTTGGTACTGGTCTTACCTAAGAAATCATGTCCTGTGCTCAGCTGATTAGTCTCACTTCCATATGTCCTTTATGAACTATAGGTTACAGTTAGTAGATTTGTTGGAACTCTAATGACTTCATACAGTCAAGGTAAATTTTCATGTTAAGAATTAATGTGTAGCAATTTTCTGTTTGATGAATAACAACAAATCAAAAAAAACTTTATTAATTACGTGCTGAGGTATTTCTTCTTCTTCTTTGCGTTCATCCGGAGTGTTTTTTCAGATGTGATTGCGGTGTGCGTTAGGCACCCTTGGGTCGAAACCGTTAGGTCAACACATCCGAATTTTAGCGTGCATTTTTGACCAGGTTAGCATTCTTGGGTGCTGGGGTATTTGATGCAATAAATTTGGTCGCTCCATGTCCTCCCCACAACATTCATCTGTCTCTAATTCTCTTTTTCGTGTGTTTTTTTTTTCTATTTCGCTGACCATGTGGGCTCCAGTGAAGAGACTTTCTAGTTAAATTATTTCCATGTTTTCTCACTGTGTGTCCTATCCAGAGACAGCATCTTTCTCTCACTTTACATTGTTAGGTTAGATAGGTAATAACCAAAATTGAGACCTTAACTTTAATGTCTTCTTCATGTATTAATTTCAGAATCACATTACTGACACAAATTCTCAATACTTGTAAAACTGTTATTGAAAGCTACGCCTGATGTTCAAAGATTTCATCATCTACACATACAAGTGAAATAGAGCATGCTCACACATTTTAATACTGGATGTTTACAATAATTATAAATGGGTTGCACAGTATTAAGATTAATTTCTTCCTTCCCTACACATATTGGACTACAATGATCTGAAGCAAAATTTAATTTTAAATGTACAATATGTATACAGAGGAAGCCATGTATCTGAGAGGTTACTGTGTCTGTTGCCGGTTAAGAAGGTATCAAATTGCTTCCCAGTATAGTGCTGGGAATTTTTCCATGAACCATTGGTATCCAATATCACACTTCCCCTGATCTTTTGGCTAGTGGGATTGGATGCCTAGCTTTCTCAGAAAAGGGCAAAAAACAGGAGGTCCTGTGTGCATGTTGTGCACATAAAACATTCCACGGCAGTTGAAAATCATAAAAATTAGACAATAAGGCCACTGTTCTGACCAAATTGTGATACAAGAAAACCTACTCACGGGTAGAGTCATTACTGTGGAAGGAATTTGGAGGATGCAAACCTTACAAATATGCATGCTGTAGTCGGACACATTGATCCCTGATGTGTATAACTGTGTGCCACACTTCCCTCAAAAGAGGAATGCAGAAGAAGAAGCAGATAATTATGATTACTAGATATATTTTTCTCAATGGACCACTGTGGCTGGCTATTCTTCATGTGCACCATCGGCTTGACACATTTAGTCAAAGCACAGCAATTACTTGGCATTATGTACAATTACCATGCATAACATCTTACAACCACTTCCTTCCATCTGTGTTGCTTAAAGAAATATGAATAAATATGAATGTAACATGGCAAGACAGAGTGATCTATGTCAAAAATTTCTCACAGGCAGGCGTGACAAGCATGTATAATATTAATACCTTGTTCAAATTGCAGCATAGATTAATTAACCAGCCATATTGCACACATACCAAAATAACAAACACTAGAGAATATCAGGCAAGTGAGCTAGATTGGGGGGGGGGGGGGGGGTGTCTCTGGCTAAAAATAGAAAGTCACCCTGAAAGCCTAATGAACTATGGTATTAAGTGAAAACTGGAAGATTACTGCAGATCACTCTGCTGGCACAGTCAGATATCTACTGACACTGCTGTCTTTGAGCAGTTATGTATTGGGAAAGCTACACAGAAATAAAAAACAATTTCATCAACATTCTGTACTCCTCTGTCTGCACTGTAACCACGTTCTCCATGCTCATGTAGGTCTAATTATCCATGACCACAATCCATACCAAGAAGCCGGAGTACAACAGTAGCTACCGTAATTGTCAGCTGGAGGATGTTTTTTAATCCCCATAAAGTATGATAAATGTGACTTTTTTAACCAACCTGAAATGTCCCGCCGACCCAGTCTAAAATGGTTACCAGACTATGATTATCAATTCTTCCTCTTCTTCTTCTGCGTTCGGCTGGAGATTTTTTTTAGATGTGACTGACTGCATCGTGCCTGTTTACAGCAAAGCTGCAATCTTGCGCCATTAGGCCGACACATCCGACTTCTGCGGGCATTTGTTGACCGGGTTAGTCTTCCCAGGGGATTTAAGAATTTGATTATCAATTCAATAATGCCCCGGGAAGGTTAACCCGGTCAACAAATGCCCGCAGAAGTCGGATGTGTCGGCCTAACGGCGCAAGAACGCAGCTCTGCTGTAAACAGGCACAACGCAGTCACATCAGGAAAAAAAAATCCGGATGAACGCAGAAGAATTCAATAATATTTTGGGAAGTACATGCATACCACTGACCACATCACCTATTGACTGCCAACTTGTTCATAAAAATATCAGGCTAGCAACCTATGCGCCTTAATGCATGTAAAAAGCGTCCTTTACTTTATTTACTTACCAAATAATTATTATACTATTTATACCCCATATCCTCCAAGGGGAAGACCGAGAAGTAAATATCTGGATGGCTTGGCCACATGGCATGGACAAGACAGGAACATTGAGCTGATCCACGACTCTGGTGATCGAGTGAAATGGCGAGTCATGACCGCCCACGCTTTCCGGCATGGCACATGATTGGCTGACTGATGCTCCAAGGCATTTTTTAAAAGTGTTCTTTACTTAAATATAATCCACGTTGATGTATGGGAGCCCCTATTCACAAAAAAAGGGAGCCCCTATTCACAAACATTTGTCTTGTCTGTCTTTTGTTTGCAAGTTATTTTTCTTCAAACCTCATTAAGACGATATTTGTCGACAAGGAAACACTCTACGTACAGTGATATTTTATTTGGCAAATAAAATTCACATTAAACAAAGACATCTATTGGATCCATTGATTCCGACACTTGATCACTCCGTCGCTGCCTGGGGGGCTGCGCCCCCCAGCAGCTTCCGCAGATCCATAGAGCACACTTTATTCAGATGCTTCGAGTTTCTTAGTTCTATATTTCAGTTTGTAATGTTTAATATTTTTTATGAAATAATTATTAAAAAGAAAAAAAAATTACTGGCGTGGAGTCGAACTCCAGTCTCCCGCATGACAGGCGGAGATACAAACCACTACACTACCGAGGACACAATGATAGCTCCACAAACATTAATAATGTAGTCAAACGGAAGTAGATAGACATCACATGATCAGCCACACATTTTTGTGAATAGTCACTTCGTTGATGTATTGTTTCTCAAAGTAGTATACCTACACTACTCTCATACTCATAGCCCTGTCTGGTGGGTCTGTCACAGCTAAAGGAGAAAAATAAGCACTAATGTACAGTGCTGTAGTTAACTAGTAGTTAGCAAAAGTCAGTAGTAGTAGGAGATTCAATATGAGTGGATAAACATGCACTAACTAAAAACAACTTAAGTACTTAAGTAATTTGACATACATGCATGCAGTCAGTCCTACTTTACTTATCCTCTATGCCAGAAAAACTTCCTTGACATTAGATATAGTGTTATGGTACAAATATCCACTATACACATAACTCAGTGAAATAATCAATAATCTCTTTCATAAACCATGATAAACATGTGCTATTTAGTAGTCACTCATGGTCTAATTCTGCAATGTGCCTCCCTCTCTTACTAACTGGCAGTCCCGAATCCTACATTTTCATGTTTTTAGCCCAGCACAGGCTGTGTTGTGTATACTTTTTCACAAAAATCTAACTGTTCATTATCAAATAGATTATCTACATATTCATTTACATGCAGCATACAACGTTTGCCTCGAGTTAACAATCAACAATTATCATAAACATCAAAACATCACAAAGTGTATATTTATCGTACGGTAGTAAAGTAAGCGTCTTCCAATGAGCTCAATAAGTAAACCATCTTCTTCCGGCTGAATGACGGGAAGATGCCGCGCGAAAGGGCAGATAAATGTCCTTAGCTCCGAATGCCATGAAGATATACCTAAACATTTATACTGCTTGTACGACGCCTCACTGGCAGTGTGTACATAAATCAATAGGCCTTGGGTACATATATTGGAGATAAGTAGACATAAGAGTAAATCAAAGGACACACTAGACAAAACAAGAATTGACACCTTTAGCCACACCGAATTCAAACTTGTCACTCCCGGCTAGTTACTGGTTTAAATAAGACATCAAATAATGGTGAATTTGAAGTTAAATAGTTTCCTCACATTACATAACCTTTTTGGGGGTTTGAATGTATCATGCTATAGGCTGATATAAAACATAAAATTAAAGTAATTCACTTTCTTACGACGCTCTTATGTTATATAAATAGGTGTTGAAACTAAAAAAAGACGAAATTCATTGAACAAACGGGAGAAATATATGAGAAGTGTAATAAGAAATCTTAGAAACTGTTTATCAAATATTAAACATGAAACTAATTTTATAGAAGATGATAATGAGTTTTAACATTCACAATTATATGATAGACTCTTATACATAAATTTTAAAATTTAATACACGTTAAAAAATGAAATCTATATAGAATTATATACAGAAATTAATACTTATATATATATATATATATATATATATATATATATATATATATATATATATATATATATATATATATATATATATATATATATATATATATATAATTACTACACTGAAGGGTTGAACTAGATGATGAAGTGAAATAGCAAGAAGTGGAAGAGATAATGTAGGAAATGGAGGGAATCGACAATGGGGGACGTTGCATCAATAACATTAGTCATTAGATATGCAGATGATGCAGTCTTGATTTGCAGACAATGGACAGGACCTGCAACATTTAGTAGATGCGGTTGTTGCACACAGTGAACAACTAGGGTTAGAATTGAATTGTAAGACACAGATTATGGTCGTCACTGGAAAGAAGGAAATACCACAATGTAACATACAATTAAATGTGCATATTCTTAAGCAAGTGAATCTGTACAGTTATCTCGGAACAGTCATAACATCTGATGGGAGATGATTTGAAGAAAATAGAACAAGAATTGCCATTACAAAGGTAGCCTTTTGCAAGGTGAAAAACATACTGACCAATAACAAGATATCAACTGAAACGAGAAAAAGGGTGTTGAAGTGCTACATAGAACCTGTACTTTTGTATGGATGTGAAGCGTGGACAATGAGTAGACAAGCTGAAAAATATCTGATGGCTGTGGAAATGTGTTTTCTGAGGAAAATGCAAAGAATACCATGGACAGACAGAAAAACAAATGAACAAATCCTTCAAGAAACAAATGAAGATCGTAAACTGATTAGACTTCTTCTTCTTCTGCGTTCATCCGGAGTTTTTTTTTTCCGGACGTGATTGCGTTGTGCCTGTTTCAGCAGAGCTGCGTTCTTGCGCCGTTAGGCCGACACATCCGACTTCTGTGGGCATTTGTTGACCGGGTTAACCTTCCCGGGGGAACTGATTAGACGTAGACAGTCAAAAAAATTTTTGCATGTTATGAGAAGAAATGAATTGCAGAATTTGGTGACAACTGGCAAGATTGAAGGGAAGAAACCAAGGGGAAGACCGAGAACTAAATACTTGTAAGCTTAGCCACGTGGCATGATCGAGACAGAAACATGGAGCTGATCCACGACTCTGGTGATCAAGTGAGATGGCAAAACATGACCGTCCAAGCTTATCGGCATGGTACATGATGGATGAATGGAAGAGATAAATAAATAAACACAGGAGAACTAACATTATGTTGTTGTTTGTCCATCAAGAATGATGATGACCATTCATTTCATCCAGTGGGGTTGAAAGTATGGAGCCGCTATTTTGGCTCGAAATTTTCTTTGACAATATGGGCAAAGAATGTTTGACGTTCCGAGAGGAGGATCTCCTGCAGTGGTCTTTCTGTCCAGCATCCCCCCCCCCCAGCTCTTGCAGTCCCGTTTGCTTAACAAGTGACTACACCCTGCGTAATGATGTACGCCATGAAATTCGGTCTTTAGCAGCAGTCTCCCAGGTGCCTGATGCATTCCAAAAGCTGATTCCAAAGTGTGATCTTCAAAGTGTCTTTAAAGCGTTTCCTCGGGCCGCCTTGTGAGCATTTACCACAACGCAGCTCGCCGTACAGACTGTGTGCAAGTGGTTTAATTTCCTAGCGTGTCGCTGATAAACAGTCCAGATTTCACAAGCATATAGCAGTGTGGATAATACAACTGCTTTGTAGACATTCAGCTTTGTTTGCAGGCTTATTCCACTTCTGTCCCACACATTCTTGTAGTCTGCCAAAGACCACGCTAGCCTTGGAGATTCTTGCATTCACTTCGTCATCAATTGTCGCAGCATGGAACACGGTGCTGCCAAGATATGTGCATTTGTCCACGACACTTAGCTAATGACCATTCACTTTGATATTCTGCACGGTGTGATTATTCCCTGGAGCTGGCTGGTACATAACTAGTCTTCTTCAAGTTAATATTGAGCCCAAAGTTGGCACAGGCACATGAGAAAGCTGAAACATTGTGTTGCACGTCTGCCTCTGAGTTGGTAACATGTATGTTAATTTAGCATTAAAATACCAAAATCATCAGAGTAATGTAACATAAAAAGCATAAGTAAAACAGAGAAGCTCATAAAGCTAGATCTTATTAAGTTTCCTCATTGAAGCACTCCATAACTGCCAAATACATTTAAAACGGCACCTGTAAACAATGCTTAGTCATAAAATACCTAAATATATTCTAGATCCTTTAATATTTCCCTTCTTTTCCACACTAATAAAATACTCATGGGCAAGAGTATGAATAATTCATCCCAGTTCCTTCATTCAAAGAAACTTTATGAATTGTTTAAATTAATTTCTTACACGTATTCTAATACATACTTCAAATATAACATGACATTAGCTTTATGAAATTATATCAGATGACAAACAGAATTTGAGAGGCCTGGCCATCACATTCTGCTTTTATATTACAGATCACATGTTCACTTCTTTCATTAAAACATACATATGTTTTAAACACTATAAAATACACATACTTTGGGATTAATAAATAAATGTCGATTTGAACACTGTATGATGAATATTTTTTGTGAATATTTTTATTAGATTATTATTTTTTTATGTTTATTATATTATTATTATTTTAGTAAGGAATTTTTATTATATGTGCTTTTTGCAATTGTGTGGTCATACTGGCAGCATTACATAATCAGGTATGATTAGATATAATTTATTTGTTCAATTAGAGGAACTTAGCATGAAATATTCAATAGGGGAATGTTTTAGGGGAGTCAGTTTGAGTTTTTATGGCTAAATACCCAAATTGAAAATCATGAGCAGAATACCTATATAACCCCAAACCTATAATATATAACCACATGTCTATACTTTAATGGATTAATTTTATAAAAACACATATAAAATTGTCGTGTCTGCTTAGTTGGAACATGGCATGCATTGGTGTTTCTTATTTTACATTTCTGTCTGTCATCTACTGCCTATAGTTAGTACTTTGCGGTGTGCAAACCAGTCAGCGCTCGTGTTTATCAATGTCACGCCCCGACGGTATACACGATGTACGGAGTCATCAGACATTTAAAATTTTGTAATCTGCTATTCAAATGTGTAACGTGGACAGGGTCGGTTACAAATAAAAGCATTGCCAGTTTTATAGCACGCTAACATTCGGTTTCTAGAACTGAAATTGACAGAATTAAGTAGGATTGGAAGGTAGAACACTGCTTTATGTTTCAAGTAAATACGCAGTGTCTGCTGCACACATGACACGTGATGTCATGGTCATCAGCCGCTACTCACTACTGCCGCTAGCAATCAAATATTAAATTTATTATAATATTAATATATTAAATATGTACTGTAGAACTTACTGTCGTATCTCTTGTATGTATTTGAAACATGGACAATAAACATACAAGCTGAGAAACGTCTTTTGCCAGCTGAAACTTTGTTTATGATGGGAAATAAAAGAATGACATTGATGGACAGAAAAATGAATGAAAGTCTTTCAAGAACCAGTGCTCTCTCTCTCTCTCTCTCTCTCTCTCTCTCTCTCTCTCTCTCTCTCTCTCTCTCTCTCTCTCTCTCTCTCCCCCCCCCTATATATATATATATATATATATATATATATATATATATATATATATATATTATATATCCTGTTCAACACCTCTGGGTTATATTTAGGATATTTATTATAATAATTATATGTTATGTATATATTATTGCATCAATTTTTGAACACATCCAATTTAGAATATATGTTTAATATAGAGCATGTTTTTTCAAATTATTTTATGATATTTTGCAATTTATGTATACAGTAATGGCATACTGTCTATCAGACAAATGTACAATATTATCTTTTATGAAATGTGTCTAATTTTAACCTTTGATTAATTGCTGTTGAAATTTAATATTGGATTTCCTATGCATATCTGCTATATATTATTTCTACTTATAAATTTCTTTACCTCTCCCCACACCCTCCTGGAACCATTCTTTTCTTTCTTATTTGTCATCAATATCAGCCCTTCTGGGTTATTGTTAGGATATATGTTAAATACATTTAATGTTATCATATTTAAATATAATTTTATAGATATTGTTTTTATTATATCATTTTATAATGTGTGTATCACATTGTTCTGTCTAACATATCATATGGATGTGAATGTTTATACTGAGCATCATCTTCTATGAAATGAGGATAATTTTAACCTTTGATTACTAGCTTTTAAGATTTCATATTACACTCCCCATACATATCTCCCATATATGGATTTTAGTTCTACTTATATATTGCTTAACCTTGCCCCGCATCTACACAATAAGTTTTCTACTGACATGCAGATTGCAGCGGGACACCTATTCTGTGAGTGATTTTCTTTACAGTACATATTTCCTATACTCTAGTGAGTAATGTGCAATATTATTTTCCTTCTCACACAATTCACAAGTTTTTTCCCATAAAGAAGAATAGGTCATCAAAGTTGTAGCTTCTTTATTGTCCTGTTTCATGGAATGTTAAGTTAATCTAATATCTGAAAAGTTCTTGTTGGACCATTGAACAATTTGAAAGTACTTACTCCCCTCAAGCTTTGATCCCACATTGTAGTCCATTCCTGTGTTATATGTATAATAAGGGGGGGGGGGGGTACGGTGTGTCAGGCATTGGTAGTACCTTTGGTAAGGATTACTGTCACGCTCTTTTCAGGGCACATCCCCCACTGGTTCAAGCCTGACATTTAGCTCACGCCTGTGGCGCCTAGTAGCTGTCAGCATGCGACAGGGCCACACCCGGGGCAACAGCTGTGACAGGCTGGCTAAACCAGGCGTGGGTAGCCAATTTGGTGTCAAACCAATCGGTGAACTAAGCTATGCCTACCCAGCATGTGAAGACAGGAAGAAATCGTTGGTTAAACGGGCAAGACGGCGTTTACCTGCAAAGCGTTGTCGAACGTAATGAGTACGGAAAGGCACGTAGAGCGCCCTGGTCATCCACTGCACCTGTATTCGTCTCCAGTCATCTTGACTTGTCTTGCCACTGGACTCAGATAGACTCAGGCTAGAGAGTTAGGTCGACGAATAACGCAACTCTTCCTCACTTTAATCCAATTCATCGCGCAAGTCATTATTTATCCAACTTCATATGTCACCTTTAAGCCCTGTGGCGATGGGCGAGCAGCGAAGCGGCAGGCGTGGGTACGCTGGCAGTCGTAGTCGCAGATCTGCACACAGGCGGCTCAGGCGATATGGTCATCTTCTACTGACCGGAGTAGCAGTGAGATTCGGCAGCCCCCTGAGCGACTGAGCAGCCCTCTATAGGAAAGCACTGCTCACCTCCATAGCACGAAGAAGGGCTAGAAAAGGTGCCCTAAACATTGTCTGCTCCATCATTACCTAACCAGCTAGCTGCGGTTGGTGGGTAGCCTATACTGCGGTCGACATACAAAGTAAAAACAGGTAAAGCTAAAAGAGCAAACCATATTCCCTTGACAATCGGAACTTGGAATGTACGTATCCTATTTGATAGAGATGGCGCTTCGGGTCCAGAGAGACGAACAGCACTGATTGGGAGAGAGCTGGACAGGTACAACATCGACATTGCAGCCTTGAGCGAGACACAATTTGCAGAAGAAGGTCAAATCTGTGAAGTAGATGCCGGCTACATACTTCTGGAGTGGAAGGAAAAGCGAGGAAAGACGCCAATCCGGTGTGGGATTTGCCATTAAGTCGGCCCTGATTGGCAAACTAGCTGAATTTCCGAAGGCTATAAATGACAGGCTTGTGACCATTCATTGTTACCCATCAGTCGACTCGACGCGCTATCGAGATCAAGTCGCTTTATCGGTTAACGCAGAGGATGCCTCGCGTTAAAAATGCCGCGCAGAGACACGCGCTATACACAGCCGGAAAGAAGAAGGTAGAGGCGAGGAAGGCCGCTACGACTGCTGACTCTGTATCTACGAATAGCAGTCCGGCTCCTACACCAGCTGAAGCCGTCCCATTTGATGAAGAAACCACATCTCAAGCGAGCAGCAGCCGGGAAGTACCATCCAGCTCCAAGACGATGCAGCCCAGTCTACCAGTGACCTCCACACAGGAGGAAACAACAGCAACATCTGAGGACTTCACCGGCAGGATACTGCTCAAACAGACAAGCGTGGGTGAAGCTAAACTGTCGGCGCTACCAACAGACAAGTTAATCAGTCTGTTGGAAAACGAGCTGGGAAGACACAGCATCAACCAGCTGCGCAAGACGCACGAGGGAGTAGTGGTCTCCCTCAACAACAACCCAAAGACCACAGCACTTATGAAGAAGATAACACAAGATGAAAAAGCCGACATCAAGCTCAACCACGGCATCTTATTGGAAGCCAGCCGACACAACATGATGAAACGATGGGTTATCAAACGAGTCAAGACCCATCTCACCAACGACCAGATCAGGGAGTTGCTAACAAGGGAAAACCACAAACTCAAGATCACCAGTGCCGAGAGGATCATCGGAAAGAACAGCATCCCCTCTACTGTCGTCGTCGTAACATCAGAGGACCGACTGATCCCTCAATACAAGAGAGACCAAGTTCCAGAGCACTACATACCCAGAGTGCTGCAGTGCTCTAAGTGCCAGAAGTTTTGGCACACCCGTGCCACCTGCAAGAGTGAGGTTGAGGTTTGCAGATACTGCTCTGGACCTCATCCATACAGCCAGTGCCAGCACGCGAAGATCGACAAGGACTTCAGAAGGCCAAACAATAACAGAAAATGCGCCAACTGCCTCGGCAACCACGGCGCCAGGTACCTCGGCTGCCCCTGCCACCAAGACAGCAAGGAAGCCATGAAGATTGCCATCAAGACTAACCTGCCCTATAAAGAAGCTAGGAGGCAGTACGGGGTCACCAATCAACTCACCAAAAGGTACAAAGCACAACTGGTAGGCCAACTGAAGGACCTGCGATCAAAGTTCACCAGCATGGAGGAGGAAAAAAAACAAACGCAAGAAACACAGATAACAGCCGCGCAGCGCATCCTGGACGAGGCGAGGCAAGTTCAGCAGAAGATCGAGCAGGATGTCGCACGGATGGCTGTTATTCAGGCTGAGACAGAAGAAAGGATATCAAGCAGGGAGAAAGAAAACGACAAGAAGCAAGAAACACAGAAAACGACCGCTCAGCGCATCCTCAACGAAATGAAGCAAGTTCAGCAGATGATAGCTCAGGACTACGCGCGAATGGCTATTATAAAGGATGAGACTGATAAACAGCTACTTAAAATACAAGAAACTTTTAATGAGACATTCGACCTGCTCCAGACCAAGATCCAGACAGCCACACCCGAACCAGAGGATACAAAAGCACAAACAGACGAAGAAGCAACAGAGGAAGAACGATATCGCTCACCACCCAGACCCGACTGGCGAACGCCGAGTAGATTCGAAGGCAACTCACGACGGGGAAATAGAAGGAACACCAGGAGAGACGACAACTGGTAAAACTCCCTGAAGGAAACAGCACCATATGACGGGGTGGGACCACAATCACGCCGGGCCTCAACAAGCGCGCAAATCTGACCAGACATGAAAAACCTCATCAAGAAAGAAACGAACGCAATTAACCCATCAGAAGCCGGGAAGCTGATAACAAGCACTCCAAAGTACGAAAGACAAACTACAAGCTGCACCATAAGCACCCTACATAGCTAAGTCGGAAAACGAAGGCTGAAAGGGGTTATTCGTACCAAACAATGGCAATGGCATTGTTACCCCCGCTGAAAGGAAAGAAGCATGCAACCATCGTGAGTGTCTAGGCACCAACCATGACCAATGAAGATGACGTCAAAAACAAGATCTATGAGGACCTGCACAACGTATTAACATCTGTTCCCAAAGGAGACAAATTTATACTCCTTGGGGACTTAATGCCAGGACACCGCCTCTTGGAATGGCATCATTGGAAAGTAAGGGGTCAGAAATTGTAACAACA
Organism: Cepaea hortensis; assembly: GCA_963921405.1. NCBI lineage: Eukaryota > Metazoa > Mollusca > Gastropoda > Stylommatophora > Helicidae > Cepaea > Cepaea hortensis. The sequence continues at coordinate 136,468,917 of OY992877.1, forward strand.
ATGGGCTCCTCCTCCTTCAGACCTGTGCCGAACATGATCTCCTGATCGCCAACACAATTTTCTGTTTTCCCACGAGAAATAGGACATCGGGGATGCACACTCGCTCGAAACACTGGCACCTCATTGACTATGTCATCGTCAGGAGGAGTGACAGACAAGACGTTCGGGTGACAAAATCCATGTGTGGTGCCGAATGTTGGACAGACCATTGTCTCAAAAATAAACATACACATCAAACCACCACGGCGTCCTCAAGGGGTAAAAATGCACTAAACTAACTATATACATTTCTTCTTCTTTCGTTTGCTTGAAATTTGTCTATAACTGTTATCTCTTGTATGAATTTAACTGTATTTTTGTGTTCACTCAGTGGTCCATAGAGTTTATCTTCCACTGTTGTTTCTCTAGGCTAGAAGGGGAGGCTCCGTGGCGAAGTGGTCAAGCCGTTTGACTTCGGTTGTGGGTTCGATTCTGGGCAGCGTCCTTTGGTTCACGAGTTATGTGTTTCGGAGACTCCGTGGGTCGTCGCTAGACTAGAGCTACGGAGTTCGCGCTTTGTGCGACGCTTTCCGCGCTGTGGAAAGAGACCGAGCCATATGGAATAAAAGAAAGAAAGAAAAGAAAAAGCGCCTCAACGAGCGCCTTCGCAGCTGGCAAAGCCACCTTTTCTGCCCCACATGGCATCGGAGTAGTGTTTTGTGTGTGTGTGCTGTATTTCGTTGTGTTAGCTATCTGTGGTGTCCTATCCTTGACAAAGATTCTGAGAATCGAAACGACGGCCGTCCTGTGTTGTCGTATTGTACGCGTTTGTGGGTATTTTATTTTATTATTCATTTTATATATTTATTGAGTGCTTCTGATTTCGGATTTTCACCTGTATTTCCAAAGTAAAACATGATGAACTGATTAAAATGTTGGAGGATATCAACATTGATGGAAAAGATTTAAGAATAATAAAGAATGTTTACTGGAACCAAGTAGCAGCAATTAAAATGGGAAATAAAGAGGGTAGTTACGAACAGATAAAGCTAGGAGTACGACAAGGGTGTGTCTTGTCACCAGATCTTTTCTCCCTGTATAGCGAAGTAATAATGAAAGAGATCAAAGAGATGCCAGGAATACTAGTTGGAGGTTATAATATAAATAATATACGCTATGCAGATGACACAGTATTGGTGGCGGATAATTCAACAGACCTACAACAATTATTAGACATTGTAGTAACAGAGAGTGCAAGGAAAGGACTCTCCTTGAATATCAAGAAAACAGTAACAATGGTAATATCAAAGAAAATGGTGACACCAAAATGTGACATAGAAATAGAAGGGAAAATCCTTAACCAAGTTGATAATTTTAGATACCTAGGGGCATTTATAACATCAGATGGAAGATGTACAACAGAGATTAGGAGTAGAATAGGGCAGGCAAAAGCCGCTTTTCAGAAAATGAAGAGTATCTTATGCAATAAGTCACTATCACTGAATGTAAGAAAGAGAGTGCTGAAATGCTATGTAGAACCAGTTTTGCTGTATGGCAGTGAATCTTGGATCGTAAATGAACAAATTAAGAAGAAATTAGAAGCAACAGAGATGTGGTTCCTGAGACGAATGTTGCGAATTCCTTGGATTGCCAGAGTAACTAACGACGACTGCCTGAAACAGGCTAATGAAACTAGAACATTATATACAACAATAAGACAGAGACAAACATCTTTCTTCGGTCACGTGATGAGAAGAGAGGCATTGGAGAACATCGTAACAACTGGAAAGATCGAGGGGAAGAGAGGCAGAGGTAGACCAAGAGAAGTGATGCTGGATGGATTGAGACGGTGGCATGGAGGAATATCAGCACCAGAGTTGATCCAGAAAACCAAAGACCGAGATCTGTGGAGAGCCATGAACGCCTACGCCAGCCGGCACGGCACTTGATGATGATGATGATGATGACCTGTATTTCACGATACGGATCTCCTTGTAAGGTATGTGCACGTGTTGATGTTAAGTACGTTTCTTCTCGCAGGAGCTTAATATACCTATTTGTTTCCAATTCATATGGGATAAAACCCGGTGCAATGAAGTCGACCCTGTCGACGTTTAAGCGACTTTTTTTTTTTTAGGCCAGATGGTTTGACTAGATATGTCGTATTTTGAGCAGTCTTGGAATGTGCGATCTGCGGTCTTGGAATGTGCGATCTGCGGTCTGCGACGCCAATCCACATGTGCACATAGCTGATTCGCCCATCTTGAATTTTGTATACACGTGGTTGCGTAATCTATTGTGTCCTGTTCTGGGGCGTAGAATAATGATTCATTTTGGTTTGTCCATTAGGTGGTAGGTAGTCTTCTTGAGCAAGTTTTGGTGGCTTTCTGACTAATTTGATCATTCTTTTCTTTTGGTGGTATGTAATGGGTACATCAGGTTGTTCTTCAATGCGAGGTACATGAACAGATGGTTGTCAGATGGTTCACACGTATGAGAACAATGTCTGCACAAGATACGATAGTTTCAATGACTACTGACAGTAGCAAGCGACGTTCAAAACTGGAAAATAGACTGGATGGGTTTGTGTGTGCGTGCGCGCGCGCGTGTGTGTGTGCGCGTGCGTGTGTGAAAGTAAATGTGTTTTTCTTTTAAGTAAAAAAGAGTTCGATTCTTTGTTCGTTTCGCCCATCTATTTAGCCAGTTTTCTCTTTTGCTTTTTTCCGGGGATCTGTTGGACCAGTGGTTCTCAACCGGTGGGGAATCCCCCCACCCTCCAGGGGGGGGGGGGATTTTATGGTTTCCAGGAGGGGGGGGGGAATTAAGATTATTCCACGATAGCATTAATACAAGAACCAGTTATTTGATACTGTGTTTCCTTTAAATTTTACAGTTCTGTACTTCTCTCCCTGATGAAATTTGTTTTATAACGTAAGTAGACCCGCAAATCACGTTTTATGTGGATGTCTAGACTTGTTCTAGTATGTGTTATTAAATTTAGCTTCCATTTTTATGTATACTGTGTAAGGGTGGGGGGGGGGGGATTTATAGGTAGGAAATTCGAAAGGGGGGGGGGGAATGACGTTCTGAACATATGGTAAAGGGGGGCATGGGCCAAAAAAGGTTGAGAACCACTGTGTTAGACCTTTCTCCTACATTGTTATTTTGCGACTACTGTTATTAGAAAACCTGTTTATTTCCTATTAATTCACAGTGACCACAAATCCACCTGTAATGTTATATACTTGGAGAAACAGTCAGTCATAGTTGTCATATTGTCACCAGTATACTAATCAACCCTGACAATTATGACAATCATAGTTACATACTAAGATATGACAATTACCGTATGGAGTAACAATGGTGATATCAAATAAAAAAGTAACACCAACATGTGAAATGGACATAGAAGGAAAAATGATTAACAAAGTGGATAATACCCAGGGGCATTTATAACATCAGACAGAAGGTGCACAACAAAGATTAAGAACAGAATAGGGCAAGCAAAGGCCTCATTTCAGAAAATAAAAATTATTTTATGCAATAAGTCGCTATCATTGAATGTAAGAAAAAGAGTGCCGAAGTGCAATATAGAACCTGTTTTGCTGTATGGCAGTGAATCCTGGAATGTAAATGAAAAAATTAGGAGGAACTTGGAAGCAGCATCGATATGGTTCCTAAGACGAACGTTGCGAATTCTTTGGACTGCCAGAGTAATTAACAACGATTGCCTGAAAGAAGCTAATAACACTAGAACATTATATACAACAATAAGAAAGAGACAAACAGCTTTCTTTGGTCATGTTATGAGAAGAGAGGCATTGGAGAACATCGTGACGACCGGACAGATAGAGGAGAAGAGAGGCAGAGGCCGACCAAGAGAAATGATACTGGATGGATTGAGACGGTGACATGGATGAATATCATCAGCAGAGTTGACCCAGAACACCAAAGACCTAGATATGTGGAGAGACATGAGCGCCTCCGCCATCTGGCACGGCCAACTCGATGATGATGATAGCGTAAGGAGTGCACTAGGCAGAGAGAACGGTCATACTGTATAGGCAACATGTGGTCTCTTAATTCAGCCCAGGCCTTGTGCTATAGAAAGATATAACTCCAGTTTACAAACTGTCGTATGTCAAGACGGCAAGGTGCCAGTCAGTCAGACATGATTGAGCTACCGTATGGCAGTAGACGGGATGTCTACCTGTTTTCTGTTATCGCCGAATGCAGGCGGCGCTCACCAAACCCGACACCCTACATTGTACCAAGGGCTTCGGGTAGAGGAGCACAATTGGGAGGGTACAAGCCTTATCCTGGTGCGAGTATATGCAACCTAAGACTAAAAAAATGGCAGGGCAGATCCGTTTTGGAAGGCAACTATTCTAGAATCGAAGCTCCGACAGGCGGACAGTTAGAGCATTGTTTTGCTGATTCGACAGCTTCTACAGCTTGTCTTGTTCCAGATGTATTGCGCACATTGATGTTACCACTCTTCACAGTAGCATAAGCTCATATAAGTACAACATTTGTAGTTTATACAACATGGATATTTTTGACTAAAGAAATACAGCCTAGGTTGTTGTAGACCACGGATGGAGATATCGGAAAATACAGAAACTTAAAGAGCAGAAGACAATTTGTGTGGTAATGATTGATTGACACGCTCGAAGTCATTACACCAACACAAATGTAAGTGGCTCTACTGCCCAGTCTATGATGGTCTAGTTCAAGGTAGGTGAAGTCTTCACACCAATAAAAATGTAAGTGGCTTTACTGCCCAGTCTATGGCGGCCTGTTGTCTAGTCCAAGGTAGGTGAGGTCCCATATTCTAATTCCAACTTGCCGTTAATCATAGGTATGTGGGGAACCCACGCTTGCATGCTACGGCCGGTGTGTTGTCTTGAGACGTATTCGTGTATGTTTAGTGTACTTCTTATGTTATATAGCCATCATTTTCTTGGTCTTCTCCTAGCTCTATATGCAGATCTTTTTGTGATTGTGTGTCAGTGTACGTGAACATGAAACTATTGATGGACTGGCCTCCAGGGGAACACTAAGGTTGAACAAGCTAGACACGCTACAGTTGATAGATAATTGAATGTTGCGCAAGGAAACACAAATCGACGAACACGCGTCTGCAACTGGTGGAATTAGGGATCCTATTTGGCCCTAGGGTGAAGGAACGTGGTAAAGGACGGAGTTCATCTGTGCGTAACAAACTGGCAACTGATACTAGAGTAATGTCCTTCACCATCATGAACATGCACCTTGTGAATGTGGTGTAGACGTTCATGTCTCTCAACAGATCTCGGTCCTTGCTGTTCTGATCACGTTGTTAGTGATTCTTGCAGTCCAAAGTACTCGTTCTCTGACTCTGATCTGTAGAATTCCACGAAACCTTGGGAAGAATATGCGGTGACTTTTCCCTTAACTTCCACACTCAAACGAGGGTCTTTTACCCCTGCCTTTGACATACATTTGCGATTGTCAGGACATTTGACCTACCTCGAGTAATTAGACCATGATGATGATTCTCAAGTCGTTAGTCGTTAGTCGTGGTTCCAACATCACAGCAAAGGGTCGTCCCCATTATGCTCCGTTCCCGTGCCAGTGAATATCACATAAAATGTTTCTCAATGCCCCATGTGAAAAGTGGGAAAGACAGAAGTCTCGACAAACAACGGCCCGCTCCGGCACAGTGTGCAAAATGCTACCGCCGGAATGTCACCACAAAAGTCAAGATTCTCAAACAATCCAGGAATAAGTATCTATACGCTTCGATATTTTTTTTAATTTTTGAGATAAACTGAGGACAAACGAGGGCAGGCATACTCCGAGTGTAGTAATATCGGTGTTGGAAAACGAAAGCAGGTAAACATTCGAAACGTTGCTAAATTTACCGATTTCGTTGTAATTTTATCATAATTAATTAGACTACACAGATCATCATCGTATTTTATAATATGATAAATACCAATGAGGAAATGTGCAACACATGGAAAGAATATTTTATTGAATTACTAAATTGTGAAGCTCCAAGTAACATTTTCTCACAGGAAGAGGTTCTAACATGCGAACCACAAATTGAAGAACCTACATTTGAAGAAATCCTATATGTAATCACACGACTTAAAAACAATAAGGCAACTGGGACTGATGGAATTGCTGCTGAATTTATAAAGGCAGGTGGCCATGCATTACATCTAAAGCTATACGAACTAATAATAAAAATCTGGAGGACAGAAGAATTACCCCATGACTGGAAAGAGTCATTATTGATACCTATCTTTAAGAAAGGAGACAAGTTCCAATGTGGAAATTATAGAGGAATATCACTACTGTCCACAAGCTATAAGATACTATCCGCAGTATTACTAAATAGACTAAAACCATATTCAGAAGTCATATTAGGTGACTACCAGGCGGGTTTTAGACAAAACAGATCAACAATAGATCAGATATTTATCTTACAACAAATAGCCGAGAAACATTGGGAATATAAAAGAGATCTCCATAACATTTTTGTGGATTTTAAAAAGGCTTATGATAGTGTCCATAGGAATAGTCTATGGAATGCTATGCAGGAATTTGGAATACCAAGGAAGTTAATCAACATGACCAGACTATGCATGGAAGATACTTATAATATAGTAACATATAAAGGCAGGAAATCAGACCCCTTCCAAATAACATCTGGCTTGAAACAGGGTGATGCACTATCGCCGCTACTCTTCAATCTGGCTCTAGAGAAAGTTGTAAGGAAGGTAAAGGAGGAATATGATATTGGAGGAACATCCAAGCTGCTTGGTTATGCAGATGATATAGATATTATAGGGCAAAGTGAACAAAAGACATTGGAAATATTGACTCACTTAAAGGAAAAAGCCCAACAGATGGGGCTGGTTATCAACCAAGATAAGACAGAATATATGGTAATTTCAAGAGACGGAATGGCTAGAAACTCTGGCCACATACAAATAGATAATATGACCATTAAAAGAACGGAAACATACAAATACCTGGGTACGATCTTCAACTGCTCCAACATCATAAGGGAAGAAATACAAACTAGAATCAACTCTGGAAATAAGATATACTATGCACTACAACATCTACTAAAATCAAAGGCGCTATCTCGTAACACCAACATCACAATATACAAAACACTGATCAGACCAGTTGTGCTGTATGGCTCTGAAACCTGGAGTACAACGAAAGGAGACGAAGCCTTGTTACAAACCTTTGAGAACAAAATTTTAAGACGCATCTTTGGACCCATTAGGAATACACAAAGTGGAGAGTGGAAAAGAAGAAGTAACAAAGACATTTATGATCTGTTTAAGTCCCCGCTAATCACTGGTATCATGAAGGCTAATAGACTACAATGGCTGGGGCATATAGAAAGAATGGAAGATAATAGGGAAACAAAACTCGCTTACACTCAGGAAATAAATGGCCGTAGACCCCGAGGTAGACCAAGAAGACGGTGGAGAGATAATACATGTACAGACCTACAAGCACTTGGAATCAACGACTGGCAAGAGAAGGTCCACCAGAGAGACGAATGGAGACGGATTGTATTTGCAGCAAAGAACCTCAATGGCTAGGAACGCTGAAGAAGAAGAAGAAGAAGATTGGATAACAGTCAACCCGTATGGGAAAATGGAGGCGGACGTTCAGTCAGGCTGCCACTGGTAAGGGCTGACAATCAACCTTTAGGGAAAAATGAAGGCGGACGTTCAGTCAGGCTGCCACTGGTACCGTTTGACAATCAACCCTTTGGGGAAAATGGAAGCGGAAGTTCAGCCAGGCTGCCATTGGTACGGGTTAACAATCAACCCTTAGGGAAAAATGAAGGCAGACGTTCAGTCAGTCTGCCACAGTTACCATCATCAGCACGGGAACTCTTCGTTGGCTACTGAAGAAGGGAACGGGGCTCGAGCGGGAATGTCCCGAGTGCAGTGATGTTGACTCATGGTTTCATATGTGGATGACACATTTGCGAGGGGTGGTGGGGGTGGGGTGAAATACCGCATCTGAGGATTTGAATCTTTCTGTAGTACTTTCTCCTCGGCGGTGTTTTACCACAGTTTCGTTTCGTATTCTTTCTTGGTACGACATTTACATTTGTGAAATCGGTTCTTCTTTACTTGCCAGTTGTTACTGATTTCACCTTTCAAAAATAAACAAACTTAAAATGTCTAGTCAAACATGACATTGTTGACCAAAAAAAATCTGTATACAATAATGTTCTGTTATATTCACTATTCCGATTTCATGAAGTGTTGATGTATAACACCCCCTCCCCACAACATATGGTATATAAAGTATTCAGCTAAACATCTGTGGCCGAACGCTTCCCGTATTTTGTTGAAATAAAAAAAATAGTTAAATACAAATATAATATCTGCATTTTTACAAAATTAATACGACCTTAAGCAATAGCTGTAGTGAAACTGCCGAATTTAAATAAAGGAACGTAACCATGAAAACTTAACAGTTTGTTGACCGGAAAATTTACCAAATTCCTGGCACAAGGTCTTCTCCTTGGATCTGTATATAGTCTCACAGTGGCAAGACGATATTGTGGTGCTGGTAGTTCTTCAATCTTAGATAACGCAGTTATCTTTTTATTAGAAAGCTTTTAGTCAAACAATATGTGGAGAACACAGACTACAAGAAAGGTATTATGAACAAGTTATGCATATAACTGTTTCACATATCAATCAGAATTTGTTGAAACCGATCAGATCGTGACTGACAGACAGTAACTAATTTTTCAATCAAGTTCAAACTTCAAGTCATCATTCGTCCATGGTCCATGGACATTCTGTTTTTCTCAAATGGAGAGAATGGTGATATATTTTAAAGTACTGTCTGATTCAGACATTAAAAGAAAATTACTTGGCTGTCTGCTATAGTATTGACGCCATTTACAGTCACATCGAGTCAGTATGCATGCAGACGATGTCATGAAAAGGGCCCCTGCTGTGGGACTGGTAGTGGCAGTGGTACTACTAGTACTACTACCACACTGGTAGTATATATAATAATAATATTAATATATGATGTCTATATCAATGTGTAGTGTTAGGAAAAGGACCGCCTCAAATGTGTAGTCCTTAGTGACTGAGGTGTAGGTGGCCATCATTCTTTCTCTCCCATAGCAAACGAGAACTATGGAAGACAGTAGTAAAGCAGTTACATGGCTCAAGACACAGACCTTCACTTGGGCACGTTTCCTTAGTGACTCAATGAGTATGCTCAGGAAGATAGAGATGGGGTGGGTCTGAAGATGGTGGTTTTTGTTTCTTGAGCGGTCAAGACTGGCTAAGATTAGTTTCATTTTCATGCCAGGACATGTGGATGTACATGGAAATGAGCAGGCTGACAGGCTTGCAGATAAGGCTAATGTGGCGGACGGACGAGCCATGGACCAGGCTTAATATTCTGAATGCTCTACGAGAAGTAGGTCATTTGCGAGAAACAAGTGATGACTGTGATTTTACATCCATGGTCAGACTGCAAGAACAGCAAGTTAAAAGAAGTGTGGCCAAACGAGCAATATGCAGGAAGCCCAAAGAAGGTTAATCAACTAACACAGAACTGGTGTCATTAGCTGCCACATGCTGCTGTGGGATTTACTGAGGAGGGGATCTGAGAACTTATGGACTGAATGGTTCAATGAGCAGTAATGATGACCTATCGACAAACTAACTAACTAACTAGCGAACGAGAGCTGGCATAACAATCTTGTTTGACTGTACTCATGCCATTGTCCACTCAACATCCTAACTGTTACACCAATAGCGCTGCTAATACCATTGCATATTTTACAGAAACTACAAAATAATTAAGTAGTTCAAATTAAGGAAAGGACTGTTGTACATGCCTTAAGGTACATTGGGCACATGGCGCTAGACCCTAATTTTTATAGACCAATCGGCACTCGGTGGGGGGAGGTGTTTCACACCTTCCGTTGACCTGGAAACCCAGATCAGTTAAAAAATCCACCTTGCAAAATTTTAAATTGGCTGCTTAATAATTTATGGGTTTATTTTATCGGTTGTACAGAAACTACAAATTGATCTAACCTTTCAAATCCGACTATTTTATTATATATGGGTTCGTTATTTTATTAGCACAGGACATATAACCCATAGCCTTAAGTAGAAAACTGAGTAGTCTATTTGTAGCTGTATCAACCTACACTGTAAAACATATATGGTGTATATAAAGAAAGATATTAGTTATGTAGGCTCTCATGCCCATATCGTATAAGACCCATAAGAGACGCATGGATTTAGTAACATCATAGCCTATTGTACATGTTGTAAGAAGTAACCAAGTATGGTTGGTGTAAGACTGGAAACAGCTGCAAAATGAAACCAACCATGAACAAGTCTACAACCAGCTTGGTGTGAGTTGATGAGGTGGTTGAGGGCAGATGTTCCATTTAGAGATGAAAGGCAAAAGATGAAAATTAAAATTCAAAGTTTGATGAAGCATATTCAGAGAAAAGAATTACAAAGCAAAAGTTAAAGAAACATACTCACTTGATGTCAGTAAATAGCTATCTCAAGAAGACAAGATGCAGTTAAAATGCAATGGGTTAAATTGGAAAAATTGTAATAATGATTAGAATAGATCAACAGAAGTGGAAAAGGTTAACTTTACAAGTACCATCACAAGGTCAGGAATGGATGATGCAGCTATAAAGCCTTCATTAGCAAACACAAACAAAAAGACTCCTAACTACACAAATGTACCACAATAAAATGGTATTTATTCTGAAAACATGGGTCCTGATGTCCTTTCCCTCTTCTTCTTCTTCTTCTTCAGCGTTCCGAGCCATTGAGGTTCTTTGCTGCAAATACAATCCGTCTCCATTCGTCTCTCTGGTGGACCTTCTCTTGCCAGTCGTTGATTCCAAGTGCTTGTAGGTCTGTACATGTATTATCTCTCCACCGCCTTCTTGGTCTACCTCGGGGTCTACGGTCATTTATTTCCTGAGTGTAAGCGAGTTTTGTTTCCCTATTATCTTCCATTCTTTCTATATGCCCCAGCCATTGTAGTCTATTAGCCTTCATGATACCAGTGATTAGCGGGGACTTAAACAGATCATAAATGTCTTTGTTACTTCTTCTTTTCCACTCTCCACTTTGTGTATCCCTAATGGGTCCAAAGATGCGTCTTAAAATTTTGTTCTCAAAGGTTTGTAACAAGGCTTCGTCTCCTTTCGTTGTACTCCAGGTTTCAGAGCCATACAGCACAACTGGTCTGATCAGTGTTTTGTATATTGTGATTTTGGTGTTACGAGATAGCGCCTTTGATTTTAGTAGATGTTGTAGTGCATAGTATATCTTATTTCCAGAGTTGATTCTAGTTTGTATTTCTTCCCTTATGATGTTGGAGCAGTTGAAGATCGTACCCAGGTATTTGTATGTTTCCGTTCTTTTAATGGTCATATTATCTATTTGTATGTGGCCAGAGTTTCTAGCCATTCCGTCTCTTGAAATTACCATATATTCTGTCTTATCTTGGTTGATAACCAGCCCCATCTGTCCTTTCCCTCAGAACAAAAAATTCTTTTTGTGTACCGACTTGCACCTCCAAACACACATTTTTGTGTTCATCCATTCCATCACTTGTCATTACGTTCATGTAAAGCTCATTCTTTCCACTTTCCACTTTTATTGATATATTAATTGTATGAAAAAGTTCAGCAAATTGCAAGGAAGGAATGTACATCTTTAATCAAAACCCAATGTTTTATTTTAATTTAGATCAGAAAAACATTAAACAGAATAGTTTTTCTTAACTATCATAATTTCTATTAACCCTTTACAGGGCATAGCGGCCATTAGCGGCCGATTGCTTAAACGAGCGTAGCGGCCGATTACGGCCGATACTATTATGCATTGTAAAAACGCGATCTCTCGGCTTTCCGACACTTCCGACGGCTACTTTCACTTTCGCCGATAGCTTGACAACGTGGCCGCCATTTGTAAACGCGCTACAATGAATTTGAACGGACTTTGACAGACTTTTTTTGATAGTTTTCGGGATTTTTACGCTGTTTTTCAAAATGGATTTCGGCGATTCTTCAAGTGATAGCCGAGATTTCGCTAGGTTCAGTTTAAATGACATTAAAGGGCACGAAGTTGACTATTAATTGGAGCTAGATATCAGTGCAAAGCGTTACTTTGCATTAGCAGTTTGAGTCGGACTTTAAAGAAAGTGATTATGATTCTGAAAATGTGTTTGTAAATTGCCGTATAGATGACGGAAAATCACAAACAACATGCTGTATTTCGTAAATATTTGTGTTCATATATGGATTACCAACAACAATCACATGAGTAACATATTCTGCATGCTTTTCCCTTCATTGTGTTGTTTATTTAACTAAAATCGGTTGACTAACACCTTATTTGTGATGTTTTTACTAACGCGACCCGACATTTTACCAAACCTGAAAAAATCTTGCCCGTTCAGGGCTAAAAAACGGACAAGCGTCTGCCCTGTAAAGGGTTAACAGAGTTGTTCAGTAATTCTGTCTATTTAACAATTAACATTGTAGCATTTAAAAAATAAAATTGTTAAAAATTATCTGTTTTATTTGCAGGGACGGCACATTATAACAGCACTAAAAAACCTATCGACAGAATCAGCCACCCCCAAACAAAATGTTCCACCTACAGTTGCACAGCGGCCATCCAGGTTGTCAAATGTTTTAAGTATTCTGAAGTTATTGAGCTACGTTTATACCCTTGGTAACAAATAACACCATCTATATAATCAGAACAATTCCAATTCCTACTGACACTTGTTTATTCAGCTGTATCTTAATTATTTTGTTTTTATTTTGACTCCTATGTGTGTGTGGTTTCTTAACATTGCAGAGAACAGAATTCTATAGCTGAGTTTTAAAAACTGTTCTCATAGCAGTAAGTGCTCAAAATTGTATCAAAAGAACTAATCAGTTTCATAATTGACACTTTTGTCTTTAATAGGTCCATTGCAGTTAGATATTCTGTGAATAATTGGTTGGTGAATTCTATGCAAAATAAATTTTAACTCTTTAGTCCGATGCAACTGCGTTCAGATTATCCAGAAAAGGCTTGCATCTTTGAAGTGAGGTTCATATAGAGACTTTCATTCTGACCTGGCATCAAAGTACCATCTCCATGGGAATTGTGTTGCGGAGATGTCCTTTCCCTCTCCAAACTCAGGAATCAGCAGGTTATTCTATACCAGTACTGGAACTTCACATCTTTGAGAGGCATATTGGGATGTAACCAAGTTAAGATTTAGCCCTACCTTGGTAATTTTTCTTTTGATGCTTTTAAGTATTATCATTGTCAGCAGACTCCAACCCAGTACCCAGAGGGAAGCTATGAATGGTTGAGCTGCATCATAGGTCTATCAAAGACCACGTGGTGGATCTACTGCATAGCCTACACAGGGGTGCATTGTAACTCAGGGTGATTTTCTGATCTCATGGGCACAAATTGTAGGGACACTGAAGATGGAGACAGGACAAATAATTCATGGCACACATGGTGACATGTTGACACAGATGTTGACAAATCAACATTACCAAGCTCTTGGCATTCACATTACTTGTGGCTCTAGTAGACATGGTGGAGACACTGTAGGTGTATTCATAATCAGTTTATTAAAGATACAGTCAACATTCTTGCACTTCTACATCTGGTGAAGGAGACAATGCACATATGTGTCACCACGAGTGCTTTCATTTAGATTCTACTTAATGAATCGATTTTATTGCTTTGTGTTATTATTAATGTTTTCAGGATCCTTATACTTCAATGCAAGGGTAGGAAATCAAGGTGATAGATACACATTAGGAAACTATGGTCTAGAAGAGAGAAATGAAAGAGGATACAGACTCATAGAGTCGGCAAAAGAACAGGAAATGATTGTAGGAAACTCATGGTTTAAGCAACACCCTAGAAGATTATGGACATGGAGGAGTCCTGATAGCAGGATTAGAAACCAGATTGACTACATTCTGATTAGCAGAAGATTTAGAAACGCGCTAACAATGGCAAAAACAGTTCCCAGTGCTGATTGTTATAGTGACCACAGATTACTTACAGGAACATTGAGGATAAAGTTGAAGAAAGTCAAATATATAACAGGAAACACTAAATATTATTTGTGTACATTGAGTAATGACAAGGAAATACAAAACAAATTCAACATAGAAGTACAGAACAGATTTGATATATTGTCTGATCTAGAGATCCTATTCCAGGATGTGGATGATCAATGGGAAATGTTGAAGAATTCAATCAGTTTGGCTGCAGACACAACTATTCCAAAATTAAAGAAGGTGGGTTGTAAGAAATGGATGACTGAAGAAATTTTACACCTAATGGAAACAAGAAGACTCAACAAATATAATTCTGCCAAATATGAAGAAATTCACTGACAAGTCAGAATATTATGTAAGGAGGCAAAAGAAGCATGGCTGGAGGAAAAGTGCTTAGAAATTGAAAAACAACACAACAGTCAAAATACCAAATTAGTGCACAAAAGAATTCAGGAACTTACTAATAAAAGAACAAGTACATCAACAGGCTGTCTAAAAACTAAAGATGGCAAAATCGTAATAGAAACAGATCAGATTCTACATGTATGGACAGATTATGTGAAAAACCTTTATGATGATAACAGAGAGGAACAGTGTGATATTAGATTTAATAATGAAGGACCGCCAATTTTGAAGATGGAGGTTCTTCTTCTTCTTCTTCGTTCATCCGGAGTTTTTTTTTCGGATGTGATTGCGTTGTGCCTGTTTACAGCAGAGCTGCGTTCTTGCGCCGTTAGGCCGACACATCCGACTTCTGCGGGCATTTGTTGACCGGGTTAACCTTCCCGGGAGATGGAGGTTCAAAATGTTCTTAACCTTATGAAAGCTGGCAAGGTCCCCGGTGCAGATGACATCACAACAGAAATGATTAAAGCTTTAGAAGAATTTGGAATAGAGCAAGTCACCAGACTGCTGAACACATTATATGATACTGGAGATATACCTTCTGAATGATGTAACTCTGTATTTATTGCAATCCCAAAGAAATCAGGAGCCTTGGAATGTGATCAACATAGAACAATTAGTATAATGAGTCACATCACAAAGATTTTGCTACAAATTATCATGCAAAGAGTGAGGAAGAAAATACAACCTGAAATAGGGGAAGAACAATGTGGGTTTTTAGAAGGAAAGGGTACAGTAAATGCTGTGTATATGCTGCGAACAGTTATTGAACGTGCTATAAAAGTAAACAAGGATATACATCTTTGCTTTATTGACTACACAAACGCTTTTGATAGAGTTAGACATGTCAACATGGTGGATATGCTTGCAGATCTACAAATTGATGGGAATGACATTCATCATCAAGTGCCATGCCGGCTGGCGTAGGCGTTCATGGCGCTCTATAGATCTCGGTCTTTGGTTTTCTGGATCAACTCTGCTGCTGATATTCCTCTATGCCACCGTCTCAATCCATCCAGCATCATTTCTCTTGGTCTGCCTTTGCCTCTCTTCCCCTCGATCTTTCCAGTTGTTACGATGTTCTCCAATGCCTCTCTTCTCATCACGTGACCAAAGAAAGATGTTTGTCTCTGTCTTATTGTTGTATATAATGTTCTAGTTTCATTAGCCTGTTTCAGGCAGTCGTCGTTAGTTACTCTGGCATCCAAGGAATTCGCAACATTCGTTTCAGGAACCACATCTCTGTTGCTTCTAATTTCTTCTTAATTTGTTCATTTACATTCTAAGATTCACTGCCATGCAGCAAAACTAGTTCTTCTTCTTCTTTGCGTTCATCCAGAGTGTTTTTTCAGATGTGATTGCGGTGTGTCTGGTTAGGCACCCTTGGATCGAAACCCTTAGGTCAACACATCCGGCATTTAGCGTGCATTTTTGACCAGGTTTGCATTCCTGGGAAACTGGTTCTACATAGCATTTCAGCACTCTCTTTCTTACATTCAGTGATAGTGACTTATTGCATAAGATACTCTTCATTTTCTGAAATGCGGCTTTTGCCTGCCTATTCTGCTCCTAATCTCTGTTGTACATCTTCCATCTGATGTTATAAATGCCCCTAGGTATCTAAAATTATCCGCTTGATTAAGGATTTTCCCTTCTATTTCTATGTCACATTTTGGTGTCACCATTTTCTTTGATATTATCATTGTTACTGTTTTCTTGATATTCAAGGAGAGTCCTTTCCTTGCACTCTCTGTTACTACAACGCCTAATAATTGTTGTAGGTCTATTGAATTATCCGCCACCAATACTGTGTCATCTGCATAGCGTATATTATTTATATTATAACCTCCAACTAGTATTCCTGGCATCTCTTTGACCTCTCTCATTATTACTTCGCTATACAGGGAGAAAAGATCTGGTGACGAGATGCACCCTTGTCGTACTCCTAGCTTTATCTGTTCGTAACTACCCTCTTTATTTCCCATTTTAATTGCTGCTACTTGGTTCCAGTAAACATTCTTTATTATTCTTAAATATTTTCCATCAATGTTGATATCTTCCAACATTTTAATCAGTTCATCATGTTTTACTTTATCAAATGCCTTAGTATAATCTATGAAGCACAAATATATGTCTCTCTGTTTCTCTATTGACCTTTCTATTAGTGTCTGTAATGTATAAATTGCATTGTTTGTGCCCTTCCACAAATCCATACTGTTCTTCACTAATTTCCATTCTTCTTTTCTTTTTGGTTCTTCTCATTATGATTCTGAGTAGAAGCTTAGTGATATGGTTTATAAGGTTAATTGTACGAAAATCTTCACAATCAATTTCTCCTGGTCTTTTTGGTATAGCTATAAATACAGATTTCGGCATATCACTAGGTAATTATCCACTGCTGTAAATATCATTCAACATTTTGGTTAATATATTACTTCTAATTCTTCTATTGTGATTTCATCTGGCCCAGCTGTTTTTCCTTTCTTCATACATTTCATAGCGTCAGCGACTTCTTCTTTCAGAATAGGTGGACCTTCTAAGTTACTATCTTCTGTTAATTCTTCCCTTTCTCCATCATATAATTCTCTTATATACTCATTCCACCTCTTCATTATAGCACCTTCCTCTAATAATATCTTTCCTGTTTTTGATTTCAAACACCCTGTATTTATTCTAATTTTTCTTCTGTAAGCTCACTGATTTGTCTGTGCATATTTTTTGTATCTTTAATGGAATTTAATTCAATTTTTTTTGCATTGCTCCCAACTTTCTTTAACCTTCCCACATTTATCTTTTATTTCTTTATTTATCTTAGCGTATTCTTGTTTGGAAAGACATTAGACTTATAAAAAAACATATATTGGAAACAACAAGCTGCCATAAGGATTGATAATGAAGTAGGACAATATCAGCCTATTAAGAGAGGTGTTAGGCAGGGATGTGTAATGTCTCCAGATTTTTTTTCCCTATACAGTGAAAATATTTTCAGAAATGTAGAAGATATAAATGGAATCAGCATTGGAGGACGAAACATCAATAACATTAGATATGCAGATGATACAGTGTTGATTGCAGACAATGCACAGGATCTGCAACAATTAGTAGATGCGGTTGTTGTACACAGTGAGCAACTGGGGTTAGGATTAAATTGTAAAAAGACACAGGTTATGGTCGTCACTAGGAAGAACGAAGTACCACAATGTAATATACAAGTAAATGGGAGTATTCTTCAACAAGTGAATCGGTACAGTTATCTCGGAACAGTCATAACATCTGATGGGAGATGCCTTGAAGAGATTAGAACAAGAATCTGCAAAGAATACCATGGACAGACAGAAAAACCAATGACCAAGTACTACAGGAGACAAATGAAAATCGTAAATTGATTAGAGAAATTAGATGTAGACAGTCAACACTTTTTGGACATGTTATGAGAAGAAATGGATTGGAGAACTTAGTGACAACTGGTAAGATCGAAGGGAACAGACCAAGAGGAAGACCGAGAGGAAAATACCTGGATGGCTTGACCACATGGCATGGACGAGACAGGAACACTGAGCTGATCCATGACTCTGGTGATCAAGTGAAATGGCGAGTCATGAACGCCCATGCTTTCCGGCATGGCATATGATTGATTGATTGATACATTGCTAACACTGATGCTTCCATCATGACTTTCCTATGCCTGTGTCCAAGATTCTTTGATTTGGACTCTAATTAAGCAATCAGTTGTTCAGCTTTGCATCTATATCTATATCCTTTCAGGATCCGTATACATTACTAGGAGCTGTGATGGCATAATAGTTAGTGCGCTTGCTTGCCTAGACAGTGGTCCGAGTTCAATTCCTAGCAGAGGCAGGGTTATTTGTTTCTGAACAATTAAGCTCTGGGCTTGACCTGGCCTAATAAAATGAGTACCAGGCAATTTTCAGAATGTTCTGGGAATTGTGTGAGCCCCAATGGCAGTATCTGCTAGAGGATTACCTGCACTCTTACCTTATACATGACCAATACTGATGTTGCCATCATGTTGCTCATTTAACCACGTCTGGGGGTGATAGGATGAGATGAGATGATGTGATACATTACTAATGTTGTGTGTGTACTCTATCAACAGTGCAGCTGCAAGGACTCTGAAGTTCATTGGACTTGGTCTTCCAGTTGTGGCTGGTGGTGTAATAGGTTATGCATGGTATGACTTGGACTTTCGCAGACAGATAGAAGACAATCTGCCATATGCAAAGGAGATCTTTGAGAACATATTTCCACAGGATGAGAGAAAACCTACAACAGTGGGGTATGTTTTTTGACAATCAGCATATTTATCTTGAAGTTATATTAAAATGTCACAAAATATTAGTTACGTATAATTAAAGGAAATACTGGTTAGTGTGCTTGCCTACCAAGATGATGGTGCGGTTTAAAAAAAAAGAAGAAACGGTCTCTCGCTTTAAACTCATGCGTAGTCCATACACATGCTACTAATTTCTAGCGCACTGGACTGATTTTTGTATGTAGATAGCATTCCCTATTACCAGTGTCCCTTGCCATCAGGTGAACCCACTCCGACTTCAAAGGTGCTTGTAATGTACATCCCCAAGTGAAGGATGAGAAGTCAACATTTTAGTCCAACTGTTCGGTGTAGGGGTTGAACCCCTTACCTCGGCATCAGCACACCAGATGTTTAAGAATGAACATTCTGATCCATTCAGCCATGCTGACCTCCTTGTGCGGGTTCAATCCTCAGTAGAGGCAGGATAATTTTTTTTCTGACCAGTACGACTCTGGGGTTGATACAGCCTCATAAAAATGTATGCCAAACAATTTTCATAATGTTCTGAGAGTTGTCTGGGAAGGAAAGATAAGGAAGAGAACTGGCCAATCCACCTCATATGTCACAGCCTAGAATATGTGAAGGCCTAACACTTCACACCCCAGCAGCATTTCCTGCTATGGGACTGCCTTGACCTTCTTAGGTTAAAGAATCAAATATTTAAATATCCAGCAGTTTATCAGATAATATTAATTGTACTGTAAAATTTATTTTGCAATTTTAAAGCACACCTTAAATTTATAATGGACTAAAAATAGAGCTGGGTTGTATCTGAAGTTATTTGAAACTATATATTATTGGTAGAAGCCAATGTGGTATTGTGATTAGTGTTCTTGCCTGCCAAGACAATGTTGCAGATGATCCAGCCTCATAAAATGTGTGCCGATTAATTTCTATAATTTTCTGGGAGTGGAAGGCAGTGAGAAAGAGAGCTGACCACCCCACCTCATGCAGTGGCCGAGACTTGACACTCCAATGGCAGTATCTGCCATGGGGTTGCCTTTAACTTTAATATACCTAAAACACAACTTCAGCTAGTAAGACATGCTCAAAGCTTCTCAAATTTGGACTGAACATGCAAAGTATGAATTTATTTCTTCAGCGGGTTTTCTCACCATGGTGCACAGCACAACATATGTTATTAACTGGAACTGCTACTCTAACAATTTGTCAGAACAGTGGAGAAGACAGAAGCAAGGACTGTGATAACATTCCTAATGTTACAGGGAAAATCCCTATAGAAATACACAGGGAGATCAAACCAGTGTTTCATGATTCCGGACCTTCATATATGCTTTGATTTAAAAAAAAAACAACGTGAAGACAGTTTAAGTGTGGTCACTCATATGTTGCTGATATGCCAAGATTTGCTGACAGTCAGAGGACAATGATGGAAATGCAGCAAGAGTGATGAAAATCATTGACCAGTACCAAAAAATGGCAGCTGTATAGACAGAGTGAAACAACAGTTCATAGAAATTTACACAACAGAGTATGTGAAACTTTTAGGGCCCTCGTAATGCACAGGTGCAAGACCTCTCACAACACTTGCCTCTTGCAGCGAGCAGCCAAGGGTATGAATATTCACATTTTTAAACACTCACCCAGTTCTCAGAATTTGGCTCCATCAGACTTTTTTGCTTTTCCCAGATTTTAAATAACTGCTCAAATGAAATCATATTCACAGTGATGAAGTCATAGTGGCATGTGATAACTGGTTTAGTTAAAATAAAAAGGGTATTCTTTTCCCTAGGTCTCATCAAGGTCAAGCAGAGATAGCATAAGTATGTAATTTCAAGTGATGGCTGTAGTGAAAAGGAATAAAGACCATACACAATTTCACTTCTTTGTGATATTTTCTTGATAGTCAGGGTAAAGATTTATGATTTGCCCTTTGTATATTCAGGATGACATCTGAAGGTGTGGGAAGAAGAAGATGAAATGGGAATGAAAAAGAGTCAAGATGATACTAACTATATCATCCCTGTATGATGTTTTGTCATTGAAAATGTATGCTTAACAGAATTACCATTAATTTGTCTTCATGGTCTGAACTTGGCTGTTTTATTACTACTACTGCTGCTGCTCCTACTATTACTGCCGTAACAATGTTTTATATTTATTATTATTACTAGCTTAGCTGGCTCACTGGCCAAGGAGTTAGCAGCATTCTCCGTTAACCCCGAATACTCTCGTGGTTGACGTGAGCGCACAAGAATTAGAAGTGGTTCGAGTCGCGCCAGTGACTTACGAGAGTATGGAGCCGGTCGCTCAGAAAGTCGTGGCGTGCTGATGAGCGTTAAATAGCCTAGGAATCAACATACAGCTGAAAGATGCTAGTGTTGACCGCAATATCCTGAAACAGGATGGAAACGCGGAAAAAGAAAAAAAAATTATTACTAGTTTGAGGTATACTTATTCCATAAAGTTCATTTTCACTAAGTTTTCCTTTATTATAACGTGCATATTCTGTTTTCTCCCAGGATTAAGAACCCAGACCTTTCTCATGAGAAAAAGCCATTGCGAAATGTAAGTGATAGAGTGCAGAACATAGTCTCTTGTCATTTGCTGTATTTGCATGTGCTTCAGTTAATTAGATGAGTTAGACCAGTGGTTCAGAGACATGTTAACAGGGCTTTTGTTTGTTCGGCTGATATTAAATTTCTGTACAAGAAATACCCTGAAAATAAAGAAAATAAATCTTGTCTTTTAGCAGATCTTTTGCAGAATGTCACACTTATCATGGCCTGCCAGAAAGATTCTAAATTATCATTTTCCTAGCCTCATGCATTTTCATGTCCAAGGTGTCTTTAATTTCCTTAGCCCACCTTTATGCTAGTTGACCACTGCCTCTTCCATGAACCATGCCTTCTATTTCTCTTCATTTACATCATCAGGATGATTAATGTGCCCAAAATATTTCGGTTTCTGAGACATGATTGCTGTGCATGAACCAGTTTTCGACAGTGTTCAGCTCTTGTATGATGTCTTTGTGATTCATGGTGCTCTAAGAATTTAAAAGCTCCTTGCAGTGCTTTTATTCATGACACAATAGTCACTTATAGTATAATAAATAATGTGACATGTCTTCATATGGGGTCATCACTGTGGCTGTGGGGAATGATGTTCATCTGTAAGTTGAAATGTTGTTGAACAGTATTTTCATAGAAGCTCAGTCATGTCATTAAGTTAATTAGGCTGCATTTTCATCAGGTTATGGAAATTCTGTACACTCTAGGACATATTCGCACAGACTAAAGCTCTCGCAAATAGGGACATAGGGGAATTATTCAAAATTCTTGGCGCCCATCAAGGTTGTACCCTGTTTCTGGTGCTCATTAACATGTCTGGAATGATTGAAAGCGATACTCCTTTACTACTATTCAACATCAGTATAGATTGGAGGCTGACTTTCTTTTTACATTAACAATTTGTTAATGATATAAATCTTTTACATAGATGAGAATGAGAACTCCAAGACCTTACCTATCAGGCTAGAGTATGTAACAAGAAAAATATGGTTTCAAAATTAAAATAGATAAAAGCAAGATATTGGCGAATTGCTCATAGAAACATGCGGCAAAAGTTAAAACAAATGAACCCTTGTATATACCTAGCGTTTACTATATGTAACAATGGCACTTCAAATATAGAGATTAGGACATGATCAGAGATTCTTATATCCCAGGTTGAGACTGGGTATCATCTTGAAGAGTAAACCAGCTTTTCCATGAAGCTCAAATTATATAAAATACTTGTGTTTTCTATTCTTCTGTATGAATATGAGAGCTGGATACTTACTGTGAATACTGAACACAAGATCCAGACCTTACAACTCAATGTTATTGAAGATTTCTGCACATCTGCTGTAAAGAACACAAAACATGCTTTGCCTTAATTTATAGTGACCTTGTTCAGCCCATCTGCGTTCTGAAATTCTCAGTATGTTAATTCCATTTTTTTGCTAATGCGCATACTATTTATGGTAAAACAAATCTCAACAAGGAATTGTGGCATGCACATACTATTGATGATACAACCAGGACATTTGCAGATAAACATGCAGTGAACAGTACAGTGTGTACAATGAAAACAAGAGGTTGATCTATTGCAGCCAAACTTCATTGTAAAGACGACACTTAATTGATTGAAACATGAAAAGTATTTTACAAACTTTTCATTAAGATTAAAGTAGTTTTTAATTATGTTTAGTTTTTGGAAAATAGTACATTTGTTTTAGAAAAACATCCATCTAACATTTGTATCTTTTCTTCCCTGTGAACAAGATTCAGGAGGAAGCTGTGAAAGCTGTAACACAACAGACAGTTTCGAAGACAGCAGGTAAAACCTTTCTTGCATAACATGATTAGGATTTATGTAAGTCCATTCACAAACCATTATCGCATATGGGGTTGCGAGAAGCCCATTTTTTCTATGACCACAAGAGGGTGATTATGGCCAGTGTTATGCCTTTACTTTCTCACAGTAATCTCAGATACCTATTGTATAAGGCTGCATCCCAGCACTGGACTGATTGGAAAATAAAATCAGCTTTGGCATTACTGGCAAGTGAATTCTGTTAGTAGGCAAGTGACCTAACCACTACACAGTGATACTTCTTCTTCTGCGTTAATCCGGAGTTTTTTTCTGGATGTGATTGTGTTGTGCCTGTTTACAGCAGAGCTGCATTCTTGCGCCGTTAGGCTGACACATCCGACTTCTGTGGGCATTTGTTGACCGGGTTAACCTTCCCGGACACAGTGATACAAACTTCGCCATGGAGCAATCAAACAGCCGGAGGCTTCTGATCATCAGAAGAAGTCCCCCTTCCAAGAATGTTTCGGCTCTTTACCTTCTTCTGCTGCGTTATCCGGAGATTTTTTGGACGTGATTGCGTTGTGCCTGTTTATAGCAGAGCTGCGTTCTTGCGCCGTTAGGTCGACACATCCGACTTCTGCGGGCATTTGTTGACCGGGTTAGCCTTCCCGGGGCTTTACCTTCTTGATACTCTTTGGGGGCGGGCCAGCCCGGGTCATGACTCTGGATGTCTTTCGCCTGCCGTGTGTTCGATCTTTGCACTGTCCTTGCAAATAACTTGTGTTAACAATAACTTCCTAGGGTTATATTGTAATCTGCAAAAATTGCATGTCGTAGTAATAGTACCTGCATGCATGTGATACATGAAAAAAAATTAAACACTTATACAATGTAATGAATAATATGTGCTGATGTAACGGAAGTGATGATAGTGTAGGAATTAAATTATTTACTAAATGAATATACAGTAATCAGTCAGCCACCCCTGTTTTTCCCATTATCAGTGCTTTAGAGTCACCTCAGCTTCTTAAATTGTACTAGAAATTTTTCTGTGAAAGAAAACTGACAGGGACGTGAATTGGTCACACCACCTCATAGTTTCATGATTTGCTTTATGTGGAGTCGGTGCTGTGGCTTAGGTGCAGCGAACGTGTTTCACAATTCACCATCATACCAAGTCGAGTGTTCAGAATCAACTCCGGGTAATTTTGATGCAGGCCGCTTTGTGTTGATTTCTTTGATGTGAGGCGCTAGTCATTCAGAAAGCAAAGGTAAACTACTGAACATCAAAATAGCCTAGTAAATCACAAACAGCAAAAAAATACTGGGATTGATTGCGACGTCCTGTAAAGAATTTTATATGGTGACTTTACTTAACTTTAAGTGTTGTAACATTCTACATTTCTACATCACTATGCCATGTGATGTGACTGCCTTTACCATTGTTACTGTGATGTTTTTAGTGATGGTTACTCGTTGGTTAGTAGTAGAAGGGTTTAATAGGTAACATTAACAGATTGTAGCTGATTTAATATGTACAATCAAAGGTAAAGGAATCAACTTCGATGACTGGCCAAAATTACAAGATTTAATGGGCTCTAATTTTCATAGCTTACAATGTGTATAGTGTCAGTAGCAAAATGCGTCCATGCCAGAGGACTCTACATGTACACCCAAGAATTATGATAATTGCAACCAATTTTGAAACCATATGTATTAACGCCACTACACAGTTCTGACATATATCACACATGCAACCGCAACTTATCACTGCCATACTCTGGTAGGAAAAGCCTCGGCTGCTGAGCTGTCCAGAGGTTTTAATATCCCATATTGTTCAGTTGTCAGTTTTGTTTTGCATGTGGATCATATCTCATGGGAATCCATGCGCCCATCATGCAGTCAGTCGATTTACAGCTTCTCAACTACACGAGTATCATGGATATAACCACATTGTTATTGTGAAAGTGTAGGTTGTTCATTTATTCATACTTTGTGACCTAACCAAAACCATAGCCGTACAAGTCCTGGCCCAGGGACATGACATTTACTGATGTGATAATTCTGCATTGATACTCCTGCCATATTAGTCCACAGATGTTGCCATGAAATGTCATTGATTCAGTAGTTGATGCAGAGTCAAATGCTCAACAACCATTATGATCTTTATGCAAGCAGAATTGTTTTCTCTGTGTGTAGTTTTAATACCTTGTTCACGCAAGTGTATTTATGATGGCCTTTTCACATGTCTGTTGGCGAAAAATTGTGTAAGCTGAATCTGGTTTGTAAAGAATAGTTTAAAATGATTGCTTATTGAAATGTGTTACTCTACATATCTAAAATTTTTGATGTCATGAATGTCAACAACTCAACTGACAGGCCTCAACGGGTACTTCTCACACACCCATACAAGACAACTTGCAAGTCGTGTGGGAGGCAAAATGTATGGTCCATTTTATTGCCGTTGGCTCGCTTACAAGCGGTAAACAGTCGCTAATGCAATACACAATATACAGCCACAGAATTATCTAACACAAACTGCTAACCCTATGCTAGTTCTATCTATTAGTGAACACAAAACTCCTAACGCTATTCTAAACGATGTGAACGCCTCAAGTCCAGTCTCCCGTCTCCCTAACCTCTCTCCCGTGGTTACACACCACGCGGGGTGACCTTCACCTTCGTGCGTGTTACCTCACATCGCACTCTGCTGGCAAACGTGGCCTGTTGAGTGTCTACTCAACTGTGCTATGGCTTCACGAGGTGTGGTACTATCGAGTCTTTGACACACACCCACCCCTCTTGTGTTGCGTCATCAACTTTCACTCATTGGTTGTGACGCAAGAGGTTCCTAAACAAAAAATTAGTGTCTCTAATTTTTGTCAAAGACTCTAGATAACCTGGCTTTGGGCATTCCAATGAACTATTAATAACTATTGTCACAATGTAGCAAAGCCTTACTTGGCTACTGGCAATCGCCACAAACTTGACTGGTTGGCGTGAGCCCCTTCTCACATGCTATATTATATTTATCAGAGGTATGTCTGAACCGGACCGTTGTCTTATAAGACCTGCCCTCACATAGTAAATTAACTTACTACCCATACAAAGTTGACTTTCTTAGGGTCAACACATGAATTATTTCATGTCCCCCATATAATATTTAACAACCATTCTACAAGAGTGTGTGCGACAGGCTTTACCTCCTTCGCTTCCGCGCGTAAGACTTTATTTCACTGTTAATTTAGTTCTTCGTTGTCCATTATGTCCCCTGGCCCCATAGTTATCTGTCTTTGATTTACAAATAGTGTATGCAATTTATATGTTTGTTTTTCTGTTTGTTTGTGTGTTTGGATGTAATAAATCTACTAATCTAATTTCTATCCTCTATTTATAAATTCTATGTGTATGTATGTTAGTTTTTTGAGTGTCATAATTTGGTTCAATGTGGCCACAAACAGGTGTATAACACTAATTCGTGACTACATTCACTTGTTATGAAACCCAAAATACTGTAATCTAAGTTCTAAACTATATTACAGACAACACATTCACACTAACACAATTTCACTAACGAAAACTTTACATTCTAACATACCATTCTAATTCTATAACTAAGTATTTAATGTGTTACCTAAATTTATTAAATTTGTTATGTTAATTATATGATATGATTATATTACTTCTTATTTTTTTTTTAATCTAAGTGATGTAATCTAACTATTTAAATGCAATTGTTGTGATGTGAGTTATGTACCTTAATTAAATGGATTATGTGACCACAATTTATGTACTTTTCTAAATACTATGCTAAATAATGTTTTTAAATGCACAAAGGAATTATATGAGTGATGTTCTTAATCTAACTGGTGTAAATGCTGTATGTTACCTTATCTACTCTTTTTAATCTATTATGATGTAAAATGATGATACTAATAAATGGTAATATTTGAAAGATGGTATGGTTTCATTAAGATGGAATAAACTAACTACAATGAAACTAAGTGAAATATAACAATCTAAATGGTACTATTCATATCATAAATTTAATTTAACTTGTAATAAACTATTCTTATGTCTAAACTAATATTCTAATCTAATTTTAATGGGTTAATTACTGTACTAACTACATTATTAAAATAAATGAGAACTGTTATAGTTCCTAACCTACATCTAATTTATCACTATCTTAAAATATTATATTACATATCACAATAAGTTTATATACATAGTATTCGGTTTCCACAGGTTAGTAGTTGCCTTCATGTATGTGCAATGGTTGTATAGGCATAATATAACCACACATTTTGCCTGGGTATCTGAAATACATTACACAGTCATCTTAATGTTCTCTCGGTAGTGCACGTGTAGAGTTCGCTGGTGTTGTAGCTCTGTCTTTTCGTGTCTGTAATTAAGCACTGTTCTGACACTGTTTTCTGCGGTTCATATATATGATACACCGGAATGGAGCTTAGTTGGAAATGAGCTGTCCTAGTTCACACGGTGGTATCTAAGTATAGCAGCACAGTTCTTAATCTGATGTCCACGGACACATGATAGTTCATTGTTTTGGTACATGACTACACCAACAATGTGGATATGTATGTAAGCTATTTTACATCTTATATTATCAGATATTCATGTACCAACCATCACTCTACATGTAACTGTTGGATTTCAGGTATTTTTACCCCAGATGGTAAAACTAGTGACCACCTGAATATCCGGTCATTTTGATGCACACCACTATGTATGACCGTGATCAGGGAGTTGTCGGTCTGGACAATGCAGTGAACATCCGTCAGAACTCGATGGAGCCTTCTCACCGTATAGATGAAGCCTAGGGCTGCAACTGTGATATGGAATCTTTGGACTCAGCATGTGTGATCTTACTGCTCACGTAGCAAAGCGGATGGAAGATGCCCTCAAAAAAAAAAATTGGCCTAGTACTGCAGTGATGGAGATTCTGCTGGCATATGACCTAAGATAATAAATGAGCCTAGGATTAGGCAAGCGGAGGGATTGGAATATTTACAAAAAAGGATCTTCAATTTTGACAATGCAGGAATTAATAATGCATCTTTCACATTTCATTTCCAGAAGATTTTAAGACATTGGAAAATATATTTGTAATTTCTGAGTAATTTACTAATCCCAAAAGGTTTCTGACCTGTTTCTTTCTGTTAGACATGGTCAGATTCATAATTTTGGTACTACTTTTCAGGTCAGTCTACAGTTGGACTTGAGAAATGACATGACCCAAAAATGAATTTATTTTAGGCATAATTTGACTTTGCTGGTTTGACAGTGAGACCGAAGCGTCGCACTCTGTCAAAGGCATGTCTCAGTTTCAGTAGGTGTATTGTCCAGTCATCAGTATTCTGATTTATTCATGTGTATTCTATAAGTTCACTACATGTATGCCCCTCGTCGGATTTGCCAGTCTCACTAACTAGTGTAGTTGCGTTGTGTATGTCTGTCGTCTGATCACTTGGTGTTGGTGCAATCTGTTCGTCTGTCACTACTTCTGTCTCTTGTCTTGAAAAGTGAGGTTTCCGCATGTTGACATGGAATATCTCTAAGTGTCTGTTTATCGATATTCCATAGTCAACATGTACCATGGTTATGTGCTACTTTGAATGGTCCTTGCCATTTCGTTTGTATGGAAGTAGCCTAAATCTGTCTTGATCAGGTTCCAGATTACTTGTTTTCGCACATTTGTTTGTGTGCTTGTGGTAGAACTGACCCTTCCTCTATCAAATGGCTTGGGTGCCAGTGTAGAGGGTTGTATTTCAGCTGTAGGATGTTTACCCTTCAACTTTTGTATCAATTGATGACAGCCATTACCAGCAAATAGATCATGACAAAATAATTTTATGTTATTGAAAAAACTTGGCCTGGCATTGCTGTATGCACGATGACCTGCACATGGTGTTTTGTGTGCATTGTTTAGCACACCTAACTGATGTTGTTCAAGTAACACCTGTTCATGGTTACTAGTAATATGACATGTAGTTGAAATGCCATTATTACGTCTAACGAACCAAGATGCATTCTTGGTCATTTTGGCTTTGCCTTTTGACAATTTTAAGTATGGAGACACATTAAAATCAGATTTCTGCTGGTGTATAAGTTTTTGTGTGTTTTTGTCATCTGTGCTGGTTGGAAAAAGCATTAGTAGTGTCTCATTTTGCAATGGGTCATGATGTTTTGAAGTGTCAACTCTGGTCGTTGCCTTAGCTGCATTTAATTTCTCCCATGCAACTATTTCTTCACTAGTACATTGTTTCAGTTGAGGTAAGCACCCCAAAATTAAATCTGTACAAGGGTTGTTAAGTATTGCACAAGTAAAGGTACCGGAAAGAAAAGGAGAATCAATACGGGCTTTTGCCAAAGGGTAAATTTCAACGTTACCCGAAAAGGTTCGGCATTTCACAGTGTCACCTGTGTAATCACCCGGACTCACTAGTTCTTTTCGAAGACCAATAAGGGTGCTGCCGCTATCCAGCAAACATTGGCATGGTACATCATTGACCATTGCATTGTGGAACACTAACTTGCCTCTGGAGGCTAATGCTGCATTCACACTCTCAGATGAGCATGGTACTGTATGTCCACATTCCAGTATTCCGTCTGCATGGAATTGGTGACATCGTTCACAGCTGTCAAAGCTTAACATATCGTTAGCAGCACACACATCCTCTGCTTGGTTAGTTGGTAAGTCACTTTCAATCTCACACTCATTCTCACTACCACTATCTGAAGAGGTGTCAATCAACATAGCGTTGTTAGCTTTCAAACGTTGGCGGCCAAGGCACTTATTAGAATAATGGCCATAAGAGGAACAAAAAAAACATTTGATTGCACGCCTGTATGCAGACCGTTTGCTTTGCTGCTTCTTGATCACATTTTCAAGATGCGCCGGATAATTCGGCGATTTGTCGCACATAGCATAAGTGTCGTGCATTAGTTGACAGTACATGCATTTGGAAACTTTTCTGTCTTTCTTATCATACTTCTGAAAAGGTTTTCTGTTACCCTGATAGTTTTTTGATTGGTCTTTGACAAAGGAAACTATCTCAGAGTCACTTGAGGTCTTAAAAATCTGTCTGTTAGAAGAAAAATATGCTGAGCCTTTTTTTTCGAACTGCTCGATGTTCTCAATGTCCGACTGCTGCAAAAACTTAGCAAAAGGAGAAGGTATAGTAGATATACACTTGTCCATAGCTATTAGGTTTTTTAATCTATCAAAGTCTTTTCCTATGTTAGCTGCTTTAAGCCACCTGTTTAGTACACTCTGCACATTTGAAAAATAATCTATAAAAGTTTCACTAGGTTTAGGTTTTAAATTTGAGAACTGAACCTGATACCCAGGGGCATCAAGTAAAAAGTGCTGCATAATCCTATCATGGATGTATTGATAGCTAGATCTAAGTTCAATAGGAATAGACTCTATTACTTTAAGGGGCTCACCACTTAGATTCTTCATGTAAATCGGAGCCCACATATCTAAAGGAACTTGGTGATATTTAAATTGATACTCTACATTCTCTGTCCAGGCAGATATGGAGTCCTCTTTACAATATGGTTTGATAATATTTTTGTATTTGTTGAACTTATTTTCCTCTTGTTGACTTCTTAGTTTAGTGGCAGAGATCTCTGCGTGTGAGTCTATATCCATGCTTTTCATCTTTAATTGTGTCTCTGATTCTACCTGAATTTGTGTTTCTTTAACTCGTGCCATTTCATCTATCTCTTTTTGCTTTAGATCTAATTCCTTTTGTTTTAATTCTTTCTCTTGATCTAATTGTTTTTGTTTCATCTCCTTATCATGTTCTCTTTCTCGTGCGCGTTCGTCCCTTTCCGCATTCTCTTTTCGTGTTTGTTCCTCTTTTGTTTCTTTAAATTTCTGATCAGCATATTGTTGTAGTTCTTTTCCTGTTAATTCTAGTTCTTTGCCTGCTTTTATGAAATCTGATAAAGTTGCCATCTTACTTTAGTACTTGGCTAACAGTGATAGGCAATGATGACTTTAATCAGTTATTTATCTTTGATATGTTATGTTTGTTTTTATCTGATCACTATCAGTTGTGCTTTCTGTTTATACCCTGCCCAGATTTATCTTGCAGAAAAAACAGAGTATACAAATATGTCAACGCGTTACATGCTGAAAAAGAGATGCACTATTAATCAAATTGCATGACAAAATATATAAGTGTACTCAGCTTAATGTGGGAACGAAGCTCCTTTGACACAGGTCACCTTGTTTGGTACACTGGGGTGGCGACACGTTTCGTACGTAGCACACGGTATTTGGCCCACAGGTGTATGTGCACAGCTGTTGTTTGCCCTCTGATATATAGGGCAGCAGTAAACACGCCTACTAAACGATATGATTTACTCGACAACTAAGGACAATGACTTAGACAATGACAGACTTACGAACACCTAGAATATGTATTAATTAATTTTAATGTCAATGTCCTGTCTTTGTTTTAAACAATAATTGCCTTTCGTTACTAACCTAGTTAATTTCTGTAAACGTTGTGCAGCTAAGTATCAGATGCTTAGCCCGAAAATAGTTCCATCGTGACGATAAGCAAAGAGAAAATAGACCCAAAAATGAATAAATGCTTGTAAAGAAATCAAAATAACATAATAATGTGTCAACAAATAAATATATTCATTTAGTAACTTAAATAAGTAAATAATAAACAATATACAGCACAGATTCAGGCGGGCCTCCGCTAAGCGATCTTGTAAACACTCGACTGCTTTATGCTAATGACGCAGAACAACTGTCTGTCAATCACTCTACGTCATCGCGCAGCGCTATTTTTAGATCTCAAAAATCAATATTGTCGGCTGCCTGTGTATTCCTGCGCCGTGAATCATGTTTGGTGCTTATTCAAGAATAAATTGGTAAATATATGAATAAATATAAGAAAATAAGAATATTAATACTTACAGCTTCGAAGAATACATGATTTCATTCAATAAATATATCATAAACACAATTAAACACTATTTTGTCACGATAGGCATATTTCTAGCTCGCAAATTCTCCTGTCTGCACAAATTATCGTTACTACAAAAATGAAACCCTAGTCTCGAGCCCGTGGATGAGTGGATTAGCTTGAACTTTTCGTTCAAGCTTCACTTCTTGACACCACAATTACCCTTTTACTGTGGGTATTAGCTTGGCGCTTTCGTCCAAGCACCACTTTCTGACACCACAATTACCCTTTTACTGTGGGTATTAGCTTGGCGCTTTCGTCCAAGCACCACTTTCTGACACCACAATTACCACAATTACCCTTTTACTGTGGGTATTAGCTTGGCGCTTTCGTCCAAGCACCACTTTCTGACACCACAATTACCCTGGCCTGTCAACAACTCAACTGACAGGCCTCAACGGGTACTTCTCACACACCCATACAAGACAACTTGCAAGTCGTGTGGGAGGCAAAATGTATGGTCCATTTTATTGCCGTTGGCTCGCTTACAAGCGGTAAACAGTCGCTAATGCAATACACAATATACAGCCACAGAATTATCTAACACAAACTGCTAACCCTATGCTAGTTCTATCTATTAGTGAACACAAAACTCCTAACGCTATTCTAAACGATGTGAACGCCTCAAGTCCAGTCTCCCGTCTCCCTAACCTCTCTCCCGTGGTTACACACCACGCGGGGTGACCTTCACCTTCGTGCGTGTTACCTCACATCGCACTCTGCTGGCAAACGTGGCCTGTTGAGTGTCTACTCAACTGTGCTATGGCTTCACGAGGTGTGGTACTATCGAGTCTTTGACAATGAACATGCATACACATATATAGGGTGTATTTTTAATGATTGTCCAGTGGTTGAAAATACTGCAGGTTCAAGTTGTGTATTCATCCTCTGTAAAGTTCATGCAACATAATAGGTAAATAAAAAACATGGACAGGCAATATTTTCAAACACTGCACAGCCCTTAAAAATACACCCTGTACTTGTGAAACTATTTTTACTGAGAGATTAATGTTGTCAGTGATTATTCTTTCACGCTTAGTATATATAACGTATAATATGTTTTATTTTGAAAATGTACTCATTTGAAAGACTGTTCATCTCTAACATTTGAATACAAAAATATCTAGGAGTATAAAACCTTCGCCGGCTTCGTGGCTTAGAGGTTATGACTTTTCTCCGTAATCTCGTATGCTCTCGTCGGTAACGTGATGACGGTGAGAATCAGCAGTGGTTCGAATCGCATCGGTAACTTACGGGATATGTGAGCCGGCCGCTCAGAAAGCAGTGGCAAACTACTGAGCGTAATCTTGCCAAGAAATCAACATACAGCTGAAAGATGCTGGTGTTGACAGCGATGTCCTGTAAAAGGATATGCAAAAAAAAAATAAATAAAACCTTCAGTTGAATCTTAGTTTTTATTAATGTGATATGATGAAGTTCTCACAGAATAGGTTGATTGATAGTCTAGAGCTGGCATTGTAGGATTTTAAAAATTGACCTCAGCTGCCAGGTCAACCCAGCCTAAAATAGCTACGAGGAAATACATTGGGAAGTAAAGGTGGTCGGTCTAATACTGACTATATCACCCAACTTTTTTTTAATGTTCATTGAGCAATTTTATTTTTGATAACTGTTTCATTGAACAATTTTATTTTTGATAACTATATTTCATTGAACAATTTTATTTTTGATAACTATATTTCATTGAGCAATTTTATTTTTGCTGTACACAGCTTGTCGTAGAAAAAGATGATAGAATTGGCTGTTTATGTCCCATGAAGTTGTGTTAATTTGAAAGACCAACACTCTTGATGAGAATGCAGTATTAACTATCTGGGACAGATGGAGTTAAAGTAACAGCTTGGACAGAAATATTTACAGTAACAATTATGATAGAGCTGTTGAAAGTGATAAATGTCGGGGACTGATGACAGAGAATACCTAGAGTGTTATCGTCGTATTCCACTGGTGACTGATTAATGTATAAGATGTTTGCAAGGGAATGGGTTGAAAAATTACCTGTCACATCCACATCTTGCAGTCTTCAATAGAATGTCTCTGTGCTATATTACCATGCCATGATGACAGAAGAATCATGTCAAGAATCCCCCCCCCCCCCTCTCTCTCTCTCTCTCTCTCTCTCTCTCTCTCTCTCTCTCTCTCTCTCTCTCTCTCTCTCTCTCTCTCTCTCTCTCTCTCTCTCTCTCTATATATATATATATATATATATATATATATATATATATATATTTCTAAAATTATTTCAAGTTTTTTCAGTAATTTTCAATTTTAATCCTATCATAATATTATGAAAACATGTTGACTGCCTCTGATGTTTTCGTAGGTTGGCTTAGCCTCGTAAACATTTAGATCACTTATGTTGGTGGTCCAAAGGATTTTCAGCCGGCTCTGTGGCAAAGGGGTTATGGATGGATGCAGTTCATAATCCAGCATACCTGTGTTTGAAATACAACTGTAGGCGATTTGGCAGCAGACCGCCTTGCGTTGGTTTTTGTGTGTGAAATGGTATGGGTGCCAGTCATTCATAAAGCAATGGCAAACTACTGAATATAAACTTTCCCATGAATCATGAACAGGGAAAAATGCTGGGGTTGACTGCTACACCCTGTAAAGGATATGCAACTGACTAAGGATTTTCAGTTTCTTCTGTAACTGCCCCTCTCCCCTTCTCTTTCTCTCCCCCCCCCCCCCCACACACACACACACACACACACACGCACAGAGAGAGAGAGAGAGTATATTATATATTCTGAGTGAATTTGTTTACATGCCATTGTGAGCTGGTATTATTATTGCATTATTATCATAATGGTTGTCTTTCAGCCAGTCGTTTTGAAACATACAGTACTGCACAGTGTTCCACAGAAAGAGAGAGCAGTTCTAAAGAAGCAAATCACAAACAAGAAAAAATGCATGCTAAAGTTAACCCAGACCTCTATGCCTCTTACATCCAGCCTTCATTTGATAAAGCAAACTTTTATCAGCAGAATGTTCACTTTGTTGAGAATGAGGAAGATAATGATACCAATGATGAAGGTATAATGTTAACAATCTATTCGTTGTTTTTCCTCCAACATTATTCATTATCTGATGGATTGTCAACTTAATTTATTTTTTTTTGGTCTACTCTACCTTGGGTGTAGAGGAATGAAAGTTCTTCTTTAGCTTTAATATAAGGGACGTGGAGCCACGGCGGAATAGTTGTTAGTATGCCAAGACAGTAGTATGGATTCAGTCTTCAGCAAAGGCAGGATTATTTTTTTCTGACCAGTACGGCACAGGGGTCCACCCAGGCTAATAAAAATTGGTACCAGACAATTTTCAGGATTATCCGTTAATTGTCTGCGGAGTAAAGGCAATGAGGAGGGGAACAGGTCACCCCACCTCATATGTCATGGCTTAGAATATCTGAAGGCCAAGCACTTCACATCCCAACAGTGCTGTCTGCTATGGGACAACCTCTTGTGCAGTGAGAATGTGTTGATGTGCCATGGTCAGGAGCCACACTGACTAAGGCCTCTCATCTCCTCCTTGTGAATAATCCGGGAAGCAGAACTAGTCTGTTTGGTGACAATAGGATGGACCATCATTTCTGCTGTGATGAAGCCGGATGGGGACTAAATATCTGCACTCTGTGAGATTGAAAGAGTGTCTTAGCAATACGAGCATGATTGGAATGTATCTGTTGCTTGTCTGCTGGATAGAACCCATACAGTAGTGTAGCGATTGTTATCACAAGTATGGGGGAAAGTTTAGCCTGCTTTGTTGAGTATAATAATTTACTATGTATCTGCAAAGGAGGCACCAATTCTGCCATGTCTTCATTGTACACCATGGATAAATGGCTGTAACAGTCCTGAATCAAACTGGCTGAGGATCTCAGAGTTAGTCAACCCCCAGAGATGCAGTGATTAGAAAGCACCAAGAGACATTTCTGTGTTTGTGTATGGTGGTTCTTTCATTGTTGTAAACACCCAGTTTTCACTTCAATAACTATCACTTTAATAAGTATCTGAAATCATTGTGTAGGACAATTTGCCAGGTGCAGTAAATTATCTTATTGCTTATTATTAATCTTGCTGTAATAGCAGCATTTCTAATTTCTTTTATGTAACTATTAAAATGCATTCAACATTGTTAGGAAGGCTTTCTTGGATGTATGCTTTGTTCAGTTAATCAGTTTCTTATAACTTATTTTCTTTTTGTATATGAAAACTAACAGGTGTTTCTCGTTTATTTCTGTTGTGAGTCCCCTTCACTTCAACTTTGTTATCCCATTGTTTTGTAAAAACTAAGCTCTCTTTATGGTTCTTTTGCAAACTTTCTTGGGTCTTTCCGCTTGTATATGATTCATTCATGTCCAGGAATCATTTATCTGCAACACATAGTTGATATAGATAAATAATAAATTCTAGTTGTCAGAAGTAGATATGGAAAAGGTATTGATCTCCTTATTCTTTGTTGATGTATTCTTGCTCTTCTTCCTCATTCACACCGAAAAGGATGTTGGTTGCACCATGTGAGTTTACAGTGATTCTGCAACATTTATGTCTTTCAGCCAGTGTATTCAACGACAGCACTACATATTTTGGGGACAGGATTTGCCTTCTCTATTCAACTCTTACTGCACAGTCAATTTCTAGTACCAACTAATGGAGGTAGAGTAGGGCCTTGGCCACTTTAATCTGATGCAATTGCTCTAAGAGTTAGGGGCTGCATTAATGAGAAAGTGTCGCCCAAAGCACAAACTCCATAGCTCCAGTGATGACTCAGGAATCTCTGAGAAAATTGCACCAGTGAACCGAACGATGTGGACTGGAATCAAACCCACAACCTTTAGAATGCAAGGCAGGTGACATAAACACTTCACCACAGAAACTCTTTTTTCTGATCTGTGACCCGTGATTATATCATCAGGTCAGATTATGTGAAATGAATAAAGACTTGCTTTGAGTTGATTTTAAAACAAATTATTTATTGGTAACAGTAAGGTGCAGAATCAATGAGCAACAAATTAGGGATGAACTATGGTCGCTAGAAATATATACTTCTACACAAGAAACGGTTTCACTAAAACACAATCACATAAATTGTAGCCCCTCTATTGTCTCCATCTTGAAGTAGAGAGCATTGCTGGGTTCAGTAACCGTAAAAACTATGCTGATGGTAGCGTAGCTAGTGCTAGGATCTCCCACGTGGGACAAGTCAAGGGATAGGGATCAGTTGAAGTGACACAAACCTATTAACTTGTAGGTATAATGGGGACATTCTAAGGCGAGTGAAAGTAGATCTGAAAAAATAATTGTCGAAATCTGATGTATTGAGTCGCAGGCTTGACAAAACAGTGCAGTGTAACTAGCTTTATGATGACATCAGGAGTTAAAAGAAAACAAAATGGTGCTAATCTTGTGTAGTCCCGCCCGTTAGTCATGGTGTTCGGCCTCTTGCTTCAAAAGCATTCACTCCATATGCCTGCTTCTGTTCTGGGAAGTCAAGGAAATTGTAAAGAACAGGTTGAACAGGCCTACTTTAAATTTCAATTAGAAAATCTGTCCACGTTGCTGTCAACACCAGCATTTTACCGCTGTTGTTGATTTCTTGGCAAGATTACGCTCAGTTGTTTGCCATTGCTTTCTGAGTGGCTGGCTCACATATCCCGTAAGTAATGGGCGCGGTGAGAACCGCTACCGATTCTCGCGCAGCTGCATTTGCTCACGTGGATAAACACGATTACGGAGAAAGTCGCTAACCCCTAGGCCAGGGAGACCAGCAAGGAGGGATTATGAAGGGGTGGTATCCAACATATCCACAATAGTGTGTTACTGGAACGATCAGCATCTACGCCTTCTGGCATTTATTGAGATGTGGGTTTGCCCGGGACGCTATAATGCTGATTCTTAGAAACCAAGAATGTGTGAATCTGATATTTACACACTGGAATCTTTGCCAGTGCTACAGTGTGTAGAAATATTCCTTGTGTAATCTTCAGTAGAGCTAGCGTGCTAGCGAAGTTGAGTTGGTAATGTTACGAGCATGGTCTGATGTGGGTTGATACATGGGCTCATCCCTTGCTAAAGTGAGAGAAGAATTGACCATCTATTCCTCTGTGCAATCAGGTCTACATAATGTGATGGCCCTACCACATCACAGTTCCTAGCAGGAAACTGCTTAGGGACAAATTATTATTTAATCTTTGGTAGGAGCCTGGGGGACTTATAAAGGCATCAGTGTGCAGTGAAGGTGCTCGTTAACAAATTATAAATGTGTGGAAACAAAAGTTAGTTTTCATGTTTTATCATAAATGCTATGACAGAGAACACTTTTCTTATTTTGATATCAGATGATGATGAGGAAGAAGATGAAGAAGAGGAAGAGGAGGAGGAGGAAGAAGAAGAAGAAGAAGAAAACGTACAAAGAAAGAAATTAGCCTCAAAGCTAAGAAGGGGTATCATAATTTGCTGTTTTGTTGAATATTTTTAATGTGAGCTCGTGTAAATTACTTACAAAGTAAGATACGTTGTTAACATATCTAGAGTGCGAAGATCCCAAATCTGGAGCTTAACATATACACAAGTGACGTATTTTTAAGAACATACTGGTTTGCCATATATCAGAAAAAAAGTCATAATTTTTAAAATATCTTTTTTTTAAAGTTTGGTCTCTGTATCTATTTCATAAATATTGAAGGACTTCAGTTTAAAAAAATTTGTCTGCATGCATGTACAAATTTGCCTACATGTGCATGTAGACATGTGTACACATTTGCTTATTGTTGTTTGTTTCATTGGCAGTTTAATATTTCTTGATTTTATGTGTTCTGTTGTATTGGTTTTATAATTATCTGTTGATAATGGTTGTCTTTTTGTTATGGATGTTATGGAAGCTGATACTGGTATATGTTAATTCTGTGCTAATACTAAGTGAAGTTCTGACAAAGACAAGTATTTTACCACAAACAAACATAACCCTTTGATATTTAATATAAATCAGATGACATAAAAATCACACATCCCTTTGTAAGGCAAAATTCAGTTCAAATCACAATTGGTAAAAAAAAAAATAATCAGTGCCTTCTGTTGTGCCTCAAGAAAGTATTTTTATTTTACTTTTCTAGACATATTTTGATAATGTAAAATCTGTTTAACTAATTGATTTACAGATAATGTTAAGTAGAAGATATAGAAATGAAGAATAGAATGGCCAAATGAAAACTGTCATTTTATAAATCTGACTTCTTATATAAAAAAGGAATGCAAGAATCCGTATATACGAGGGGAGGTCAATAAGTAAGTCACAAATGGCTGTAGAAAAATAACTAAATATGATAACAATTTGAAACCAGTTTATTTTTATATATACATTGTCCCTTTATTTCTCAACATAAAACAACATTGATGCACTTATCCCATCGTTTTATCAGTCTTCCCAAACCGGCTGCATAGAACTGCGTGCTCTGTTTTCTAAACCACGTTTTCACTTCACATTCAACTTCAGCGTCATTCGCGTCCTTGAGAAAATTTTTCTATCCAGCTCATTCTTTGTCTCCAACCTAGGCACTTGATTTTTCTCTTTATACCATGCTTAGAATTTTCCAGAAATATTTATGTTGAAAAACCCAAATCCTCCATTACATTCCAGCAGTGAGAGTCCAACTCTTATTTCCCACAATAGAAATGAATGGATAATGCAAGTGACTTGTATAGCTTGGTCTTGACAGGAAAGCTGGTGTTTCTATTCCATGTAGGATTAAATCTGATCATTGCAGATGCAAAAACTAGGATACATTTAACACTGGCCAGATTAAAGGTAAACAACAAAACAAAAGATATGTACATTCTTTGACATCAAGACAAGGAAATAACCAGTACACAGTCAGTAATATAGAGCAGAAAAAGGGGGTTAAAAGGCGAGAGGATCGACTTCATTGCACTGAGTCTTCTACCATATGGCCCAGTCTTCTTCTACAGGGCAACCTACTGAAAGCGCAGCACAGAGCACGAACTACGTAGCTCCAGCAATGACCCCCAGGAGTCTCCGAGAAAATTTCACCTGTGAACCGAATAACAGTCTGGAATTAAACCCACAGCCTTCAGAGTGGGAATCAGGCAGCTTAACCACTTCACCATGCAGACCCCTATATAGAGCACAAGCTGTGTACACCAGTTGTGGGCAGCTTAACCACTTCACCATGCAGACCCCTGTATAGAGCACAAGCTGTGGACACCAGTTGTGGGCAGCTTAACCACTTCACCATGCAGACCCCTGTATAGAGCACAAGCTGTGGACACCAGTTGTGGGCAGCTTAACCACTTCACCATGCAGACCCCTGTATAGAGCACAAGCTGTGGACACCAGTTGTGGGCAGCTTAACCACTTCACCATGCAGACCCCTGTATAGAGCACAAGCTGTGGACACCAGTTGTGGGCAGCTTAACCACTTCACCATGCAGACCCCTGTATAGAGCACAAGCTGTGGACACCAGTTGTGGGCAGCTTAACCACTTCACCATGCAGACCCCTGTATAGAGCACAAGCTGTGGACACCAGTTGTGGGCAGCTTAACCACTTCACCATGCAGACCCCTGTATAGAGCACAAGCTGTGGACACCAGTTGTGGGCAGCTTAACCACTTCACCATGCAGACCCCTGTATAGAGCACAAGCTGTGGACACCAGTTGTGGGCAGCTTAACCACTTCACCATGCAGACCCCTGTATAGAGCACAAGCTGTGGACACCAGTTGTGGGCAGCTTAACCACTTCACCATGCAGACCCCTGTATAGAGCACAAGCTGTGGACACCAGTTGTGGGCAGCTTAACCACTTCACCATGCAGACCCCTGTATAGAACACAAGCTGTGGAGACCTGTGCCAGATGGCAAGATATTTGAAGAAAATTAATTTTATTTGTATGGATGTTTTAGGTGTCAATGTTTGGATATATACAAGGGGGTTTCAAATGAAAACCTTAAATGTTTTTTTTTGTGTGGGTGAGAATATATTCTAAAAAAAAAAAGTACAAATGTATCATTTATTGATGCAGTCACCAATGCGTTCGGTGCAAGTCCTCACAGCTGTCACAGAAGTCATGCCTTTTAGAAACTTCCTACTCCTCTCCTACACTTGCTGGACTGACAGGCATGCATCACCATGCTGGACATTCATTCGCTGATTAATTTCTATGGGTTTCACCCTTTTACTGATAAAAAAATGGATAACAGAACTCTGCTCCTCTTTGGAGCATGTCAAAAGTGACATCACCGTGTTAATATGCTCCATGATGTAATGTGCTTAATACTGTTGACATCCTTAACAACAATATTGACAGGTTACAAGACAGTGGCAGAGTTATTGTAATTTCTATCACACTTTTAAGGTTTTGATTTGAAATCCCCTCGTATATAATCCAGCATTTACTTATGTCCTCTCTTTTGTGCTATAATCAGATTCATCATGGAAGTTTTCTTTCAGGTCCTGACCTTTCAGAAAACCAAAGTATGGAGAAAATTTATAGTGACTTTGAAGGTATCATTCCATTTTGAATGTATCGGATTGAATTTAAAATATAATATTGGAAAAATGATAATTAACTAGGCGTGTATATGCCAATAATATTTGATCTATGTTTTGAAGTTAAACATATTCTTAATATTTATTTCAGTTGACCAAAAATAGTAATATTTATAATATATGCAAAGTTAGAACATTTTAGCTCTTTATTCTGTAAAAAAGGCACATATGTTTTTATAATGTATTGATACAGCATTTATATGAGGTAACTTCAAGATGTTCTTGAAGTTTGTTTTTCGGATAAACGTTAGTAAAAATGTTGTTAAATACACTTCATTTCCATCATAATAGTTTCATTTGGCGACCACATGTTTCTGCCACTTCATATCATTGTTGGAAATATTTCCGTTTTCCCATTTTTAAACTTTCCTCATCTGCATTGTTGCATCCTTGAATTGTCTCCCATTCTGTGCTGATTTGAGGCAAGGGAACAAGAACCCAAATCAGGCAGTGCCAGTTTGGGAGGATATGTAGGATGTTCTAAGCTAATCACTTTGCCAGTTGAGGTTGATGTGCTAGCTCATGCCATGCAGCAGAATCCAACTGTTTGCTATTTTTTATGCAGTTTCCTTCTGATTTAATCTCTTAGACAACAAAGAATATCTTTATTTTGGTATCACCTCATGCTTTCAGTGACACTGTGGCAAAGGGGTTACAAACGCAATTCGTAATCCCACATACCGCATTCGAAACACAGCTGTAGGCGATTTGGAAGCAGACCACCTTGCGTTTGTTTTTCATATAATAGTATGAGGGTTAGTTGTTCTGAAAGCAATGGCAAACTACTGAACATAAACTAGCCAAGAGGTCACAAACAGCCAATTTTTGTTTGCGCTTGCTCGTTTTGAACTCAAGCATAGTCCATACACATTACTTCTAGTAGTGCTGGACTGAATTTTGCGTGTGGATTAGCTATCCTTATTAAGTGTCCCTCGCCATCAGGCGAACCCAGTCGACTTCAGGGATACTTGTAATTTACGTACCCAAGTCAAGGACGAGAGGTCAACATTTTAGTCCAACTGTCCAGTGTAGTGTAGTGCTTG
This sequence comes from Cepaea hortensis, assembly GCA_963921405.1. Classification (NCBI taxonomy): domain Eukaryota; kingdom Metazoa; phylum Mollusca; class Gastropoda; order Stylommatophora; family Helicidae; genus Cepaea; species Cepaea hortensis. The sequence goes on from OY992877.1 coordinate 136,511,728, forward strand.
AACCCCATACCTCGGCATCAGCACATCGGATGTTTAAGAACATGTGTTCTTATCCATTTGGCCATGCTGACCTCTACAGACAGCCAATAAATGCTGGGATTGACTGTAACATCCTGTAAAGGATATGCAACTAACTTTTTTATGCTTTCTAAGAGCAAGATTTGTCTGTGAGTGTGGCTTCTGAATCAAAACAGTTTGTTATTTGTATATTGTTCAATAAAGGAGATAAAAAGTTTGTCCACATCAACTCCAACTGAAAAAGTTCTAAAGTCAAATCGAGATGGTCAACTTCATTGCACCAGGTTCACCCCATCTGGCTCTGTCTCTCTCCGCAGAATGGCAAGCCGCTTGCGGAGAGCATTGTACAAAGTACAAACTCCGTAGTTCCAGCTATGATCCTCAGTAGTCTCTGGAAAAACTGCACTCTTGGTCTAAACAGTGCAGTCCAGGGAACGATCCTATGACCTTCAAAGCATGGTGACCCCTGATTCATCTACAGTGTTGCTAAGCACACAACAAACAAACAAATTTTGGTTCAAGAGTACACGAGATAGTTTAAATCAGCAGTAGTGCTTTATAGAGGTCATCATCTTGTAAAACTTAAACTTCCATGGCAGAATTAGAATTAATCATTCAAGCAGGAATGAACAAGTTTTAGGAAGATTTTGAAGCTCATATATTTCCACCTGTTTAATACTATGTGAAGCATTAACATGCGCATAATTTATTGCAGTCCTAGAAAGAAAGTTGACAGAGGAAATTTTGGCAAATAAGTCAAATCCATTTGGTTTGGCAGGTAAAGTTGTATAATGAGTTGATCTTCTGGTGGTTAAAAGTTATTCATTTAAAGTTATGTACCTTTTTAATTTCATTGTTATATTTCTTAACCATGATTTAATGACATGATCATGTTTCTATCATAAAATTGTTTATCTTTCCTATTTATTATACGGACGTTAGAATTTCTTAATGAATTGGTTACGTATATTTTGTTGAAGTGAATTAAACTGTTTGTCAGTTTGAAGCTACCTTTACACTATTAATTTTTACAGTGTGTATATTAAAAAAAATTTCACCGTATTTCTTAACTGCGATTGACAGATAGACATTCTTGTGCTTCTTTTATATATTGTGGTTTTTGTATATACTTCTTCTTCTGCGTTCATCCAGAGTTTTTTTTCCGGATGTGATTGCGTTGTGCCTGTTTACAGCAGAGCTGCGTTCTTGCGCCGTTAGGCCGACACATCCGACTTCTGCGGGCATTTGTTGACCGGGTTAACCTTCCCGGGTTTTTTGTGTATACTACATGGTTAGCATTTATTTATGGATCTTGTACATATATGCTGCTAATTGTATCCCGCAGTATGTCTGTTTTTGTCTGATGTTATATTTACTGTCTAGTGTAAAATTAACAGATGGTCGTGTACATATTTTTTATGCTGTACAAAGTGTTACACTGCATATACTTCTAAGATATCAGAACAACACATTTGTGTTTGTGTTTTTATTTTAATGTTTATTTTTAAGTAACATATAAATGGTTGATCTGTAGTTCCAGAAATGGTTCAGCATCAGAAATATCAAGTTAGTCAAGCCCAGAAAATTGGAGATCTTTTAAAGAGTGATGATGAAACAGGTTGACTTTGTTTCTTTCATCTGCGGTTTTTTGTTGTTGTTAGAAAAAACTTTATAATTTTTGAGTTTATTGAAGTTGCCATTGGAATTTAAATAATTATTTTACTTTTTATTGTATCATTTGATACCAGTGTGCGTTGTCTCTCTCATGTTAATTTAAATTTGTTGCTGATGTTCCATTATTTATTGACCAGTTTATTTTCACTACACAAAAATTTTAACTGTGTATGAATTTAGCATTTCATGAAAGTTATCCTTGCATCCATCCAGGCTTACTAGTCTAATTAAATGTGAACCAGCCTGGAAGATGTATGGAAATGTTTGGGCTTACTATTTCTTAGGTCATTTGCTTACAAACCTTGTTATTGCGGATCAATTTTTGGAAGTGTGTCTACACATGTTTAACTTGAGACCATGCCAATAGCTGACGTAGTGATTGTGGTTGCTAGTACATACATGACATTTTACAAGGTGATAGCTTGGGTGAAGAGATACTGGACTTATGCAGTAGTTGTTAGCATTTATTGGGTCTAAATATCTGCCATACCAAGTGGCATGGGATGTATAAAGAGTTAAAACTTGTTTTACTTTTATACAACATTACAACATATTTAACAAGCTTTTAGGCATTGGTAGTGTGATTATACCTGTAATTGCTTATTGAAAGTTATAAAACCTTAGAAGCTGTTGTACATTTATTGATTTTATCACTGTTGAGAAGTATTCTCTAATATTTGTTAAGGTTGACTTTTCAGCTGTATTTATTGACACTATTTTGATGTATTGACCAATGTTTGGCATGTTCATGATTTATAGAAACTTGAAGAAATTTCAATTCTGGGTGTGCTTGTTGAAAAATCACTTCTTTAGTGGAAGTATGATTAAAATTGGTGGAGCCAGCGGTATAGCTGTAGAAATGTAAACAATATAAAATAACAAACAGTAAAAAGCTGCTCTACAGAAAAGAATTACACAAAAAACAGGATGTTGCTGCGACTAGCCTTCATCAGCAAACAAATACATACACAAAACACACCATATAATCACGAAGAAGACCTTCCAGTGACTACATTAAGGCATAAGTACAGGATGGGAAGAATGAAAAGATGAAAAGAGAACAATGAAGAGAAAATGAAAACTTGGAAAAAAAAATGTTTCTTAACTCAGAATCCCAGGCTGTATTACAGCCTGAGATTCTGAGATAAGTAACAACCAGCAGTCAACTTGAGTCTTTGGACATCTCTATAAAGTTTGTCTTGAAATGGAGGATATGTAGGCCAAAATAGTTTTCTGTGTTCTGCATATTTTAGACACTCCTGCAACAAATGTGTAACTGCTTTTTTTTTTACCAGTTCCACAGTTACATTCATCAGTATCTCCTATCTTTAATTTATTAAACTTGTGGTATTTCAGCCTGTTTTGTCTTGTGCAGAGTCTGAAGATTGTTACTTGTTCTTGTCGGTGGAGTTGGTAATGTGCATGATCTTTCTGTGACCTGGATACTCTGATTCCCACTTGATTCTATAGTATATAAATCTCTTTGAGCACATCGAATGGGACACATTTAGGAGAACATATCTAAGGGTGCATATCTAGGTGAAAATGACCAGGGAACACATCTAAGGAATTCAGAACACTGTATTACCATAGTGAATCTAAAGAGGCTATAAACATAATGATGCTTGGCATGTTTTGCTTCATCTTGCCCGGTTTATACTGCAGAGTTATAGAACATATTAAGGAATAGGAAAACATAGAAAAACTCATTTAGGGATTTGATTGCTGATGCAAATGCTGATCATCATCATCATCAAGTGCCGTGCCGGCTGGCGTAGGCGTTCATGGCTCTCCACAGATCTCGATCTTTGGTTTTCTGGATCAACTCTGCTGCTGATATTCCTCTGTGCCACCGTCTCAATCCATCCAGCATCACTTCTCTTGGTCTACCTCTGCCTCTCTTCCCCTCGATCTTTCCAGTTGTTACGATGTTCTCCAATGCCTCTCTTCTCATCACATGACCGAAGAAAGATGTTTGTCTCTGTCTTATTGTTGTATATAATGTTCTAGTTTCATTAGCCTGTTTCAGGCAGTCGTCGTTAGTTACTCTGGCAGTCCAAGGAATTCGCAACATTCGTCTCAGGAACCACATCTCTGTTGCTTCTAATTTCTTCTTAATGTGTTCATTTACATTCCAAGATTCACTGCCATACAGCAAAACTGGTTCTACATAGCATTTCAGCACTCTCTTTCTTACATTCAGTGATAGTGACTTATTGCATAAGATACTCTTCATTTTCTGAAATGATGAATTAATGCTGATCATTAAAATGAAATAAGTAAAACTGACAGTTATAAATCAGTATATTCAGAAATAAAGAACTCATTTAATAAATAAAGGTATTTTTTGTTAGTGACATGGCTATAATTAATGTTATGAAGATCAGTTAAAGAAAATTATGGTAGGCAAAATCCTTGGCAAGCAACACATAGGTTGACCCAAGGAACACATTTATTACCTTGGTATGTAAAACATGTCTATGAAGACATGCATCACTTAAGCAAGCAGCAGATGACAATCACCATTGGTGAAGCATGATTAGGAAGCAACAAAACCCTGAGCAGTTTCATCATGATGAATTCATAATTTTATAAAATGTAATACAATATTGACCCTAAACAAATCACCTAAAGTGACTGCAGACGTTTTGGTATTTTAACTGGTTGTCACTTTACGTGACTTGTGAATACTGTGATGTAAATATACATTGTTCAATTGCTCTAGAGGCTTTCTTTTTATGTAGCTAAACTATAGCATAATAAACACTCACTGTACAGTTTAATGGAAAATTTGTCTTGTTTAGAAAGCATTCCTCAGGTTGACTAGACGGGTTACATACAAAGATCTACAGCTGATTTTCCGGTGAAGGGTCTTATTTTATGTTTGCCTGTAAAATATTTCTCTTTTTATTTCTTTTCTAGATTTTCCTCCAGCAGAGAAAGAGAAAGGTCTGACAACGGCCTTAAAAGACAAAGATAAAGATGGTTGGTATTTAATATGTTATCTGTTAAATGTATCGTGAGCAAGTACAGTTAGTGCTCGACTTACGACCATGATCGGTTCCGACAGACCGGTCTTAACACGATTTGGTCGTAAGTTGAGTACGCTATGTGTACAGTAATGTGAAGTGATATTATACAAATATTTAAGTTAAATTATATCATAAATTTCTTTTATTGTTATAAATCATAATTTTCGATGTTCATTTTGTGCCATTTGTATCATCTCTACACCATTTTGTTTCTTATTTTTACATCGTCAGGTTTAAGAAAAACACTGCATTTACTGTACATGTACAACTGGTTTAATATTTGCAAAACATACAAAATACAGGTGTGGAAAATACTATAGGAAACATTTTCCCAATCGCAAAACACATCAAATTGTCATTAACATCAGAATATATAAACATGTACGAAACATTTTATTGGCAACTGGTGCTTGGCTGCAGATCATTAATGTCGTCATCTAAGGCAGCAGTTGGGGGTACCGGAGTTTGTTTTTTCATAAACGTGGTGAGCTTTGTCTGAATTGTATGTTTCTTTTTTTTCATCATAAATTTCACGATACGGACGAAACACATCGTGCGCCATTTGTTCAATCCTTGCAAATCGTTTGATGTTTGGGTCTATTGCTTCGAAATGTATAAGAAGTTTATTCAGTAAAGATAAACCTTCTGATAATCCCTTAGTGATGAACTTTCTTTCTGGCTCATCCTCTTCTTTCTTGGCTTCTCTTCTTTCTTCTTCCGCCACTCTTTCTTCTTCCAGTTCGATTAACTCTTCATTTGTAAGTTCTCCGGATTCTTTGTCTAGCAACTCTTCATCTTCAATTTCACATTCCAAAGAAAGGTCTTTGGCGAGTTTTACTATTTTTTCCCGAATCATTTCAAGTTCATGTTCACTGTCAAATCCATGAAAATCATTAACATAGCGTTTAACACAATTTTTCCAGATGCCATTCATGCACTTTGTCGTCACAGCCTCCCAGGCGGTAGCGATATTCTTGATACACATTAAAATGTTGTAGTGTTTCCAAAAATCTTGCAATGTTCTGAGTCAGCATCTATTGCGGATATTGCTTGAACGAAGGTAGTTCGGAGATAGTTGGCCTTTGCGGCCATCCCTCACTTGTAGTTAATTCATCCAGACTATCTACAAACTTACGTGCTCCAGTCACTCGAACACTATGCATTTGGATCTTTTCTTGAATCTCTGGAACCTGCCAGTGCTTGCTACAAACTCTTGACTGTAATCTTCTCCAACACGCTCCTTCAGAGTCTGAAATAAACTTCTAGCCTTCATCTACACAGTAAAAAGACTTAATGGTGTCCGTTTTTGAATTTGATCTTCCATCCAAATATATAGCAATTTCTCCATTTCGTGGATGGGTCCGCTTCGTTGCTTTGTTATAACTGTTGATTGCATGGGTAAAATGGTCATAAAGTCGAATGGTCATAAGTTGCATAGGTCGTAAGTCGATCAATAACTGTAGTGAAATGTTCCACTGAAATTAGAAATATTAAATTAAGAATATAAAAGGCAAGAAGAACTTTCATAGCACAAGGAAATTTATGGAAGTCACAAGAAATTAAATCTAGTACCAAGATTAAAAATATTAAAATAAGAAAATAAAAGGCTTGAAAAACATTCATGGCACAAGGCAATTTATTGAAGTCACAAGAAATGAAATTTATTACCAAACTTTGAATTGTCAAATCAGTATTGCTGTGTGAATGAGAAACCTTGAGAAATGACTAAAAGAGTTACAATAAACTACATACCTTTATTACCTGATGATGTACAGAATAGGAGGGCTAAAAGCTTCTGGACAGAGCTTGCAAATTCTAGTGAATCAAGAGGTGAAGTGCTAGACAGGACACAACATTGAGAAAACCTGAGAATAGTATAACTAGAAAGTCCTTTGTCTGAACCCACAAGGTAAATGAAATAGAGGGAGATTTAAAACACCCGGAGAAAAGAATTAAAGACAGAGATGGATAATATAGGAGGGACACGCACAGAGCAGGAGGGACACGCACAGAGCTGCTGGAAATGGCAAAACATAGGACGGTTTGGAGTGAGTTGGTTGAGGGCCTATACTCAAATGGGCAGAAATAGAAGATTCCTATTCTTGAAATAAACATGATGGGGAGTTTACTTGGTGACTTCACTTCCACTCTAGAATTCTCATGTGATTGATAGTTAACTTAGCTGCTCCTCCTCTTCAACACTGTAGCGAAGCATTTTGATGGACAACTCATTTAGTAACTCCTCTTTTACTCTAAGTGTCATGGTCTTTTGTAGTGTCATAACATATCTCTTCTATAAATTATATCTTTGCAGAAAATTTATTTCTTATTTGTTGTGTAATTAAATGTTTTAGGTAAGCATCATTTCAGTATACTTCTTCCACAGCTTCCTCGAAGAGAAGTGAGATGTCCAGTCAAGAAGCTGTTGAGACTCAGCTACAGAGAAAAGAGGAAGATGAAAAGGCTGACAATGCTGGTTAGTCTGAACATATATTTAAAATAATTTAATGATGCCACTAGCTAAAGTTTGGTCATAACATGCTATCTTGCATGCTAGACTAACATTATATCACAGTGCCCATACATTATACTCGGTAAATTATTCTCACATGTTTGTCGTTTCTTTACTCCCTGATCTAGGCTGAGTGGAACAAGATTGTGCCATCTTGTGTGTTTGGCATTATTGCATTCATGTTGTCTTCATTTGCCAGTACAAAGCAGTCTAGAACCAAATCACAGGCCATTACTGTTGTGAGCATTTGCGTTACCCTGCTTTACATGAACACCATTGGTGAAATGTCTCTCTAATTTGTGGCACTGTTTCTAACTGTATGTCTTTATTATTAATATTCACTTACCCATACTAATCTTCTACCCATTCAAATCATTCTCATTTTCCCGTCTGCTTTCAATTTCAGACTGTTGTTTCTCTATCAAGAATGATGATGACTATATAATTTCATCCAGAGGGGTTGAAAGTATGGAGCCATGAGTTCTAAGATGGCTGATAAGGCCTATTTTGGCTCAGTATGTTCTTTGACAATGTGGGTAAAGAATGCTTGGCGTTCTAGGAGGAGGATCTCCTGCAGTGGTTTTTCTGCCCAGCCTTTTCTTCACAGCTCTTGCAGTCTTGGTTGCTTTACAAGTGACTGCACCCTTGCGTAATGATGTACACCACAAATTTTGGTCTTTGGCAGCAGTCTGCCAAGTGTCATGATGAATTCCAAAAGCTTTTAGTGAGATCTTCAGAGTGTCTTTAAAGTGTTTCCTCTGGCCGCTTTGGGAGCGTTTACCTTAACGCAGCTCGCCGTAAAAAATTCATTTAGGGAGCCTGTGATCTGGCGTGCGAGTCAAGTGACCAGCCCAGCGAATCTGATTTTTCATTAGTAGAGTGTGAATACTGGACTGGGATCTTGTCTTGCCATTTAATCTTCAATAGCTTCCTAAGGCAGACTGTTAGTTAGTCTTTCCTCTTGAGCCTAAGGCGGCGCATAGGGCAGAAGTCATGGCTCTCCATGTCCGGCGGTTCGCTGCTACCTGTTGTAGATCTTGGATGTTCACTTGGCCGTTGAATGAGCCTTCTCTGATCATGGTTCTACGCAGGGTCTCTCTTTGTCTTCCCCGTTTTCTTTTCCCTACTGGTGACCATATGAGGGTTTGATAGGGGAGTCTTGTCTCTTCCATTCTGAGTACATGGCCGATGTAGTTCCAACGGCGTTTTCTTATAAAATTGGATACAATATCTTGCTTAGTCTCTTGTCTTATTTGCGCATTGGTTTTGAAATCTGTCCACTGGATATAAATTATCTTTGTTGACGTCGGTATCATCGTTGGTAGGTGCATAGCACTGTATGAGTGTTAGCTTGAAATATTTTGTTTGGTAACGTTCTGTTATGATTCTATCGTTTACTGGTTCCCAGCTGATTCGTGATTTTTCTGCATTTTTTGACATGATCATAGCGACTCCGTTTGAATGATGGTTGTCATTTCTTCCTGAATATATTATGTGTCTTTGTTCGTAGTTAAGAAATGTTTTGCCTGAGTCAGTCCATCTGCACTTGCTAACCCCGAGAACATCTAGGTTGTATTCATTCATAACACTACACACCTGAGTAGTTTTCCCTGTCTGGTACATAGTTCTAACATTCCAATAACCAATCTTGAAAGTATCGTTGGAATTTAGCAAGTTTGAGCGATACATCATAACAATAAATCCAAAAATTGATTCTGAAAACAGCGGGAAATGGTTTGACGGACCGCTTTTAGCCAAGTCAGAAGAAAAAAACGTCGAGAATATCCAGATTGTATCCGTTCATAGCACCACACACTACACACCTGATTTTAATGTTTCAATAACCAATTAGAGAATATCCTTGGAATTTAACAAGTTCGAGCGAAGCGTCTAACATTTAGAGCCAGAAAACTGATTCTGAAATTTTATGGTGACGGATTGTCGATCAACTGTCTTAAGCCAAGCTAGAAGAAAACACGTCCCCGCCATCTTGGCCCAAACCAGAAACCACCCTGTGACCATGGAAAAACCGGAAACTGCAGACTGTGTGGAAGTGGTTTAATTTCCTAGTGTGTCACTGATAAACAGTCCAAGTTTCACAAGCATATACCAGTGGGGATAATATGACTGCTCTGTAGACTTCAGACTGTAGCCTTTAACATTAAGATTAGCTCTTGTGTGTTATGGTCAATATAATATTAAAGTTCTGAATGTAATATCTTTGAATTGAAATACATTTTTCATCTTCTGGCAGTCTTATTCCACCTTTCAAAACATTAATTTTTCACTGGTCTTGTTTGTCAAACTATTTAGTTATATTTTAATGTAATTTGTTTTCTTAGTTCTTACAAAGGAGAACGAACAAATGGACGAATGAACAAACTTTATTTTCAAAGGGTAACAAATTGGGCACGCAGGCCGTCTTACATACGGCCCTTCTAATCACTCGTCTTTCGTTCATCAATAGTGCATGATACATTCACATAGGAAAAAAACATTGTCAAATGAATGTTGTAAACATAAACAATGCATATTACCATGTTATGAGACTCATCCCCACTCACCCCCACACACACCCCCCCCCCAGACATACATATATGCCCCACCCACCCACCCATCCCTCACCCACACATCCCCTACCCACACACATCCTCCACCCACACACACATTCCCTCACCAATCCTATAACCCACACACACCCACCCATATATCCTCACCGCCCATACACCCCCAACCACCCAGCCAAACACACATCCCCCAAACATACATCCCCCCACCCACACACACACACATCCCCCGTGAGTCCAATCATCCCGCACCTACCCACATACATCTCATACCCACCCACACATCCCCAACTTACACACATCCCCCACCAACACAATATGTCCCCACCCACACACACCCCACCCATCCCCCAATCTACACACACTCACCCACCCACACATCCTCCACCCACCCACCCACACACACCCCAATCACCCATCTCCCAACCACACATAACTTAACCACACCCCCCCCCCCCCACCCACACACACATCCCCCACAAATACACCCACATCCCCCTCCCACATACACATCTCCTCAGCCATATGCACGTCACCCACACACATCTTCCACTCACACACACCCCACCACTCACACACACACCACCACCCATACACACACACCCACACATCCTCCAACTACTCATTCCTTAACCACACATCCCACACACACACACACACACATCCACACCCACACACACACATCCCCACTCACACACACACATCCCCACACACACACACACATCTCCCCAGCCATACACACATCCATCACCCACACATCCCCCATCCACCCACACACATCTGGGAGAGAATTATAAGTGTTCATCATGGTCTTTTACTGTGTTACATTTTCAGCCTTGGAGGTGGTAATTCACAAGTTAGTAACAAACAGTGAGAACTTAGTTGCGGAAGCAATCAAAGCACAGGCAGAAGTGGCACAGAGTATTCGTAATCAGTCCAGGCTGCTGCAGCAGGCCATGGATGACACATCTGAAGTGAGTTTTCTTATGTCGTAGTTCCTGGAATTTGTGTACTGTATAAATATCAATGTTGTAGTGGCTAGATGCTAGCCTACTGGTCATGGGTTCACATTTACATCAAGGCAGATTTTGAAAATTGACCCAGGCTCCAAGGAAGACCCAACTTAAAATGGACTCCAGGAAATGAACGGTGTGATATTGACATCAACCACGGAGTGTCAATTGGTGGACAAATATGGGTCTAGCACCATATGCCTAACATGCCTTAAGGCGTGTACACGGGGTCTTTTTATCATTATAATAATAAAAATCAGTAACTTTTCAAACATTTACACTTCAGAATAGTTTCCTTCAGCAACATCACACTTTTACCAACCTTAATACATTTGTTGGAAACATTCCTGGAACCCATTATTAAACCCTGCCAACTATTGTCATATTGTGATAATGTTGACAACAACCTTGAATCACTGCCCTTTCAGCTCTAATTTGAAGCCAGGGAGCAAGAACAATCAGGTAGTGCCTGGTTGAGAGAACATAGAGGATATTCCAAGAGAAGCAGTCACCGTGTGTCGTGAGTTACTGCATCACCAGTAGGAATCAGTTTCTTCTTCTTCTTCTGCGTTCATCCGGATTTTTTTTTCGAATGTGACTGCGTTGTGCCTGTTTACAGCAGAGCTGCGTTCGTGCGCCGTTAGGCAGACACATCCGACTTCTGCGGGCATTTGTTGACCGGGTTAACCTTCCCGGTGAAGGAATCAGTTTGATGGCACATTGTTATACAGCTGGATCTAACTGAAGTTCTCAATTTCTCACAGCAATGCTTGTGCAATTCAAAAACTGGTCATTGCTTCATTGTGGTATTACACAATGAAACCAGTCATGCCTTTAATTAAAGAACAACAGAATACATGGTTTGGCTACATTGAAGCCACATTGAAGAAATATAATGGATACCGAGCAAGGGGAAGGCCATGTAAAAGATGGAGTGATGGTATGAAGAACAACCTTAGACAAATGAATACTAACTTACAAAGAGCATTAGTAAGTGCATAAAAGATCTTTACATCTATCGCTAACACTTCACTATGATAAATGGAGGAAGAGAAGAAGGTATTACCATATGTTTTCTGAAGCAAGGTTATTAGTTTCTCTTTGGATTGACCTCTGAAGCACTATACAGAAGTGACATTTGTAAGTTTTTCAGTCAAGGACATTTTATACTCAGATGCTGCGCACACAAATCACAAACTTTTGTCACTTCGGTTAGAGAATAAATGAGGAGTTTGCAATTCCTGTAACTGTTTGAGGCTACCTAGTATTGTGGTGTCTTATCTTTTGTAACAGTAAGTAACAGTAGGGGACCATGAAGCTACCTAGTATTGCTGTGTCTTGTCTTGTAACAGTAAGTAACAGTAGGGGACCATGAAGCTACCTAGTATTGTTGTGTCTTGTAACAGTAAGGGACCATTAAGCTACCTAATATTGTTGTGTCTTGTAACAGTAGAGGACCATTGATTGATTGATTGATTGATTTAGGTACCGACATCACAGCATTCGGGGCATTCCCATAAGCGCTCCGTCCCCATCCTCAGCAGCCAGCGAAGAGTTCCAACACTAATAGTACCAGTAGCAATCTGATTATATGTCCGTCTCGCCTTTCCTCTGAGCATCGATCGTCAGCCAGATCCCCTCGTCACGCCTCGCTGTCGCATTCTTGCCAGACCATGGTGATCCATTTGCTCCTCCGAGGTGTACATGTGCTCCCACGAGGCCGCAACCACGTCTGCCTTATCATGCATCAATACTCCAGCAAGATTTGCAGAGCCAGCCAATCTGTCCGCCTGTTCATTCCCCAGCATGCCCCGGAGAAAAGATCCAGATGATGCTTGTCACCCGTGACTTCCGAAGCGAAGCAAGTCACTCTGCACGAAGCTTGCCTGTCCTCACCCTACTCAGCATGCTTTCTGAGTCAGTTACAATCACAATGGGTGTGTATCGTATTCTCCATCCAGCGGAAAGCTGCACTGACCGCCTCCACGTCCATTCTTAAGCTAGATGTTGTGGTATCATATGCCAGGCTCTCCTGCACCAAACGTCGACCATTAGCTTTTGCTAAGAACCCCCAGGCACTTCTCCAGCCTCTCAACACCGAACCATCTGTGTATATATTCACATCACCCGGGCGAGCATTATCCTGAATTAGTTGCTGGATTTCCACTTCCGTGGCCCCTGCTGGCCACTCCCTGCACTCCCGGCTCAATGTGATTATAACTCTGCACAAGTCTGACTGCTCCGCTGGCACTTTGACCCACTCCTCTCCTCGTCTAATGTTCTCCAAATTGCACACCTGTCTGATCGTATCCTCCGCATGAGCCATCCATGATTTCCCTCTTATTAATCGCTGACACTTAACTGCGTCCAGCGCCTCATGCAACGGGTGATCTTTGTCAGCAGCTACTCTGAGGTATGCCTTCGCTTGCACCAGCAACAGTCGGCAAACCAAGGATGTACCGCATGCACACCACTGGGGTGTCTCTGGTGCATCCCAGACTGACCTGCATAGCTTCGTTCTGTATGCGTTCTAATTTCACCGACTCTTTGAGATAGTGAGCAGTCCTAGTCCAAAATCAATCACTGAGAGGATCAAGTTCTGGTATAGGCTACCTAGTATTGTTGTGTCTTGTAACAGTAAGTAACAGTAGAGGACCATGAGGCTACCTAGTATTGTTGTCTTGTCTTGTAACAATAACAATAGAGGACCATGAAGCTGCCTAATATTGTTGTGTCTTGTAACAGTAAGTAACAGTAGAGTAGAGGACCTTGAAGCTATCTAGTATTGTTGTTTCTTGTCTTGTAACAGTAAGTAACAGTAGGGGACCACGAGGCTACCTAGTATTGTTGTGTCTTGTAACAGTAGGGGACCATGAAGCTACCTAGTATTGTTGTGTCTTGTCTTGTAACAGTAAGTAACAATAGGGGATCATGAAGCTACCTAGTATTGCCGTGTCTTGTCTTGTAACAGTAAGTAACAGTAGGGGACCTTGAAGCTACCTAGTATTGTTGTTTCTTGTCTTGTAACAGTAGGGGACCATGAGGCTACCTAGTATTGTTGTGTCTTGTAACAGTAAGTAACAGTAGGGGACCATGAAGCTACCTAGTATTGCCGTGTCTTGTCTTGTAACAGTAAGTAACAGTAGGGGACCATGAGGCTACCTAGTATTGTTGTGTCTTGTAACAGTAGGGGACCATGAAGCTACCTAGTATTGTTGTGTCTTGTAACAGTAAGTAACAGTAGGGGACCATGAAGCTACCTAGTATTGTTGTGTCTTGTAACAGTAGGGGACCATGAAGCTACCTAGTATTGTTGTCTTGTAACAGTAAGTAACAGTAGGGGACCATGAAGCTACCTAGTATTGCCGTGTCTTGTCTTGTAACAGTAAGTAACAGTAGGGGACCATGAGGCTACCTAGTATTGTTGTGTCTTGTAACAGTAACAGTAGGGGACCATGAAGCTACCCAGTATTGCTGTGTCTTGTCTTGTAGCAGTAACAGTAGAGGACCATGAAGCTACCTAGTATTGCTGTGTCGTGTAACAGTAGAGGACCCCTGTTCATGCCATGAGGTTAATTGGTTATTTGAGTCTAGTGTCATATTCTTAAACCAACTGACACTTGATTGTTGATATGTCAGTATAATGGCAGCTGCCTTTACTTCTCAAGACATTTCCAGGTACCCATTTAGGTCGGGTTGACTAGGTAACCCAGTACAAGGGGGAAACAAATCTCTTTGTCGAAAAGGATTTTAACACACTACCAGGTCAGCAGGCATGGCTCCTGTCTTGTCTGGTAGGCAGCATGATATATTTGATTTGACATCACAATCTAAAGTTATCAGCAAAATAAAAGGTTAATTGATCTTAATGGTCAATATATCTTAGACAATACTTCACAGAATACAGTAATATAATCATAAGATTATGGAAGATGCACAAGAATGGCAGTAATGGTAGTATTTATGACAGGCTGGTGTTTATGTATGGTAACTTCAGATGTTTTGCGTTCGCTCACTTTGAACTCAAGTGTAGCCCATACATGTGCTACTACTTCTAGTGCACCGAACTGATTGTTTGTGTGTGGATTAGCTTTCCCTATTACCAGTGTCTCTTGTCATCAGACAACCCACTCTGACTTCTAAGGTACTTGTAACTTATGTCCCCAAGTCAAGGACGAGAGGCCAACAGTTTAGTCCAACTGATCGGTGTAGGGGTTCAATCTGCTACCTCAGCATCAGCAAACCGGAAGTTAAGTGCGAGCTCTCTTATCCATGCAGCCATGTTGACCTCATCACTTAAGATGATAGTTTTAATAAAAACAGTTATAAACTAGGTTGGCTGGTTAGTTGTGAATACTCTGGGAGATTGTGATTTAAGCCCATCGCATTGACGTTCAGGTCATCTGAGTCCTGGGCTTGCATTAGTTGGAGTGACGCTGGTATAGAGTCATTTCTCCTGACCTGGTACCAAAATATTATCCCCACTGTGTTACAGTGCTCTCCATCCCCTCTCCAAGCAAAGAAATCATTGGGGTGTGCAAGACATACTGGAACTTCACATCTATAGAAGGGCATAGAGGATGTGACCAGGTCATGATTCAGCACAGCACATACAGGCTGGCTGAGATCAGGCTCAGGCTAGTCATGTTTCCTCCACAGGGTTAGGTGTTTCATGGCCAGAAGATTCCAACTCAATGTCCAGGTTAAAAAACAGAAAACTCTTTTATTTATCTGGATCTGGAGACAATGTCATGACTGGAAATGGTTCAAGTGATAAGTATATACACCCATGTAGTGTGGTCACCTACAGTAGAGAGAAACCCTCACACATAAAGTAGAATGACAAAAGACTACCCTTAGGAACGTCTACCCACTGAAGGAAGAGGAGATAAATTCAGCTCGTTAAGTTCTGGAAAGTATGAAGATACTGGTCCCAGTAGAAATCTAAACTCTTAACAGTGGTGCAGGATGAGGAGAGATGAAGCGAACAGCTGAAACCAAATTAAGGCAGCAGACTTAGTTATTTCCTGCTACGCAATTCCTGCAAAGAAAAGAACCCCCAGTCTTTGTTTCTTTCAAGAAGACTATAGAAAGACAAATATTTAAAACACAACTACACTTTTTCACACTGTATTATAATCTAATGGTTTGTACAAGCCTACAATTCAATAAAATTCCAAAGTCTGTTAAAAGTTTTGTAATATCTAGAAAACTGTTATTATAATTTATTAACTTTTAGAAGAAAACTCCCATAGGGAGAATAAAATAGGTGTAAGAAAAAGACACAATAAAAGAAATGATGTTCTGTAATATTAAGAAGTGTGATACGCTTGGTTAAAATGTTTGAATCACTAGTCACTTGTGTTGGCACACTGGTGGTGGTTGTATAGCCGGCAGACTGGTTTCTGGTACTTAGCTCAATCAGTCACTCCACTAGCTTCGTTTGTAGCTCCTTACACTGTCACTCCTCTGCTCCTTCTCACTGTCGACTGTGTATGTGCTTTACTTCGAACTGTAGTAACTAAATTATTCTTCTAATAGTTTTTGATTTATAGTATTAAATTTAAACTCTTCATTCATGATGTGGCTGATGTGCCAATGTTTTTATGAGGATTAGCCGCGGTGCGTTGGTACATTGTTGGTTCAGTTGTTGCAGATGTTGATATAGCTTGTGGGGTGATACCACAACAATTCCTGTAATGAAGTCAAGAACAAACAACTTGTGAGTTACGAGTAGGGAGGTAACTCATCCATCCTAGTCCTAGAATGGTGGGTGTCTGACACGTGGTGTCTTCACACAATTAATTCTGATGATCAGTCCTTACTTTATATTCCTATAGTAGTACATTAATAACAGAGAAAGACCTAGACTATAAATCCAATATGACAGATCCTATGCTCTTTTAGAGTCATTTAAGAATCATGCAAAGAATATATGCCTGGCAGTGAACTCTATTAACTCAAAATATATTAATTAAATTCACCTAATATTGAATATAATTATTCCTGACTAGTAATGTTCATATAATAGAATAATAACTATACACATTTCAAGGTGGGGACTAGTATAGTGAAGTAAAGTTACCATAGCCCACGTCGACAGTGAATTTATCACATGTGACGTGGTTACTGGCAATTTATAAAGTTAAGATATTATTACAAATTAAATTATAAATTACTCTTTGTAATCAAACATTTAGTTCATATGGAACATTAGTATTATAATATTATTACTCATATTAATACTTAATAGCTCGTACCACAATTACAATACATATTGGTACTTTTGCTTTCTTTCACCCCAAACAAAAGGGAATCCCAGGGTATGACGCCACATCCAGGGGTTCCCTGTGTTGCGCCGAACATCCAGGGGTTTCCGTGTGTTGCGCCGTAGCTCGGTGCGCAATTCTATGCGGCGGTGGTGCGCTATTCTTGCGGTGGCCAGAATCCAACAATGTCCGCAAGAATGGTGTTGAACACATCTAGACCAGCGCATTTAGTCTGTAACTGGCCAAATGAAATGCTTGTCAACTCTTGAGACCAGCAGTATATGAAAAGAATGATCTGTCTGTACGGGAGACACGAGCCTTGCAGCCATGTGCCTTGTCTCAGCGGGATGTCCTGCCGACATGATGAATGTCGTCGGCATCTCCATCTGTCCTGACGCTCAGTCAGCGATAGCACCATGACATGATTATGAGAACAGCGTCTTGCAGAATGTAAGATGCCATGATGCTGCAGAAAAGCCACGCTACTCTGCTTGTCGTGGACAGCTGCTGCCAGTTCCAGAAAACTCATGATGAGACAGACACTCACACAGAAACGGTTGCCACAGCCAAAGAAACACTGTGGTGTGGGGCAATTGAAACGCACTGACACGCACTCCACCCGAACACAGAGGAGATCACCGTCGGCGCTAAATATAGCTGGTGACTCTAAATATAGCTCGCAAAGTTTGTTTGGGGTGAAAGAAAGCAAAAGTACCCCCTAACCCTAATCCTAACCCTACCCCCAAACCCTAACCCTAACCGGAAAGTGATTACAGGACCGATGCAAATGAGGATCGAAGGGAGACAGAAACGGTTGCCACAGCCCAAAGAAACAACACTGTGGTGTGGGGCAATTGAAACGCACTGACACGCACTCCACCCAAACACAGAGGAGATCACCGTCGGCGCTACATATGGCTGGTGACTCTAAATATAGCTGGCAAAGTTTGTTTGGGGTGAAAGAAAGCAAAAGTACCTACATATTATTTATTAACATATGAATTTGAATTCAGATGACAACATACTCTGTGTTCCGAGATCGATCACCTTCTAACCGGTAGCTGGGGCCTTCGTAAACTTAATAAAACTAGTGGCCAAATCGTTACCACAAGGTAGAGTATACCTCAGTTAGAAAAATGTCCTGTCTTTGGACTACTTTTTAAAACGGCTCCCAGCTCATGGTGCAACAGTTTGCAGAAGGGCTTAATCTCAGTTGTGGGGTGCCCTGGCCATTTTTTCATTTTTCGTGGCCGGATGTGCCAATGTGCCAGGTTGCTTGCGCTGAGCCAAACTTAGCCAAACTCCCTGATTTGGCGTAGCCCAGTAATCTCATATATATATATATATATATATATATATATATATATATATATATATATATATATATATATATACACATTCACACATTGGCACCTTTCCGTCTTGACAGACGATAGTTTGGTACATTGTGCTTCAAAAAGGCTTAATAACTGTCATATGGCAATAACTACGATCCATGGCGGTGGCGAGTGTGGCTGGTAAGGCCAATTCTTGCTGCAAATGTTTGCCCACAGTAGGTGCATGTGAAAACATGGTCATTTCCACCATTTTGCACCATCTTACGTCTCTCACGCTCTGTGTGTGCTTTATCTGCAATCATTTTCTCCTTTGTCTTTATTCCATTTCTGATAGTTGCCCTCCATGCAACACGTTCAGCGGCGACATGCTCCCATTGTGCATTATCAATGCCTGTATCAATCATGTCCCGCTTACACACATCTTTGTATCGTAGTAGAGGCCGACCCTGAGATCTCCTACCCGTCTGTAATTCACCAAAAAAGATGTCCTTTGGTATTCTACCATCATCCATCCTCCTAACATGTATATATATATATATATATATATATATATATATATATATATATATATATATATATATATATATATATATATATATATATATATAAACGTAAATTTATATAAGTATTTTAATACAAGCAAAAGGGTAAAATGCAATCAAGAAGAGTCGGCTAGACAGAGGCTTTGCCACAACCAGTTATTGTTTACATTAGCTGGATGTGTCTGATAATATTTGATATTTATCAGTTAAAGTACGAACAAAGAATTCCAGTGGATATCTAATACTTCATGGTTGACAGCCAATAGTACCCGGCAGCCTTGTATATGAGATAAAGAGTATTGCCTGTAACATTGGCATTTGCATTCTCTCATCAGAACATTCAGACAACACCTACTACATAGGTAAGATGGCTTTGTAGTTAATGTCTGCCTGCCTTTGACTTGTGCAGGTCTCGTTTGTTTCATTGTCTGGACTCCTTTTATAAGAGAAGAAGAAGAAAAGGAAGAGATAATTAATCTAGAGCTTGTTGACATCACCAGAGTTAGTTTTTCCTCAAATGGAGTGGGTGTATGCCAAAGTAATTTCCTCTGCTCTACATATGTTGGACACTTGCAGCAAATATTTAGCTGTCATTTTCACTCCATAGCTATATACATCAGTAAGTATCCCTGTCTTTAGTTTATTGAACAAGTGATCTTTCAGCTTTTTATACCCCGTGCGGAGTTTGAAGACTGCTCCTTATTCACTTCAGTCGAGTTGGTAATATGCATCATCTTTCTAGTGTCCTGGATGCTCTTAATACCCACTTGGTTCTATAAGTGCCTTTTATAAACCACTTGGCTTCATTATAGAAAACGAAAGCTAATTACCATAGTTTTATCAAGTTATTTTACTGGGCATATTTATTTACTGTTGTTGATTTCACCAATAGATACTTCAGAAGGATGCCCAGTGGGAGGCTGTGGCAATTGCTCACAGAGAAAAAGAACTTGCAATGATCAGAGCCGGTGAGCTTCTGGCAGAATCCAGGTAAATGTATGAGTGTTACGAAGTGAACTTTCAAATTGATATTCTCGTTTAGAGAGCTCAGCACACCAAAGGTTCATTAGGTCCTGAATTAGTTAGCATTATTAAATGCTCTCATATTGTCAAATTTGTGTGTGTAGGACTGATAGTTGTAGACTGAGAGATAAGATATATTCTTCTGCAGGTGCCTAGTCTGGAACAGACAGACATTGACGAAACATGCCTCGCCAATCCTCTGTCATGTTATTATTACTTTGTCATGTTATTATTACTTTGTCATGTTGTTATTACTCTGTCATGTTATTATTACTCTGTTATTATTACTCTGTCATTTTAATTAAGTTTTTATTTTGTTATTTGTTGCCCAGCTTTCCAGTTAAATTTTTCCTCTGCTTTCCTTTACTTCTCTTGCTTAGTATTTTCTCCACATTAGATTAATTTCTCTATTCCACCAATTCTTTTAGTATGCCCCATACATTTCATTTGTCTTTTGCTTATAGTTTGATTTATGATCTAGTAACATCTGCATAGCATCTGTTTTCTTCTTCCTCCTTGATATTCTCAATATCCTTCTTAAAAAAAATGACTTCACCATTTCATTACTGATTACCCAAAAATCACATTCATTCAGAAGCATAAACTACACATAACCTTTCAGTAAGCAGATTTTGTGCTGGTGGTGATATTTCTGTTGTGACATAACACATTATAGTAAGAGTCCTTAGATACGAGGCACTTTTTTTAAGTAAGTCCCGTTTTGACCACACCGACAAACACTGATGGATAACGGAAATGTGCATATGCAGTATGTTTATGTGGTTCATTAGCTAGCTGTGTGCTATTTTTTCACTGTCGTAATCTTGTTTGATGCTGCGTGTGAGTGATTTATAATGAGTGCAAAAATAAATACTCCCGCCAGCTGTGAGGTTCGTGCTGTGATCCATATTTTGCTAGCAAAAAAAAAACAACAACAGTGCTGCAGAAATTCACAGGCAACTCATTGAGGTTTATGGACCAGATGTTATGACTGATAGTATGGTTAGGAAATAGTGTCGAATGTTTAAAGAAGGGCGAACAAATATCCATGATGAAGATAGTAGCGGTCGGCCAAGTGTGGTGACAGACGATTTGGTCGAAGAAGTGAACCAAAAAATTCAGGAAACTCGTCGTTTCACAATTTCTGCATTGTCTGTCGAATTTTGGGAAGTTTCACGTTCACTTATTTACGACATTGTGACAAGAATCCTTGGATACAAAAAATTGTGTACCAGATGGGTACCGAAAATGTTAACAGATGAACACAAGCAGAAACGCATGGCTTCGGCTCAAAATTTTTTGCAGCTCTACCAAAATGAAGAAGATGAATTTTTGGGGCACATTGTTACTGGAGATGAGACCTGGATTTCCTACACAAACATCGAATCAAAGCAATAGTCGATGCAATGGCGACACTCATGGTTCCCGAAAGCAAAGAAGTTTAAGCAAGCACCTTCTGTCAAAAAGATCATGGCCACTGTTTTCTGGAACAAAAAAGAGGTCTTGTTTATTGATATTTTTGAATGTGGAAAGACAGTTAATGCCAAATCTTATTGTGACACTGATGAAACTTAGACGTGCTATCCAAAACAGAAGACATGGGTTGCTGTCCTCTGGAATTGTGCTTTTGCACGATAATGCTCGACCTCACGTCGCATAAGGAACTGTTCAATTGTTGCAAAAATGTCACTGGGAAATTGTTGACCACCTGCCCTACAGCCCCGATCTGGTGCCAAGTGATTACCACCTTTTCATGCACCTAAAGAAGTGGCTGGCATCGCAGCGGTTTGAAGCTGATGATGAACTGCAGACAGGTGTTAATAAACTGTTATTTACCGCCAATATAGTACCTTGCGGTGTATGGCAGAGGGGTCTTTGAGCCTGAGGAATTAAGGCTGCCTGGCTAGTGCAGTCGCCGCGAACTGTGCAGGTTAGGATTTTCTTTTTGCCCCCGACAGAAAAAAATCCCACACCTTACCGAGGGATCGAACCCGGGTCTCCCGAAGGAGAGTCCGGCGTGCAGACTTCTACGACATTGGAATTAAGAACCTGGTGCCACGATATCAGAAATGTGTTGAAGTCAGTGGTGAATATGTTGAGAAATAATGTAAATGTGTGGTTCACTTTTGGCTGCAATAAATCATTTTTATATATAATGTTTTTAAAAAAAAAAATACTTACTTAAAAAACACGTATGATGATTGTTTTCCTAATGTTAGGACCTGAATTCCCATTTCTTACCAAGAGAAGCAAAAAACAGTATCATGGTAAGCTACCATGCATGTTGTAAGCGGCAACTAAGGAGGATTATCTTGAGATTGGCTACCTCAACCCATTAAAAACTTTAGCTGAAAATCCTCTCAATCATGAACAAGTCCACAAAGGGCATGGTGCGACTTGGCTGAGGGCCTCTGCTGTATTGGGAGATGAAAGACAACAGTAGAAGAAGAAGGACCTGAATCAGTGAACATTATTAAATGCTCTAAGATGTCTCCTGTTTGATAACTTGTAGACTGCGGTACAAGAGGTACTGAGACTATTTATTTATTTATGATTATTTCTAGGAAAAGTGTGGAGAAACTGCGGGATGTCTTGCAAGAAGGTAGAGCCAATGCTGTCACACAAAGCAATGCTGCTATATATCCAGCTTCCAAACAGTATCATGAATTTGTGAAGCAATTGGCTAGTGCAAATTTACAGGTATGGATGAAACTGTTTTATTTTACGTGTGTAGTTTTTATATATTGTAACAAACAATTACCTGTTGTGTTTGGTTTATTCTTCTTCTTCTTCTACTCCTGCCTCTTCTCCCGCTGATTTTTATAGTTTTCTTGATGTTTTCCCATGCTTTTCTTCTCACTATGTGACCCAAAAAAAAATGCTGTTAGTCACTTATAGTTGTATAAATGTTCAGTATTCATCAGCTTTACAGGCAATCATTATTAGCTACCCTGGCATTCCAAGGTATTCACAACATTTACCCCAAGAAGATCTCCATTGCTTCCAAACTCTTCCTAATTTAATTACATTTCATGGATTTAATGGAATTCTGTGCAGAATAGGAGGATTAAAATAAAATGACAGGATCACTAATGTGGAGCTAGTGGGGAGAACTAGGCAGATTCCAGTGAAGCAAGAGGTGAGGAAAAGATGCTGATGCTGGATAGGACACCTATTTAGAAAACTTTTGTAATAGTGTAACAAAAAAGTCCTCCTGGAACCCACAGTTTAAAAGAAATAGAGGGAGACCTAAAAACACATAAAAATAGAACAAGAGAAAGATGAATAATGTGGGAGGAAATGGAGGAATCTGCAAGAGATAGCAAAGGACAGCTTGGTGTGAGTTGGCCTATGCTCCAGTTTGGGGTAAAGGACAGAAGAAAATGAAATTCCCAGCAGAAGCCAACAGCATGACATCCAATACATTAAGACGGTTTGGCCATGTTAGAATGACTGTATCTGAACAGAAAGACAAAAAGGAATATACTGATCAAATTCAACGTACAAGACCACGAGGGCACCTATGAAGAATATGCAGGGGGTACTAGATCTAAAAGAAATAAATGTAGACTGACGTGATATCAGGGAT
This sequence comes from Cepaea hortensis, assembly GCA_963921405.1. NCBI lineage: Eukaryota > Metazoa > Mollusca > Gastropoda > Stylommatophora > Helicidae > Cepaea > Cepaea hortensis. Next base: position 136,535,304 of record OY992877.1, read on the forward strand.
AGAGAAACATGAAAACAGATTTTTCCTGCAGAACACAGGCTAACAGGCTTGGAAACTGAAGAAGAAGAAGGTAATGCAAATGATGGAATTTAATCCAATAGCTTTTGAAGTAGAAATGGATGCATAGCCTCGTTTAAGAGTCATAGTAACATGGTGGATAGTTATGGTTTCTCATGTTTGCTTAGCGTATAAATATATGGATTGTTAAGGTCTTTCAATTCTGCATATCTTTGACAGTACACATAAGTGTATGGATGGTTATAGTCTTTCACTTTTGCATAACTTTAGCAATAAGTGTAAGCGTATGGAGTCAGTTTTACATTTATGTGTAAGTAACTACATTTATTCTATTTATCTGTGGTTACATATAAGTGTGTGGATAGTTAGCCTTTCATTTCTGCATGCTTTTGATAATACATAATCATCATCATCATCAAGTGCCGTGCCGGCTGGTGTAGGCGTTCATGGCTCTCATAGATCTCGGTCTTTGGTTTTCTGGATCAACTCTGCTGCTGATATTCCTCCATGCCACCGTCTCAATCCATCCAGCATCATTTCTCTTGGTCTGCCTCTGCCTCTCTTCCCCTCGATCTTTCCAGTTGTTACGATGTTCTCCAATGCCTCTCTTCTCATCACGTGACCGAAGAAAGATGTTTGTCTCTGTCTTATTGTTGTATATAATGTTCTAGTTTCATTAGCCTGTTTCAGGCAGTCATCGTTAGTTACTCTGGCAGTCCAAGGAATTCGCAACATTCGTTTCAGGAACCACATCTCTGTTGCTTCTAATTTCTTCTTAATTTGTTCATTTACATTCCAAGATTCACTGCCATACAGCAAAACTGGTTCTACATAGCATTTCAGCACTCTCTTACATTCAGTGATAGCGACTTATTGCATAAGATACTCTTCATTTTCTGAAATGCGGCTTTTGCCTGCCCTATTCTGCTCCTAATCTCTGTTGTAGATCTTCCATCTGATGTTATAAATGCCCCTAGGTATCTAAAATTATCCACTTGGTTAAGGATTTTCCCTTCTATTTCTATGTCACATTTTGGTGTCACCATTTTCCATAATAATAATACATAATAGGTGTATGAATAGTTAAGGTCTTCCATTTATGCGTATCTTTAGCAGTACATATAAGTATTTAAATGTCACAGCCTGTCCAGTCTTTAATGTTACCAGTCCAGGATTTCTTTTGACTTCCCTCTTTGTTGCTTGCCATTGGCCATTGCCTGGAGAATTAAGGGTTTAATGGTGAATCATAGCAAGTTAATGAGAAAGATAGATGAGTTTCCAATATTCCATTTCTCGTGGTAACATAATGATTAGTGCACTTAAAAAACAAGTCCCAAAACAGGAATCTGCTATGAGTGTTTGAAGTGAAGGACTCACATTTTGGTAGGTCTGATTGAGGCTGACGGGCACATGGCAGTTAAATATTTGCTTGCCAGATTGTCCACAATATGCAGAACAGAGGAAATTATTTTGACTTCCACCTGATTTGTGGACGAACTTTGGAGATGTCAACAACCTCAAGTTGACTGCTTCTTATTTTTTTAAAATATAGTCACTTTGATTCCAAAAGTGTACACACAAAAAGAAGACCTATTGTGCTGAATATGCAGAAAACAAAACTTTTCTGTAACATTTGTAAACACAAGTCTAGGTCCTTATCTGCAAAACAAATGTCAGAAATGAGAAATGAAATAATGAAATACTGTTTTCATATATTTTAGGTTAAGCAAGCAGAGGCTGAAGCAAATGTATTGCAGAAATATAAAGATTTGGTTGACAAAGGAAAAAAACAATTTCAGAAGGAGCTTGAAACTCTGATACCCACTGGAAAATTGGCACCTGGTGAGTTATATGTTAGTGAACCTGCCGTTTTCTTAATTGTTGTCATTGATGAGCTTAATTTTGAAGAATTGAAGTCACTGCACTGAGGGAAAAAACTCAAAACCAGAGGTAGCAGGATTTGGATGTTGATTTGTCTGTTGCACTCTGGTTAGCCGCATCCCAGAGCCACATGTCTGTGGGCAGTATGAATCAAGAATCATGATAGTTGCACTTGGGACATTCCCACTCATTCTCTGTCCCCTACTTCAGTAGCAAGCATAAGGTTCCCATGCTGAAGGTACCAGTGGCGGCCTGATTGAACAGTCATCTGGGTTTCCTCTACATAATGAGCACTGTAAAGACTCTGCTCACCCCACTCTGAATCAGACTCTTCAGATGTTAGTCCTTTGTTTTGCTACAGATTCCATTCAGTCCCAGAGAACCTTCACTACATCTTCTTTTCTTTAGCCCCTTGTTCCCCATTGAGGCATCAGCCATCAATCAGCTCATGACAGGCCATCATATCTTTTGCCATCTCCTACAGCTCCATTCATATCCTCATACCCACCTCTGTTTTTAATTGTCTTCACCATTGTTTCATTCACCTTGAGATTCCAGACGTGAGAATGTCCAGTTACACTATCCTCAGGTTTTCTCAATGTATGTCCTATCCAGTGCTAGCATGTTTTCCTCACATTTTCATTCACTGGAATTTGTTTAGTTCTTTGCCACATCAGCCTTGTCATAATATAGCTCGCCAGCCAAAAGTGTGGCCATAGTAACTAGTTCCATACTTAATTCTTCCCTCCAGCAGCTGTCATTTGGAAGATCCATCCAGAGTTGCCACCATGCACCAAGATGTCATTTGTTGCTAGCAGGACATCCCCATCTTTAATGTCCCAATGATTGCTGAAGCCAATACAACAACTTTCTTGTTTCCATGCACCCCTGCACGGCTGGGACAGTAGATCCACACAATTTCCCACAGGTTTGAGACCTCCATGAGAGCTAGCTACTCATGTCATAGACATCAATTGTGAACTTTCTGAAGCATGTATTGAGTGTCAGATATAATAATTACCTTGATAGTTGAAGAAGTGGACAACTAGCTCAGTGGTGCACTGGCAGTTTTAATCTCCATTCTCATGTTGGAAGTTATGTGATGTGCTCCATTCTGCTAGAGGGCTGTGGTAGTTTGGTGGCTAGCACTCATGCATGCTGGTCCGGTGGTCTTATGTTCAAATCCCAGTCAAAGCGGATTAAAAAAATTTACCTAAGCTCCCAGGTTGACCCAGCCTAAAATTGACACATGGAAGTGTCCTGGGAGGTAAAGGCAGCTGGTGTGATATTGACCACATGATTCATGAAACACCAGTTGGTTTAGAATAATATGGAACTAGTACCATATACATACATATAACACCTCAAGATATATAAAAGGGTCTTTTACTTACCATTTTTGATTATGAAGCTGAAAAACCCCATCCTGATTTTTGGCTACACAGCACAGATCCATAACGTAAAATACTGGATCATTAATCCCAGCAGAGAATCTATCAGGTATTTAATGTCCATGTCTGCCCGCCCACTAGCTCTGTACCAGTAAATAGGATGTTAACCATCATATTAACTCAGTTCCCTTTCCTTGCAAGCAGCAGCTACACTGCTGATTGGTTATGAGCAGTAATATGAATGAGAGAAATGAAAAAATGAGAGATAATTTATATTATTTGTTTGTTTCATGTACAGGTAAAAAACTGTCTGAGGATGAACTGAATGCTCTGATTGCCCATGCCCATCGTAGAATTGAACAACTGCAGAAGCAGATTGCTGAGCAGCTGGCAATGGAAAGACATAGACTTGGATCTGCTCTTGAAACCCAGAGACAGGAAGATCTGAAAGTAGCTAACATTGCTTTGGCTGAAGAGCGGCGGCGCATGCAAGCAGAATTTGAGTCTGAGAAGATTAAAATGGTGAGTGGACAGCAGCTGTTGTACAGCCTGTTGTCTATGAAATATCTTTCTACCAATTCATTTTTCAAGATAGTGGCTTGTACATTGATGTCTTTGCACTATGTATATTGACAGGTATTTGTAATTTTTTAACTGTTTCTATAAACTAGGCAGTCGCTAGTCGAAAGGTTAGGTTTGAGGGCTCCCATATTGTCGGACGCAGGTTTGAGTCCCTAGTAAGATTTTTACCTATCAGAGAATAAACAAACAAATTCTAGATCTGAATTCTGTAGTGACTGCTTGGGGAAAGGGTCTTCATTGCCACAGCCTTTCAAAAATCATATCAGCGTACACCAACAAATACATATGGTAATTATGGCTGCTGTTACTATATCCTAATAAAATCCTTTTAAACAATAGACTTCCCCTCTAAATTGCAATAATTATAGTATGTCCACATTTGTTTGCCTCAATATAAACATCCATATCTCAGTAACCAACTGAGGGAAAATTATGAGATTTAGTATATAGCCTTATCATTATGTCCACCCAACAAAAAAATTTTGGTTCTGGAGATTTTACAGCAGATTTCAAAGTTTGTTTATATGCGGTATATAATTTACGAGTCTGAGATGAAATTCATAATTTTAAATGTATTACAGCGTAGCTAGACAATCAGCACTCAATGTTGAATATTTTCACGGGATTGGCCTTATGCCAACTCCCCGCGTTCTTTTAAACTAGGACTGTTCAGAGGTGTCTCAAAATGTGGGTTATTTCATGAAACCTGATTAATATGTTTTTTTGGTTTACATCTTACCACTTATCGCCAACATTGAAATGTGTGAATATTTTTCAATGGGATTGAATGCGAAATTGTGTATACTATTACAAATTCCGAAAAAAGAACAGTGCATGCATTGGGTTTGAGTAAACGGTAATTTCGTTGATGGGTGCAAGAATCTGTAATTAAACCACCATGTAATAACCAAACGGTAGGTAGAAAGATTATTGTAGACGGCTTTGACAAAGATGTCATAAGGCGAGCTATTATAAAAATGCTTTAAAAAGTCGCTTAAAATTTGACAGGGTCGACTTCATTGCACCGGGTTCTATCCCATATGGCTCGGTCTCTTTCTGCAGCGCGGAAAGCATCGTACAAAGCACAAACTCCGCAGCTCTAGCGACGACCCACAGAAGTCTCCAAAAAATTTAACTTGTGAGCCGAAGGATGCGGCCCGGAATCGAACCCACGACCTTTGGAGCTCGAGTCAGAAGGCTTGACCACTTAACCACAGAGACTCCTAAAATTATAACAATTTTGGATTTTATATCCAGGATCCGGGAAGGTTAACCCGGTCAACAAATGCTCGCAGAAGTCAGATGTGTCGGCCTAACGGCGCAAGAACACAGCTCTGCTGTAAACAGGCACAACGCAATCACGTCCGAAAAAAAACTCCGGATGAACGAAGAAGAAGAAGATATCCAGGATTATCCAGAATTATAAAAATGCTGGATGCCAAAGAAACAGTCACTGTAAGAAAACTTAGGGTTTGGTTGAGAAAGAACAATAACATAGAGCTATCCAAAACAACTTTGTGGAAAATTATAAGTACATTATCTTCACTTTTTGAAAGTACAAGGGCGGTAGAAATATTCTTTGCGAGCAACCGCATTTAGGAGCCTTGAGAAGCAGATACCTACGTGAAATAAGGGAAATGCGCAAAGAAAATTATGACATAGTGTATTTGGATGAGACGTGGATCAAAGCGCACCACACAAGTGAAAAGGAATGGCAATCAATGGATGGAAAGATAAAGCGTTATGTGCCCAGTAGTAAAGGACAGCGTTTGGTCATAGCCTATGCTGGTAGTACTCATAATGGCTTACTACAGAATGCTGGGCCCGTGTTCGTATCAAAGCATACAGACAATAGGGATTATCATAATGAGATGAATGGTAATGTATTTAGAGATTGGCTTGAGAATACAGTTCTTCCATCCCTTGATAGACCGTCTTGTCTAATCATGGACAATGCATCATATCACAATGTTGTTGCCCAAGAAGACAAAATACCTACGGCATCGAGCACAAAGGAAGCAATAAAGATATGGCTCCGAAGGGAAAATATACCATTTCCAGAAACATATTTCAAGCTACAGTTGTTGTCGCTTGTAAAACAGGTGCAAAAAAGCAAGAAATCTCAAATTGACAAGTTGATAGAAGAGCATGGCCATAGGTGCTTGAGACTTCCGCCGTATCATTCTCATTTAAACCCTATAGAACTTGTGTTGGCTAAAATTAAAGGACAAGTGGCAGCTGCCAATACTACATTCAAATTGTCTGACGTCAAGATACTAACCCAGTCCACGCTATTAAATAATGATAAAAGTTACTGGAAAAAATGTGAGGACCATGTGTTGAATGAGGAAGAGGACTATTGGAGAAAGGATGGATTGAATTTTATGCAACAGAGAGCAATCATCAACCTACTGGAATCGTCCGACACAGATTAAGGTCTGAGCAGATCGCAGACCTTAATCTACGTACACACTTACTGGGATACTTTGCTCCAACTATTCAGACGAATTGCAGGCCCTAAACATTACAGCATCAGCATAATGTCAATGGCAACAGTTTGTATTCCACAGTGATGAATTTTCAATTCCGCAAGCCCTCAGCGGTGACAAACAACTGTATTGAAAAAAAACAACACACACACACACTAAACGCATTGAATACCAACAGAAGAGTAATACTGCAGTGGAAACTGACATATTGTGGCATAACAAGAAACGTGAGAGCAAACACGTTGTCAAATTAGGGGACACCACACGTGCATACGAATCAATCTATAAACTTCAATGAAAAGAGGACCAACATCTTGGTCGTTAAGAAGAAAGCCCACTACAGAGACACTGACAACTATTTTCATAGTGCAAAACAGGTAATCATGTTCCGTCTCTGAATGGTAAACAGCAGAGTAGACAATCTTTCACGAAGACTCAAAGCGGGTCTGTCACCCATGTGTACGTGTGAACAAACTACACAGACAGCTGAACAGATCCTTAAAAATGGAAACATGATGACTAAATTGCGGTATCATTTCTGATCACTCCATACGCACATTAACGCACAGCTATTTGGAAGCTTTCACGAACTCAATATAAAAAGCTAACACGAATACTTGTGTACACATTATTAACCAGCAGCTGAAGAAACAAGAAAGAAATGAAAAATAAGGTAAGAAATATATTCCTTCTACTTTCCTGCCAATTTACATATTATTTACCCCATGCCTCTGTAAATTCTCTGTCTTTACTAATATTACACATTGCACCCCTCTCGGGATTCTCCGTGGTGAAGTGGTCAAGCCGTCTGACTCGGGCTCCAAAGGTTGTATTGATTCTGGGCCGCGGCCTTCATTTCACGAGTGCATTTTTTCGGAGACTCCCGAGGGTCGTCGCTGGAGGTACAGAGTTCGTGCTTTGTGCGACGCTTTCCGCGCTGCGGAAAGAAACTGAGCCATATGGGATAAAAACTCGGTGCAATGCAGCTGACCCTGTTGATTTTAAGCTACATCTTTCATTGCACCCACTCCCATACAAATCCGGATACGCCTTGTGTGTCATGTGAATTGGCGGGGCTTTCATTACTGTAAACATAAATTTGTTAGCGAGAAATCACAAGTTTTTCAGCAAAACATCAAAGAAATGTCGCCGCTTTCGATGATTTAAGTTGTTGTTGGACCTATCAAAGACATATTCTTTGGGTGGGGATAAATATAAGACGGCTGGAAAAATTTCATAACGATGTAACAGACAGTTTTCAAAATAATTGATCGTGAATGAAGGCATTCTTTTCAGGACAAATAGTCAAATTGTTACATGATGATACACAGGGAACAATCCAGTTCAATGGAAACCTGTCAGCATCTTTTATGATATGAAGCAGTGTCAAACATAATGGTGTACCAGCAACTCATATCTTGCTTGGAATTCTCTTTGCTGCACTTCCCAACCACATGTTTGAGAAATATGTCTCACTAGATCAGATGACTGGCTGTTTAATCTTGCGAGACCAAAAGCGAAGGAAAAAATCAGGTAGCAGAAAACATCTACTGTTTGCTAATGATGCTGGAATTGTCATCCAAAGCCAAGAAGAACTCCAGAATTATTATGATTAGACTAGTCTTATTTCTGGATCTGTTCTTCACAATCATAACTCATGATGGACTGAGTATTTCATAATCATGTTTATACATTCATTTTCCAATATCCAGGATTCAGAATATTTGGAGCAGGTGGAAACAGAGGTAAGAAAGCAGCTGGGCCGCCAGGCAGCAGCTCACAGTGACCATCTGAGAGAAGTTCTCACTGCCCAGCAGCAGGAGCTGAGTGTGGAGTTCAACCGTGCATTGCAAATAAAAATCTTGGAAGAAAGAGAGAGGTTCCAAGGAGAAGTGGCAGGATGGATCGCAAGGTTAAGAGGCATCGAGTCAGCTGTTGAAGGTTTGGGAAATTAGCATTTACATTAGGTTAGTTCTTGGTAGACATCAGACCACTAGAAATGGCTCCAATGTCATATAGAATATATGTCACCAGAAGACTGTGCACATTGTGGTTTGTTTAAGCCAATATTTCTTGTTCTTCATCATTTGTTCTGATTAAGGATGTTAAGCTGAGTTAAGCAAAGAGCTGACATCACCACACTCAGGACTTTACTATACGTGCTCCGTCCCCTCGTTCAACAGCCAGCGAAGAGTCACACTACTAATTGTTCCCACCGCTATCTGATTGAAAATTCTAGTCTTCCCTCTCAGTTTTGAGATTCTACCAGAACCTCTACCAATCCCCAACAATCTCATCCTTTCCACATACAGGTTTTCAGTCTGTTCCCCCACCTCCACATGGTCCCACAGGCGCACGACCACCTCCCCCTTGTCCATAGGTAATCTACCACCAAAAGGTGCATTCCCTGCCAGCCTATCAGCCTATTCATTCCCTCACACTCCCGCATGTCCAGGGCGAACAATCCATACAATTCTCACAATCTGTGAGATTGAATGTATTCTTAGCACAACAGCAATATTTATACTTTTTGATGATCATTTTAAACTACAGCATATGTGTTGCAAACAGTGTTAATGGTCGTGTGATGAGAAGAGAGCCATTGGAGAACATTGTGGTGACTGGAAAGATCAACAGTAGCATAGGCAGACCAAGAGAAATGATGCTGGATTGTCTAAAATGGTTCGAGGAATGTCAAGAGTAGAATTGTCTAGAACAGTGATTCTCAACTGGTGGGGAATTTCCCCCCAGGGGGGAATTTTAGGGTTTCCAGGGGGGAGGGAATTAAGATTATTTCAAGATCGCATTAATAAAAGAACCAGTTACTTGATATTGTTTTTCCCTCAAGATTTTACAGTTCTGTACTTCTCACCCTAATGAAATTTGTTTTATAACGTAAGTAGACCCGCAAATCATGTTTTATGTAGATGTCTAGACTTGTTCTAGTATGTGTTATTAAATTTAGCTTCCATTTTTATGTATACTGTGTAAGGGTGGATTTATAGGGAGGAAATTCGAAAGGAAGGGGGGGGGGGGGAATGACATTCTGAACATGGGCCAAAAAAGGTTGAGAACCACTGGTCTAGAACATTAAGTATCAGATTCGGAGAAGCATAAGTGCCTACGCCACATGGGGGGGGGGGGGGGGGGGTACATTATAATGATATTTACTGCAAGAATTCTATCATGCGCAGAACGGAGAAAATTACCTTGGCCCATGATCGCTTATTTCAGGACAAACTCTATGGAGACGTCAGCAGCCTGAAATTGACTACAGTTTTCTTTAAATATGTTGAGGTTGACATCTGAAAGTGTACAAAGAAGAAGACTTTGGCTGGCATTGTTTTGATAATTTGGTTTGCCTTTCCTGTGAAATTCCTACTCTTCTGCCAGACTGCAGTGATGCAACCAGTTCCCAGGATCACCACTTGAAGGTGGTATAGATTCTTTGTCCGCTCTGGTTCATTAACCATGGTACAAGCAATCAAGCTACAAGTCATTGACAGTATTAATTTGATTTGCTGCATCTTAAGTTAAAAACTGACATTTGGAAGGTAGTTTTCTCTGACGTATTTGTATATAAACTTGGATTTGCTGGTCGAGTGGCTAGAACGCTGGACTCTCCTTCGGGAGACCTGGGTTCGATCCCTCGGTAAGGTGTGGGATTTTTTTCTGTCGGGTGCAAAAAGAAAATCCTAACCTGCACAGTTCGCTGTGACTACACTAGCCAGGCAGCCTTAATTCCTCAGGCTCAAAGACCCCTCTGCCATACACCGCAAGGTACTATATTGGCAGTAAATGACAGTTCCCCACTGGACACTGAATCAGAGTCCTCTGATGATGAAATACCTAAAACCTGTTGAGGAAATTTGACCAGCCTGGACCTAATCCCGGCCAGTCTGTATGTGCTGTGCTGAATCACGACTTGGCTGCATCCAAGTATGCCTCTCAGCAGATACATGATTCCTGTACCAGTCTTTCTGCTGGTATCTGAGTTTGAAGAGGGGAAGGTGAGTGCTGCAACACAGCCGTTGTAGAGGAAGTACTTTAGTACCGAGTGTGGAGAAAAGTCTCTACATGAACCTCACTCCGATAGATGGAAGCCCTATATGGGGTATGAGTTTAAATTAAGTCTTTGTGAGAGTTTCACAATCAGTCACCATTGTTATGATTTTTGTGTGTTTTTTAATATTTTGTATGTAGTGTTTTTATGTTATCAAGTGTTACAATATGGGCAGTATCTGTTAACATGTCTGTTTGATTCCAGCTCGAGCAACAAGTGAAAAACTGGCAAGGGCTGCCCAGGACTTGTGGCTTGCCTGTATTGCCCTAAATTCTGCCATTAGCTACAACAACAGCAGTGAAGACAGATATGTCAAACCGTTAAGAGAGAATGTAGAACTCATATTGCAGGCTGGCCAAAAGGTAATTTTTTATTTATTAATATTATGCCTTAATTGCCTTATGGTTAGATATTAATAGTTTTCTTGGATCCCTCTGGCCATTGGGTTGGAGTCTGTTGACAATAAAACACGTCACACCTGTAGAGGCCACACTACCAACCCAGGCCTAATCCCAGCCAGTAAGTTTTCGTTGTGCTGAGTCACGACCTGGTTACATCCCAACATGCCTCTCTGCAGATATGAAGTTCCAGTAACGTCTTGCACACCCTGCTGGCTTCTGGGCTTGGAGAGAGGAAGGAGAGCTCAGCAACACAGCCTAGTCTGGTTCCAAGTCAGGCAAACATTCTTTACATCGACCTCCGATAAATGCCAGCCTTCTTCGGGACTAAGGCTAACTGATTGCCAGTGCATCAGACTTAAAGAGTTAAAACTCAGTCCTCCAGAGGATTCACAACCAATTAACCAACCAATTATCTTATGGTATGATAATAATATCGTGTAGAGGAAGAGAAACAGCCATGAAGATCTTCTGCCCCTAAAAATACTATGATCACAAGCATAAAGTAAATGTTGATGCTTCCATAATGCTATTTCTGTGATCCTTGATTGGGTTATGTATGGGTTAATATTGTTTTCACTGGTATGATGTTTATTTATGACTTTTTTTTTGCGTTTTTGTGCTTTGAACTCAAGCGTAGTCCATACATGTGCTACTACGTCTACTGGCACTGGATTGATTTTTGCACGTGAATTAGCTTTCCTTATTACCAGTGTCCCTCACCTTCAGGTGAACCCACGCCGACTTCTGAGGTACCTGTAATTTGCATCCCCAAATCAAGGACGAGAAGTCAGCATTTTAGTCTAATTGACCTCCTTTGAGTTGAAATATATTGTGTTTATAACTGCGTATCTGTCTATCTCACCTGTCTGTTTCTGTCCTTAGTTCATTTTATAATTCTTTCATCTGTCATTCAGTGTGGGGAAGAAGCTATCTTGTTTCTACCTGTTTTTGTTAATGTAACAACAGCCTCCAATATGTTTTCCATTGACTTACATTCTTCTACTTCTTTCCTGTGTTCTCAAACTAGTATAGGGATCAGTTTTAAGCTGGTTATCTTTGATTTGTAAATGATCACTTTCATTGCACGTGGACAACTCTGTCAGTGCTCCAGTCTCCTTTGGTAGACCACATGAGGAGAATCTCACCAAAATGTAAATCCATTGGCTAGGATCCAAATGTGTTTTGTGTCAGAATCATACAAGCTTTAAATGTTTTTTTGTGGGTGGGTTTTCATAGTTTTGAAATTTAGCCTGGACAGTGGTCTATTTGGCCTGTTCTGTTTTATTTTCAAAAGCAGAGTGTTGTTTAATATGTGTAGCATGCACACAGTCCTCCAGGTATTTATATGCGTGCTTATTCAGAAAGGATAGACGTTGAATGCACAATCTCAAGACCAGGAGGAAGTAATTCCATTCTTTTGTTATTTTGTAAAAATCTACTGTTGGCGTCTGTGGCATACGAGTAGTGAAAACAGTTTCACGATCTCGACATCCTGTGTTCAAAGTTAGCTGCAGCCGATTTGGGAGCAGATCCCCTTCTGCTGACTCTCACAACTGTATGAGTGTCGGCCATTCAGTAAGCATTGGCAAACTATTGAACATAAAACTTCCTTTAAAATCACAAACAGCCAACAAATGTGTCCATTATGTAAAGGGCATGCTGTTAACTAGCGCCAACACAGTGAATTATGCTAGATCGTCTCTAGTTTGAGGCTCATATCATACCCTTAAGTACTTTTGCCCATAATACCCAGTTAATGAAGCTAGTTCGAACTCTTTTTCTTTTGCCTTTCACCTCCCAATGGAACCTCAGCCTACTCACACCAAACCTTGTGTAGACTTGTTCACGATTGGCTGGATTTTGCAGCTAGATTTCTAAAGGCTGCAGCACCCAGTCTCATCCTCAACCCTTTAGTTACCTTGTACAACATTGATGGTACGTTACAGTCTTATTATTCTTTGTTTCATTTATTTGGGTGGGAGCTGAACTAACTGGAAGAGTACAGTGCTTTTTGTCAATACTTGGATAAAACTAGAACCATTGGGTTGGTAGGTCGGTGGAGTACGCTTCAGCTGTTAGAATGTTGTGTTATTATTTTAAAACTCTGATAACAATGTAAATCTCTATTGAACCTTTTTTTCCCCAGCATCCATTCGTGGAGACTGTAACCAGATCAATTCCATATGCTGCCCTTGATAGAGGTGTCAACACAGAAGACAACCTGCGACACAGGTTTTACAAAGTTTCTCGTATTTGCCGCCGGTTGGGCCTTGTTGACGCCGCTAACTCATCCCTGTACAAATATCTGATATCATACTTACACTCTTTCATAGTTCTTGACAATGTTGTGGCTACCTTAGAGGGGGAGGAGATTGATCTAACTGACTTAGACAATTTTGCCTTGTTGTCTCATGCGCAGTATTGGATGGAGAAAGGAGACTTGGACATAGCTCTGAGGTTCATGATTCAGTTGACGGGAGAGTCTCGCAGAGCTGCCAGTGACTGGATTGAGGAGACTCGACTCTTATTAGAAACAAAACAAATTGCTAAAACCTTGATGGCATATGCATCAGCGATGGGAATAGCGAATACATTTTAAGTTGTGAGTGCATTTGATATTGTGAATGCAGGGTTAATTACATTATGTTTCATAATTCTGTTGACTTCCCTGATTTGTTTATAGAGAATATTAAATATATACAACTTAGTCATTGTTCAAGTTTCACCCAGGTATGATGTGGAGTATGAAAGACACAGCTGTATGTGTATATAACTTGCATTTTAGGTTATATTTATAGTTTTTAGTACATTTCAGTTTAATAAATAATGCAAATATGGTGTCTATAGAAGTTTCTAGAGACCTGTGGTTGTTCGTTTTGAGACCTGTGGTTTGTTTCTTTATTTTGTTTTGAAAAAAAAAAAGCAACAAAAGCATGTTGCTTGTTGAGGACAAATTACATTTCGATACGTGATAATGTTGGCTCTGAAGTCTTGTTTTATGTTGCATGATATCACTATTTGTGCATAATTTTTGCCATTCTTGATACTAGAAGTATCAGTGATTGAAGTACTGAGAGCATCACTTAGATGAAAGGGATTCTCATCCACCATTTGAGCATAAAACTAGAAACAAAAAGTGGCTAACCATTTTCTCTTCACATAAAAAACTGTCCACAAAGCACTTGTTATCAACATTTAATAACAGGAAATTGTTAATATAAAGCAAATTCCGTTGCACTATTTCGGCAAGCTTGTGGTCCAGTACATAACGCCCTCGACAAGCATTTTTTCGAGTTTGCTTTCCCTACAAGGTAGCAGGTTTGTCTCACTTAATTTAGTCCCTATCCCTTGACCTGTCCAACATGAGGGACCCTACCAGTAGCCACTCGGCCATTGGGTCATTGGAACATGCAAACCCCACTGCCACTTCAAAGTAGAGACACAACAGAGGGGGCAGCAGGAAATCCCATTGAGAAAACATAAGGAACAGCAAGCATTCTCTTGGTCAGAAGTGGTGACACGGTTCAGTAAATCTTCCAGCATTTCATATACATTATTGATTTAATTATTTTTACTGTAAAGTTGATGCTGACTAGTGCAGAAACAATGAAAGAGTGGATAAATCAATTTCGGGAGTTTCCTTCTGTCACCTTATGCTCTGACACAAAATTTAATTATTGTATTTTTTAGAAGGTACAGATTTGCAATTCAACAGAATATATATATATATATATAGGTTGTTACATGTTTATACTGCATAGTGGAAGATATTAACATTGATGGGAAAGATCTCAGGGGTAAAAATACTTACTATAAACAAGTAGCATCAATTAAAATATACTGCTACTGGACTTTGCTGATAGTTTGTTACATTATGTTTAAAAAAGGCATAATAACCTCAACCATTAGCAATACCGAATGTGACTGATCAGGCCAATTTGTGTTGTAACTGTTTGTCAACAATGGTTGTACATGAACACATGGTCATTTCCACCATCACCAACACATTTTGATATCCACGCTCAGTGCGTGACTTATCTGCAATAATTTTCTAATTTGTCTTTATTCCATTTCTGACCTATGCTCTCTATGCTACGTGATTAGCGGTGACTTGCTTCCAAGGTGCAATATCAATGCATGCCGACCCTGAGATACCCCTTCATTGCACAAAGCCTGGGCTAAATTGTAGAGACCATGTGTTGCTGATGCAGCACGATCTCTCTCTCGCTTTCGGCCTGCCTACGCGGGGAAGTCAATAAGTAAGTCACAAATGGCTATAGAACAATAACTAAATATGATAACTTGAAACCAGTTTATTTTTATACATACATTGTCCCTTTATTTCTCAACATAATTTCCACCAACATTGATGCACTTATTCCATAGTTTTATCAGTCCTCCCAAACCGGCTGCATAGAACTGCATGCTTTCTTTTCTAAACCACGTTTTCACTTCACATTCAACTTCGGCGCCATTCGCGAAATGTCTCCCGCCAAGGTGGGTTTTCAGTGGACCAAAAAGTTCGAAATCGCTAGGGGCTAAGTCGGGGCTGTAAGGTGGATGTTCCAGAACTTCCCACCTTAGTTGGTTAATTTTCTCCTGAGTTAATCGAGCCGTATGTGGTCTGTCATTGTCATGAAGAAGCAACACTCCTCTAGTCAGCAGTCCTGGACGTTTTCTTCGAATTGCATCATGAAGCATCGATAGAACTTCACAGTGCGATTCAGAATTCACATTGTCACATTTCTTCTTGAAATTGGTTAAAAGCACTCCTTGAAAATCCCAGAACACTGTCAGCATAACCTTCCCTGCTGATGGTGTAACCTTGAATTTGTGGCCATAAGGCGAAGAAGAATGTTTCCATTGCGCTGAAGCACGCTTTTATTTGGGATGGTAGTGATGCACCCATGATTCGTCCCCAGTAAAAATCCTGTTCAGAATGTCTTCTTCTTCATCTTCGTATCGAAAGAGATGATGCAAGGACAGGCCAAATTGGTTCATTTTGTGTTCCGCCTTCAATTGTCTGGGTACCTACCTTGAGCACACTTTCTTAAATTTCAATTGATCATGCATTATGCTGTATGCTGAACCACATGAGCCCCCTATTGCAGATGCTACAGAGTCTATCGTTGCTCGCCTGTTACCTCTAATCATCATCTCCACCCGCTGCATGGATGCTTCTGTTGCAATCTCAATAGGACGACCATATCGGATTTCATCAACAATTTTAGAGCATCCTTGAGCAAATATTTTCTACCCAGCTATGCACCGCTTTACGGGACAAACATTTGTCAGCATAAACAGGAAGCATTTCCTTATGAATGTCCTTTGCAGGTAGTCCTTTTGCCCACAAAAAATGCACAACAGCGCGTTTGCTTTTGGTTGTACACTCCGCGCCATTTTGTTTATGCGCTACACATGCACATGAGACACCTAGCGCTACCTGACGAACGGAAATATAAAGTTCGATGTTGCTGTCACCTAATGACACCTGTAGGAAACACCAACTACATTTACCTGCCATCCCACAGAAATGTGTGACTTACTTATTGACTTGCCCTCGTAGTTTAAACTGGGAAATAAAGTGGGCAATTATGAACAGATAAAGCAAGGATCAAGACAAGGATACATTTTGTCGCCAGATCTCTTCTCTCTATAAAGTTAGTTGCATATCCTTTACAGGATGTTGCAGTCAACACCAGCACTTTTTGCTATTGTGATCTCTTGGCAAGTTTACGTTCAGTAGTTTGCCATTACTTTCTGAATGATCGGACTCCTACCTTTTCGTAAAAAATCAACGCAAGGCGGTCTGCTGCCAAATCACCCGCAGCTGTCGTTTGAACACGGGTATGCAGGATTATGAACTGTGTCCATAACCTCTTCACCACAGAGCCTCTCTATAGCGAAATAATAATAAGAAAACTCAAAGATGGACCAGGAATATGAGTTGAAGGTTACACTAAAAACAATCTGTGTTGTGCAGTTAACACATTACTGATAGCTGACAATGCAAAAGATCTGCAAACAGTACTTAGACGTTCTAGTGTAGTGATAGAGAAGGCAAGAAAAAACCTACTTTGAATGCCAAGAAAACAGAAACAGTTATATCAAAGAAGAAGATAACACCAAATTGTGAAATTACAATAGAAAGAAAAGTTTTAGCCAAGTTGATAAATTCATGTTTGGGGGCAGTAACAACAGATGGAAGATGTTACATAGATTAAATGATATGGAATAGAGAGAAAAAGCAGCGGCTGCAGCAGGATATAACAATATGAAATGGAAACAAATAGGTATTTTAAATTCCTGCGAGAAAAAACGAACTAAACATTAACAAACGTTGCACATACCTTACAAGGAGATCCACGTGTCGCGAAATACAGGTGAAAAATCCGAAATCAGAAGCACTCAATAAATATAAAAAAATGAATAATAAAATAAGATAAAATACACACGAACGTATACAATACGACACACAGACGTTTCGATTCTAAGAATCTTTGTCAATGACAACACAGATAGCTGACGACAAAAACACAAACACACGACCTATCACTTATAGTGCACAGCCAGAGAATGATTGGCTGGAAGATTGTTTCAAATGCCTTGGAATGCCAGAGAATTGAAAGATTGTTTCAAATACCTTGGACTGCCAGAGAATGATTAGCCAGAACTTAGAAGATTGTTTCAAATACCTTGGAATGCCAGAGAATGATTGGCTGGAAGATTGTTTCAAATACCTTGGAATGCCAGAGAATGATTGGCTGAAAGATTGTTTCAAATACCTTGGACTGCCAGAGAACTGAAAGATTGTTTCAAATACCTTGGAATGCCAGAGAATGATTAGCTAGAAGATTGTTTCAAATACCTTGGAATGCCAGAGAATGATTGGCTGAAAGATAGTTTCAAATACCTTGGAATGCCAGAGAATGATTGGCTGAAAGATAGTTTCAAATACCTTGGAATGCCAGAGAATGATTGGCTGAAAGATAGTTTCAAATACCTTGGAATGCCAGAGAATGATTGGCTGAAAGATAGTTTCAAATGCCTTGGAATGCCAGAGAATGATTGGCTGGAAGATTGTTTCAAATGCCTTGGACTGCCAGAGAATGATTGGCTGAAAGATAGTTTCAAATGCCTTGGGATGCCAGAGAATGATTAGCTAGAAGATTGTTTCAAATGCCTTGGAATGCCAGAGAATGATTAGCTAGAAGATTGTTTCAAATGCCTTGGAATGCCAGAGAATGATTAGCTAGAAGATTGTTTCAAATGCCTTGGAATGCCAGAGAATGATTAGCTAGAAGATTGTTTCAAATGCCTTGGAATGCCAGAGAATGATTGGCTAGAAGATTGTTTCAAATACCTTGGAATGCCAGAGAATGATTGGCTAGAAGATTGTTTCAAATGCCTTGGAATGCCAGAGAATTGAAAGATTGTTTCAAATACCTTGGACTGCCAGAGAATTGAAAGATTGTTTCAAATACCTTGGACTGCCAGAGAATTGAAAGATTGTTTCAAATACCTTGGACTGCCAGAGAACGATTGGCTGAAAGAGGCTCATGAAAGTAGAACATTATGTGCAACTAAAAGAAAAATAAAAGCATTCTTTAGCCATATAATGAGAAGAGAGATATTAGGAAAACATTGTGACAGCTGGAAAGATCAGCGGGGTGAAGAGGCAGACCAAGAGAAATTATGGTGGATAGTGTAAGACAATGGCATGGGGAAATAATATCAAGAGAACTGAGGTATAACACCATGACCTGTGCAGAGACATTAATTCTTATGGCATATAGCATGGCACATGATGGTGATGTATCCCTGCAAGCAGATGTTTTTTTTTTAGATAAGTCACTACAAATACCCAAAATCACTAGGGGGACAAGGAAACCAATTATATTATTAATTTACACAAACCAGATTCATATTACATTTAATGGAATGATAAAACAAAAAGAAAGTAGGTATGTAGATTGTTAGGACCAACAGGTTTTTGTAGGCCAGAGTGCACGAAGGAATAGGTGGCCATTGGAATGGGTGCTTGTTTAATGTTAACCATCCTGGACCATGCGTCATATCATTGAGAATGTGATTCAAATGTTATAGAATCTGTTTATATCGTGAAGTTTGTCACCGACATGTAAGTGAATTTCAAACGTTTATGTTTGTAGATGATTAGTTGCTGTTAAGACAAACTGAACTTTGATTTGATTTTATGACAGAGACTTAATGATGTTTGGCTCGGTGATGTTGTTGTGTTTATATGTCTAATGCTGTATTAAAAAAAAAAATTAAGTTATTATTGTCTCCCCCCACAAAAGATGATTTATATTTTTCTCTCCATGGTTCCCCACATTGTTTGTATTATAAGGTAATTTATTCAGTTAAAAAGAAAAAGGATAACAAATTGTTGCCATTGAAATCTGATCGTTCACATAAACTAGGATTCAACAATATGCAACATTTATTTTTAAAAAATGAGATATTTCTTATAATTGTTTTTTTTTTTTTAACCTACGAGGGGCATCTGGCCAGGAGGCTAATCTGCCGGGCTTCCATTTGGGAGACCTGGGTTTGAATCATCAGTAAGGTGATGGGATTTCTTTCTGTCAGAGGCAAAAAGAAAACCCTAACCTGCACAGTTCGTGACTACTGCACTAGTTGGCCTTGAACCCTCAGGCTAAAACCCCCCCCCCCCCCCCCCCCCCCCCCCCCCCCGTTTTTTTTTTTTTTTTTAAAACTTAGTGTTAGAAATGTTGACAGCATCCTTATTCTGCACTTCTCTGCTGATTGATACATGTGTGTGGCCTAGAAGAATGGAATGTTTCACGGATTTGTCTGTAGGAACTTAGTGCACTAAAATATTTTCTGGTTATAATATTTATACAGTATTTCTTTGATTGTCTTCAGAAACTTTACCACACAACAACATTTGTTGGTTCTAAGTTTGGCATTATTCCATGCTTTATTTGTTATCAGTAACATCTGTTGTGGGAAATGTTTGACTATATGTATGAATTGTTTCCTTGTGTATGCAGCAAAACTAAGCATTAAAATATTTGTTTGGTGATACATGTGGAATACCTTCTTGAATTCTCTGTAGAAACACATGTTTGGGTGTTACAAGCCATAAACTTTCTTGAACTGTCTGTGGAAACATTTGTGCATTGAAATATTTCTTATCTGTGGAATGTATGCTTGATCTGTTTATGAGCGTCTGACAGAATCTTTGTTCGTTATATAATGGAATGTTTCCATGATGTATCTTAAGCAACATTGGCAGACTATCATCTCAGTATACATCATTTCTTCATGCCTCTTCCAGAGCATCTGTGCACAAAAAGTTGAATGCAGGCATGTACAAATCCAAACACACAATCTAGGGTTAGAATTCAGTTGGTTAATTATATTTTGATTACATCATCTCTGCTACTCTGTCACGTTAAATACAACTTATCCTATTTCCTTCATTATTCCCCCCCCCCCCCCCCCACACACACACAATCACAAACTCATCTCTCTCTCTCTCTCTCTCTCTCTCTCTCTCTCTCTCTCTCTCTCTCTCTCTCTCTCTCTCTCTCTCTCTCTCTCTCTCTCACACACACACACACACACAAACACAGGATGTCACAGTCAACATTTGTTGGCTGTCTGTGATTTCTTGGCAAGTTTATATACAGTAGTTTGCCATTGCTTTCTGAATGACCGCCACTCATATCATTGCTTGGAAACCAACGCCAGGCTGTCTGCTTCCAAATCTCCCACAGCTGTGTTTCTTTTGCTGGTATCTGAGTTTGGAGAGGAGAAGGTGGGTGCTGCAACACAGCTGTTGTAGAGGTAGTACTCTAGTACCGGGTGTGGAGATAAGTCTCTACATGAACCTCACTCCGATAGATGGAAGCCCTATTTGTGGCTCAGATGTTGTTTGAAAAAATATAAATAAAGTTAGCATGTGAAGATGATAAATTCTGGAGATTCGTTTTTGTTTCAGTTTATTGAAAGTATATCACATAAATGCCATGAATCACCATATTTGCTGTGAAGCTGATCAGTTTTGACAGAAGAAATGGCAGACAATACACACAGAGTATAAATGTTACAATTGTACAATACACGTGGACATGGAATGCTACACTACAAATGGTACACTGACATCTGGAATAGTATCTTCTGTAGCCCATTATGTGCTTCACTCTTAACGTAATGATTACCAAAGTAGGAGTTTCAGTTGAGAGAGCTCTTGACTGTCAGAGGTATGATGTACTAGACCATGGCTGTATGGAATGAAGGGACCTGTGTCCTTCCTCACCACCTAGTCTTCTCAGTCAAATCTCCAGTATTCAGTTTTAGGAGGTTGAGTTAATCCATGGTTAGTTTAAATGGTAAAGTGCAAAGTGATAGGACTTCACATAAACTAAGCCATGGCATCAGGAGGTGGGATGACCAATTGCCTTCCTCAGTGAGTTGCAGCTGTTGTTGAATTTACATGCATATAAATGTTAATGTTTTAAAAAGTGAAGTTAAAATGGTTTCCCTCCCAGATTTTCAACTACAGTGTACTGAGAGATATTTAACATACACACCTTTCGTGGTGCAATGGCAAACTTGCCAAGAAATCACCAACAGCCAAAAAGTGCTGTGGTTAACTGCGACTTCCTGTAAAGAATATGCAACCAACTTTCATGGTGTTTTTAGCCCAGAGATCAGAGAGAGGCACAAAATCATTAGGCTCCATTTTTATTTTTTTTCTATGTTTTTGACTTTTACTTTTTTTGTTTGTTTGAAGAAAGAAAGCATCATCCACTGAATCATATCTGGCACTTTATTGAGTTAGGGGCAGATATCTTAATCAAAGCCACCTTGACTAACTTCCCCTTCCCACTTTTGTTTTCCCAAGTAAATAGTTCTTTTTTTTTTTTGCATATCCCTTACAGGACATTGCAGTCAACATCAGCATTTTTCAGCTGCTGTTGATGTACTAGGCAAGATTACGCTCAGTAGTTTGCCATTGCTTTCTGAGCGACCGGCTCACATAACCCGTAAGTTACCAACGCGGTAAGAACCGCTATCGATTCTCGCGCAGTTTAAAATAGTTCCTGCCATAGCAAAATGTCATAATATACCCACAATGGAATATTTATACTTGTAGTGTGTGTGATTCTGGTATACACACATTGCAGTCCTTGCTGGCATAAATATTGTGTGTGGTTCTAGTATATACACACTGCAGTCCTTACCGGCATATATAGTGTGTGTGATTCTCAAATACACACATTGCAGTCCTTGCTGGCATACATAGTATGTGTGATTCTGGTATACACACATTGCAGTCCTTGCCGGCATATGAATTTATGCACTGAGCTGAAACTTTCCTTGTGTGATATAACAAGCAAAGCAGAAAATCAGAACACCGATGTGTTCCTTTCAAGTGATGCAGATTTTCTTGGCACCTAGTCAGTAAAACTAAGCATCCTCCCTCCCAGAGAAATCTAGTACCAATGTGACGTGGATGACTCAGTCCTTGCACAGAAAACAGAAATTCCTCCCCAAATTAGAGAACCATATTCTTCATGAGGTTCTCCATGAAGTTTAAAATGGTGTCCCTCCCCAGATTTCCAGCTGCTGAAAGATATTTAACTTGTGCACCTCTCATGGTATTTTTATATCCCAGAAATCAGAGGAAAGTGCAACATCCTTAGGTTCTATTTTTCTGTTCTTTTCAATTTGTTTGTTTGTTTCTTTTTTTGTTTTTTAAAGAAAGAAAGCATCACAGGTTCCATGACCACTCTCTTCATTTGTTATGGGAGGGAAAGACTGGCTGCCTATTCCCCCATGCACTCATGCCTACAAAAATGTGATGGTCCTAACTTCCCATGGTAGGTTCCTGCTACAGCACTAAACAAAAAATACGATCACGATACCAATACATTGGCATTAAATTAACAAATAAATGTCAAACCATAATAGGCTTTGCTAGAAATAAAGTTACTAAACAGCTGTTTTAATACAGAGATCATTAGCATGTGATATATACATAGAGATACTGGTCCCTTCTTGTGGCATCAGTATGAGGGTAGGATGTACATGTCTGTCACACTTCTTCCATGTCAAAAATCACAGCCATTACACAAATGGGCACAAAATACATTAAGAAAGAATGAGACAAATACTTCACAAACTGAAGATGAACCCCGTAAATCAACATATAAATAGTTAGCATGAATCAGGAAAACAGTTAGGTGCAGTAGAAGGAATGTACAGCTGACATCAAATGGCAGTCAGGATTTATTCTTTGTGAGATGTTAGTTTAGTAGCTGGGAAGTATTCATCATGAGATGTCTATATATAGCTATCAGCTGGGATGTTTTCCTCATGAAATGTCTTTAGTTTTAGCAGCTGAGATGTATGCCGCTTGATATGGTCATAGCTTTGGCAGCTGGGATGTATTCCTCATAGACGTCTATAGCTTCAACAGCTGGGATGTATTCCATGTAGATGCCTATAGCTTTGACAGCTGGGATGTATTCCCTGTAGATGCCTATCGCTTTAACAGTTGGGATGTACTCCTCATACATGCCTATAGCTTTAGTCCCACATATTAAATAAGATGTACAGTTTTTCACTCTTTGATTGTGAACATGATCTCTAGTTTTTTCAAGTTGCTACATGGCTTCTATGCATGCCATTATGAAGTTTGCCCAGAATCTTTTCTCACTGCCTTTTTTATTTTTCTAGTTATGGCAGTTGTTAAAATATGTCACAGGCTTTCTTTGCTCATTATTGTTATTATCGATCCAGTGGTGCCTGGTGTTCCACCCTTTGACCAAGTACCTTGTAGTGGTAAGTGTTAGTGTTGATCAGCTGTTGTGTTCTTCCATATAAAGAGTTCCTTTTATTGGGCTCAGGCGGAAGTCACAGTTTTAGATATCCGTAAGAACTGGTCACTCAAAGAACATTTGACAAGTCTTGTAAGGATATTTACAAAGCAGACACTCTAATGCAAATAGTGGCAAGATAATTTTTCATGTGCACTATTGACCACATGGCATTGAGTGCTGTTTGGTCTATACAAATATGGGGCCAGCACCATATATCCAAGACATTGAACAAGTGGCCTTTTATTTCTTACAGAGTATTTTTCACATTCTTCTGTAAAACCAGATTTCTGTATTTCGGTGGTTTTACTTGTTTGTTTACTAACTGTCCACGATTCACAATATACATCAACAGTACAGTATAAATTTTAAAAATTCAGAGGCAAAAAAAAAACTAGTATCTTGTTCAATTGCAGCATTTTGAAAACAGTGCTTAAAAGAATATATGGACCTGTTTATGAAGATAATACTGATGTATAGATAATAAGAATACACATAAAATAAAATACAAATGTACAAAGATCCATCAGTTAGTAAAGAAATGAAATGAAATAGAAAATGTTCTTAAGTTAACGCAAATGGCCGTGAATATGTCACTTACTCTGTAACTGATGTGGTGACAGAATAAACCATCACAATCATCAAATCACTGATGAAAACTAAAGTCCAGACAATGCAAATGGCAGTCACCAGTTATATTGCTCACTCACTTATATACATTCTTGCACGAAATTGAAAAAAGCAATGTCACCTTTAACACAGAAGCCGCAAACAGTAGGTTGCATGATTTATTGCCTGGCATATTTTGCTGCAACTCTCCTGGTGCATGCTGTGTCCATGACGAGATGCAGCAAAATATGCCAGGCAATAAATCGTGCAACATATTGTTTGTGGCTTCTGTCTTTAAATGTCATCTGTGATTGCCTGTATAATTTGAATGTACTAATTGTACATTGGTACTAAACATAACAAGTGACATGGTATTCAAGATGGCATACAGCAGACATGTACAATACAAATGATTGACACCAATTAAATATTAGCATGTGCATTAAGTCTGGGAATATGTGATATCTCTAAGCGACTTTTTGTACCTGCCATGAGCTTATATACAGTAGTTTTCCCCTATACAACCCCTTTTAAGTTGATATAAAATACAACATATATGCTACAATATTAGTAACTTTAAAGTCAAAACTGTGACACACTCCTACTTCCCATTTTCCATCATCCAATTTTGTTTTGTCCAAACCTATTTTCTGCTTGGCACTGAATCTGTTAAAAGACGCCCAGTCCGTTGTTTCTGTAGGTGGAGTCATTTAGCACCATGCTCTTATTAACTTCTTCATTCATCATTTACTTTTCTTAAGTTCTTCTGTGCTAGTCAGTTGTTACATGTTACACGAACCCATTCTGTCCCAATCAGTTGTTACATGAACCCCCTTTGTGCCTGTCAGTTTTACATGAACCCACTCTGATCCAGTTGCATGAACCAACTTTCTGCCACTCGATTGTTACTTGAACCCACTTTGTGCCTGTCAGTTCATTGTCAACAGAATCTAGCCCATTGTGGATAGACTGTTGAAGTAAAAATATGTGGTGGTCATAAAATGAGTAACTGAAAAATGTGCGTTGAGTTTCTTGGGTCAGAATGAGTTTAGTCTATTCTAATCAAAAGTCGAGTAAGTAAAAAGCGTTCTAGACTATCTTATGCCTATTTCTATCATATGCAGACTTGACATATTGCATATAAAACTGCGGTTTTAGATATTTCATTGTCATCAAAATCCAGCCCAATGTGGATGGACTGCTGGTATCAAACAATTACACAGTGGTCATATATGAGTAACTGACCAACTTACGTTGCATCCGATGGGGCAAAATGAGTCTAGTTAATTCTAATCAAACATTGAGTTCTCATTTGATTGTACTTGCAGAGGGTGAATTACCATGAAATATAATTCACATTATATGATGACAGTGTGCAGGTAAAAATATAATTATGTTAACATAAGGTAGAAGAACATGGACACTTGAGTTAACACGACAGTCAGATACGGTAACACAATATAAATATATCTATGGTGAGTAGTGATACAAATCTCGATGGCAGGCAGTGATACACAAACGATGAATTGAACATGTACAAATCAAAATAACACTGTATCAAAGATTAAAATGAACAAAACTAGAAAGTAAGTAAAACACGTTCTGAACTATTTTATCTCTAGTTTCATCATATGTAGGGTTAACCCATTGCACAAAAACAACTCGCATGTTAGACAATTACAGTCATCAACTTTATCATCATCATGTGATGTGCCGGCAATCGTGCGCGATCGTTGTTTGCCTTTCCGAGCAATCACCAGTTCTGGATCATGTTTGTGATCCCTTTCTTATTATGCCATCTGGATCTTAGTCAAGCCATCTGGATTTATCTCACTCGTCTCCCTTTGGCCGTTCTTTTATCCAGCGAGGTAATGACTATAGCCACTCGCCGACACTTTTCTTGAATCATTCTAAGCGACTGGCAAGAGAAGGTCAACCAGAGAGACGAATGGAGACGGCTTGTATCTGCAGCAAAGAACCTCAATGGCTCGGAATGCTGAAGAAGAAGAAGAAGAAGAAGATTCTATACCAAGCAAACGACCTAGGTTACTTCATGTGTCACGTTACTGAAGAATACTGGTGGATTTGGTCATGTAGACAAGGAAAGAGCGATCAGGCAGGGTGGTTCTGACACTTATCAGAGGATCTCCCATTGGGCTGGGGTCTGTTAACAATTAACTGATTAATTGCCATGGGACGATTAATCGTCTTAAGCGACTTCCCGTTTCTACCAATGACTTATATACAGTAATTTTCTTTATGCAACCCCCTTTAATTTGATATCTAATACAGCATGTCTGCTACCTTTTAAGTCATAAATGGGACACACCTCTACTTCCCATTTTCCACCATCCATTTTTGTTTGGTCCAACCATACTTTTTGTTTGGTACTGAATCTGTTAAATACCCGAAACCTGTGAAGAAAACATGACCAACCTGGGCCTAATGCCAGCCAGTCTGTATGTGCTGTGTCGAATCGTTACATTGTCATTTGCCTCTCCGTAGATGTGAAGTGATCTTGTACAGCCGTGGAGATGGTGCTTTCGGAGTAGGTCGGGAGGGAAGCCTCTATATTAACCTCACTCCGATAGATGCAAGGCTTTTCATAACTGTATCGACCTGAACGTCATTGCATCAAGATAAAGAGTTAAAACTCAATACTGTAGATGATTTACCAATCAACCAACACACTAACCAATGAGAGGTCAAATAAAAGGACTATTAGGAAAGACTATAGAGAGTTGGACCGAACTGAAGGCTGTCAGCTGAAGGCTTTCAACTGAATGATTATCTTGTATAGAAAAAAAAAAGCAAAGCGGACGTGTTGGTGTAACTCTGTAACCCATGTCAGCTGTCACGTTTCGCTGTGGGAGAGAATGGCTGGTCATCTATTCCCCCGTACACTCAGGCCTATACAAATGGGATGGCTTTAACACTTCACATATGCACAACATTAAAACAACAAATAACAGCGCGGAATTTTTGACCACTTGAGACACCCGTGTACACGGTTCTATACAGATAACGTGCTGACGTTCTCTACGACTACAATTCATGTTTTAATACTTGTAGACAACACTGTGACATCAAGTGACGAAGTCGCTGTCTCTAAGTCACCCATAAAAAATGTACATTTGTAGTGGTATCTCTTGGGTATCCTTTGATATGACTACAGCACAGTATTTGTGAACAAACACACTGGGTTTATATCTCGGTGACACTGTCTCAAAACTTTCTAGCTGATCTTGGGCATATTAGCCCGAGCTGCGACTGCTGTCAGAGAAACCGTTCAACACAAAACCAATTTCAAGACATTTGACTTCCCTGGCAAACCAACTCGGAACGAACGCTTATCAACATACGCCTGTGCATTTTAATAGTTCGTTATTTCACAATTCATATCTTTTCAAATGGTTTAAACGCATCATTAGCGAGCATTTGCATTTTTCTCCTGAAAAGATTTTCCACCTATCTTGGTAGGTTACATAAAAACACATCCCACATACAACGCCGACTTCCAATTATAACCAAAAAATGATGATGGCTTGATATTTCAAAATTCGCATTTTATCTTTGACAGGCTGCGATACAACTTCAGCTCACATTCGTTAGGTTATAAACAGCCTTTTTGTGTGTGTCTAAGTGGGTATTGATAACAACAAGGCTCTCACACACAGAGTGGTGCAGGACTATACGACTTAATGCGCCAGCAGAAGGGGTTCCGTTCCACTAAGTACCTTGCTGTATACGTCAGTTACTAGTTCGTGTTTGTGACTATCGCACCATGCTTTTCCTCGCTGCCTGCCTGCCTGCCTTCTGAGGATAAACATATATTTTTGGATCCCCGAGGTCTCCTGCGAAAGACACACATAGGACGTCTATCGAATCCCCCTCTTCAAGCTGATCAAGTAATAAGTATAAGCCGTCATGTAATGAAACCAAACCCCCGTGACAGGAACTTGCTGTAGAGGTATGTGAAGTGCTGGGATCATCATGTTTTAGGCCTGAGTGCACACAGGAATAGGTATCCAGTCTTTCCTTGGAGTAGCCAAGAGCGACAGCTAACATGGAAATCTCGCCACATCGGGCGCATACCATTGTCAGAATAACATCACAGCCACTACAACAAACGACGCTGAATTGCTCCGAAATATAGTTGACCATCAGGTGTCCAATGCCGATTTCTACTCGTACTCGTTGATTCGTACACCTGGCTTTAATTTTTTTTTTTTAAAATCATTTTTAAGTTCGCTCGCTTTAAAGTCAACCAAGTCCATATACGTGCTACTACTTCTTGTGCACTGGACTTGTGTTTGCGTGTAGATTACCTTTTTTCTCTTACCAGTGTCCCTCGCCTTTAGGCGAACCCACTCCAATTTCAGAGGTATGTCCCCAAGTCAAGGACGAGAAGTCAACATTTTAGTCCATCTGACCGGTGTAGGAGTTAAATCCGCTACCTCGGCATCAGCGCATCGGTTGTTTAAGAACGAACGCTTGTATCCATTCGGATATGCTGTTCAAGCGCGCGCCTTCCTTTTAAGGAAACCAAGTGTCCTGTCTGTCTCGACCTGGCTTTATGCAATTCGTTGGTCACGTCGTCTCCTGCCAAATGAGGCCTCTGAATTGGTTGTAATTATGTGGAGCCGTCTCTGTTTCACCATGTCCTGAACGTCACGCTTCAAAGCCACACGTTTTACCTGTACTTTTTTTTTTTTTTCAAATATCCTTTACAGGACATCGCGGTCAACACCAGTATTTTACCGCTGTCGTTGATTTCTTGTAAAGATTACGCTCATTAGTTTGCCATTGCTTTCTGAGCGGCCGGCTCACTTATCCCTAAGTTACCAATGCGGAGAGAACCGCTTCCAATTTTCGCGCGCTGCGTTACTCTACGTGGAAAAACGGGATTACGGAGAAAGTCGTGTAACACCTAGGCCAGGGAGACCGGCTTACCTGTACTATCGTTACCTAAAATCACATTGATCCTTAACAGTCTCATTTGTTTACCTTCATATCTGCCAGTAACTTTTACTCTTTAATATAAACTGACAAATGTCATCTTCACAGTGATTCCTGGCTTCAATAATCTCCAAGATTCTCGTGATGATGGTGCAGAATAACATCGTCTTTACAATTCATCTTCTGATATCTTGCTTATTAAACCGTTAGACACATGGCCTCCACTTTCTCTCAGATACTGTTTTCATCAGCTCCTCAGCAGCCTATTATGAGCCACACGACTATTTTATGTGGCTCAAGGATAAGCGAACGCTGTTTCACATTCTCCTGAAATACCGAGTCGAGGGTTCGAAATCAGCTACTAATGATTTAGAAGTAGACGGCTTTGCGTTGATTTTAGTGGTATAAGCTTCGGCCACACAGAATGCCATGACAAGCTACTGAACGTGAAATTGCCTAGTAAATCATGAACAGCTAATACAAGCTGGGGTTGATTTCGAACGCGGTATGCGGGGTTGTGAATCGCGTTAACTACCCCTTCGTCACAGTTGCCGGCGTCCTAATCAAGACTGAACTAATTCACAATATATAATTAACATATTGTAAAATATTCAGTGTCAACTTAGGTAGGAAATAAAGAAGAACGTCAAGCCAAGATACTGTTTTGTTCACATTTCTCAAATATTTATATTTAAATGTTGCAGACATGGACAAGTGTAATAAAATCTATCGTGTGTGTTTTGTTTATGCCTTAATGTATTTGCAAGGTAAATAAAGGACATGCTGCGATTTTCATCGATATTTGCTTTTTTGCGCGTGCTCTGTTCTAACTCGACGAACGAGCGGAGAATATATGTATAAACTAATATTCTGTATTTAGTTGGGAATACAATTTTTAGTTGTTTACTTTGAAATGTACAAGCTTCAAAATGAAAGTGACACCAGTGCACATTTTAAAATTATGTAATTAATTACGTCCTGTCCTATACATCGCTAATGACATACAAAAACAAGCCATCGATTTTTCCACATCATTTTCGCCGACATGTTTACGATGCTGTGCGAGGATTGGCACGTTTTATACCATGTAAATCATCTGACCTACTCCTTTTTTCCCCTCTTTTCTTCCCATCTTCTCGTCCTCCTACTCCTTCTTCCTGCTTTCCCTGCCCTGGCCTTAACATCAGATTTCAGTGATTCCCCACAAGACCATTATCACCCAGTGATCTGTACTAAGCAGATCAACTCTCCATAACTTCTTCTTCTTCTTCTTCTTCTTCTTCTTCTTCTTCTTCTTCTTCTTCTTCTTCTTCTTCTTCTTCTTCTTCTTCTTCTTCAGCATTCTGAGCCATTGAGGTTCTTTGCTGCAGATACAATCCGTCTCCATTCGTCTCTCTGGTTGACCTTCTCTTGCCAGTCGTTGATTCCAAGTGTTTGTAGGTCTGTATGTATATTATCTCTCCACCGTCTTCTTGGTCTACCTCGGGGTCTGCGGTCATTTATTTCCTGAGTGTAAGCGAGTTTTGTTTCCCTATTGTCTTCCATTCTTTCTATATCATATATGCCCCAGCCATTGTAGTCTATCAGCCTTCATGATACCAGTGATTAGCGGGGACTTAAACAGATCATAAATGTCTTTGTTACTTCTTCTTTTCCACTCTCCACTTTGTGTATCCCTAATGGGTCCAAAGATGCGTCTTAAAACTTTGTTCTCAAAGGTTTGTAACAAGGCTTCATCTCCGTTCGTTGTACTCCAGGTCTTTCGAAATTTCCATTTATCAGAAGTCAAAAGTCCTGCTTCTGTTGCTGTCATGTCTGAATTATCTATCACATCTTGATGTTGTTTTTCCATTCTCCGCCTATCCGGTAATCTCACTCCATAATTATCTTTTCTAAACTTTCATGTCGTTTTTACATGTTATAAAATATCAATTTCCCAATGTTTTCTTGTTTTGATAGCCAATCGTCTTCAATATTTAGTTCTTGTTAGGTATATCTGTTTTCCTTTCCGTTCATTGAATTTTGAATACACTTTACAGGACGAAAAACATTAAGAATATTGACAGTGGTTTGTGACGTGACGTATCGAGAAAGCGGTCAATTACATGGATGTTTTTGATATAGAAACGTGTACACAGTACAAGTGATTGGTGCTGTCCTGAATCAACGTTTACCGTATCATGAGTTGTTTCTGAGGGAATGGTTTAAGAAAATGCAAGAGGTCTTATAGAGAGCAATTTATCACCGCATTACAAGTTGAGTGGTGTAGAATCATGCAGAAAAATACAAATAATTGATGATGTCACTATTGACTGATCAATGTATCACGAGTTATTCGATATATAAAGTTGCAGAAAAATGAAAGTGATTGGTGATGAATGGAGTAAGTGATTGGTGATGAATGGAGTTACCGATTAACGCATAATGAGTTGTTTGGTTTATAATCATGCAGCAAAAATACAATTAATTGATGATGTCGGGAGCAATTGATCAACGCTTCATGAGTTGTTTTGTATAGAATCACGCAGCAAAATACAAATATTTGATGATATCGATGGTAACTGATCAACGTATCATGGGTTGTTTGATAAGGAATGAGGCAGCAAATTACAAGTAATTGGCGAAGTTGGTAGCAATTGGTTAACGTAAGAGTTATTGAATGCAAGATGGATGTAACGTTGGGTCACTCGTAAAATGCAAAAGAAATCAAGTGTAATTTCTAGCCTGGAAGACGTTGTCGTCTAGAAAGTAATCCCTTGTATGTGGAATCATGAATCAAATTAATATGATGTCAATGACACTGTTGTTAAAATCGTTGTAAATATCATCTCACACATACGCTGTGCACAATTAACAAGGATAAGAAGGAGAGAGCAGCTTGTAAACGGTGTCTTGTCTGCGCCGATCCCTTATTTCTGTCAAATCCAGATATGACAGATCCACTGTTGGCTCCTGAAATAAGCAATTAAAGTAAAGTAATTGAAGTTAATTATTTAAAAGGACTTTGTCTCAAAACAGAAAAAAAAAATAATGGTAATTACAAAGGTAAAGTGTCTACTCAATTGCAACATAAAAGTGAATAGAAGCAGTCTGAAACAATTCATGCATTTAAGTATTTGGGCACTTTAATAGTAGCAGATGGAAGTTAGTTAATAGCGGTTCTAACATCACGGCAAAGGGTCGCCACATTATGCTCCGTTCCTGCGCCAGTGAATATCACACCAAATGCTCCTCACTGCCCCATGTAAAAAGTGGAACAGACAGGAGTCTCGACAAACCAACAGCCCTCACAGGTATACTATGCATAATGCCGCTGCCAGAATGTCAACAAAAAAGTCAGCCACGAAAAATAGTTCATCGTCGATGGAAGCAGCAGTCACTAGAAAACCAGCAGCCACACATTACTTCGTAAGGCAACCTAGTTAGTTCAGTGACCGGCAAGCCGCCATTTTTCTGAACATGCAGTTCAAGCTACAAACAATCGCGGACAAATGTAAACGCACTCCACACAAAATTCACAGCTCACAGTGTTGTTACAAGCACTCAGCTCAGTAGCAGGGCGACGGAACTATGTACTAACAGCCCAACAGGTGGAAAATGCGTAAGCAAACTGTAGCCATAAGCATAAACACCCAAAAGGCCTTAACAGCCCAAAGGCCTATTCTCCACGTTCTCCATATACCCACCCATCTCTCTCTCTCTCTTTCCTTCCCTCTCTCCCCCCCCTCTCTCTCCTTATATATACCTTGCACATGCCCATGTACACTAGTGTATGAATGTCTGTTGAGCGATGGATATGTATGTATGTGCGCTCACGCATAACAGTCCACCCTGACTTTACGACTCGCCTCATAATAACATATATGAGTATATCATGTGGTTTTGGTTAGTACCACCATCATGCTTGCGCCCACTCATGCTTCGTCAGTACATCCACTGAGATTGCTCAGATACCCCCACCAGACAGGTTGCTGTCATGCCCTCCTGCTTGCGCCCCCCTTTGTTTTTCAATGTGCGCACTGAACCGTAACACCTATCACGCCGCCATCATCCTCATCTTACTCCGTCGGTTGGGTATAAAAAGAATACACCAGAGATATTCTGAGTTACTCACAGATCGCAACTGTGGGGGTACGTATTAACATTTTTTTCAATTCTCATTTTCTCTTCATTGATTTCAAATCAGCAGGTGGAGTATGTATTAAAGGACATGAAATGTAGAATACATCAAGCAAAAAAAACAGCATTTCACAAGGTGAAGAATATTCTCTGTAACATATCTTTGCGAATCGATGTGAGTGAAAAGAGTTCGTAAGATTCAACACTGATGTACGGAAATGTATTATGGACAATTAGCAGACAATTGAGGAATTATGTGGAGGTGGCAGTGATGTGGTTTTATAGAAGAATGATGAGACCACCATTGGCAGATAGGAGTAATGAAGATATCTTGAAAGAAGCTAGCTCACAAAGAGAACTGGTTATTCGCATCAGAAGACAACCGTCCACATTCTTTGGTAATATCACGAGAAAGAGGGGGGGGGGGAAGGAGAAGCAGGAGTACTTCGTGACAACGGGAAAGTTGGAGGGAAGGAGAGGCAGGGGAAGCCCGAGAGAGAAGATGCTGGACAATTTAACATTATGGCATGGAAGAGCATCTGCAATCAGAAATGATTGGCAGTTCACGCGACAGAAGGCTATGGACAGGCATGATACCAAGGTACTCGGCATCGACTACAAGAAGAAGAAGAATGATTAAAATGAATTATTAAAATAAGTAAATATTTAAATTGTATAGCAAATAATGAAAGCCACTTTTAGCCAATCTATTTGTTGATTATAATTGTTCTTATCATATTTTCTAAAGCTGTTCACACTCTGGTGTGATTGGAAATGAACAGACAGACAGATTGGCTGGTGCTGCATCCTTAAGGGATGATTTGATGCACGATGAAGCAGAGGTGGTGAAGGCCCTGTGGGAGAATGTGATTAATGCAGAATAACAGACAGATGATCATGGTCTAGAGCTAGATAGAACGCAGCAGCAAGGGCTGGTCTTCGACAGTGTCAATCAATCAATCAATCATGTGACATGCCGGAAAGCGTGGGCGGTCATGATTCGCTATTTCACTCGATCACCAGAGTCGTGGATCAGCTCAGTGTTCCTGTCTCGTCCATGCCATGTGGCCAAGTCATCCAGGTATTTTCCTTTCGGTCCTCCTCTTGGTCTGTTCCCTTCGATATTGCCAGCTGTCACTAAGTTCTCCAATCCATTTCTTCTTATAACATGTCCAAAAATTTTTGACTGTCTACGTCTAATTTCTCTAATCAATTTACGATTGTCATTTGTCTCCTGTAATACTTGGTCATTGGTTTTTCTGTCTGTCCATGGTATTCTTTGCATTTTCCCCAGAAACCACATTTCTGCAGCCATCAGATGTTTTTCAGCTTGACTGCTCATTGTCCAAGTTTCACATCCATTCACAAGAACAGGCTCTATGTATCCCCTCAAAACTCTTTTTCTCGTTTCAATTGACATATTTTTATTGGTCAGACTGTTTTTCATCTTGCTAAAGGCTACTTTCGCCATGACAATTCTTGTTGTAATCTCTTCAAGGCATCTCCCATCAGATGTTATGACTGGTCCGAGATAATTGTACCGATTCACTTGTTGAAGAATATTCCCATTTACTTGTATATTACATTGTGGTATTTCGTTCTTCCTAGTGACTACCATAACCTGTGTCTTTTTACAATTTAATTCTAACCCCAGTTGCTCACTGTGTACAACAACCGCATCTACTAATTGTTGCAGATCCTGCGCATTGTCTGCAATCAATACTGTATCATCTTCATATCTAATATTATTGATGTTTCGCCCTCCAATGCTGATTCCATTTATATCTTCTACATTTCTGAAAATGTTTTCACTCTATAGGGAAAAAAGACCTGGAGACATTACGCATCCCTGCCTAACACCTCTATTAATAGGCTGATATTGTCCCACTTCATTATCAATCCTTATGGCAGCTTGTTTCCAATATATTTTTTTTTTATAAATCTAACGTCTTTCCCATAAATTTGTACAGTGTCACTCATAGGTAAAGCAAGACGGACACATAATCAGATCGCAACGGACACCATTAGTATCTGAACTCTACGCTGGCTGTTGAAGTTGAGGACTGAGCGCGTATGGGAATGTCCCGAGTGCAGTCATTTCTTGACTAAACTCAACTCTAAAGCTGTTCAACATCGCTATAGAATGTTTTAGTATTCCGAATTGGAAATAACTGTACATTTGTTTTAAATTAATATTCAATTTGATTTTAATCAATCGCAGTTTTCCAGTTGAACATATTTGACTATTTATACGCCTGCACTGTTTTACAAATCTCTTATATTCACCGACTCGTTTGCGTAATGGTTAGGACTTTTCTTGACAATGACATGAGCGCCATGGGACAAGCGATCCATGTCAGCTTTCTACGTGCGCAGCGGACTGGGAAGCCTAACCTCCTATTCAAGCTAATCAAATATGATGGCACTACCCTTCCAGTTACCCACAGCAGGTTTCTGCGAATCGACTTGATAAAAAAAAAACAAAAACACACACACACGCACACGCACGCGCGCGCGCGCGCGCACACACACACACACACACAATTACACATTACACAATTGTAAACCGATAATACGAAACAAAATACTCGATTTTCTTTTTCAGTGATTGCCAAATGGTACACGACACATTTGGAAGTTGCCACAAGAAAGATGTATGTTCTGAAAATGTTTAATTTATTTCCTGGAGTTATGACTTAGGCTTATAATATTACACTTCTCTTCTTGCATATACTGTACATATGTCCACATACACTAGCATTTTGTCTGTTGAAGTGTGTCTATGTATGTACGCGTGTTCATGCACACCAGTCCACCCAGACCTTAAAAACACAATGGGGTCGTAGTCAATACTACGTTCAATTTTACACGCCTCCTACTCCGCCCCCTTCTTTCTATGTGCTCACTGAACCGTAACATCCAGCACCGTATATAACTACACCCGAGATTTCCGTAGTCATTTACAGAGATCCGTACGTGAGGTGAGTATGCAGTTTTTTTCTCTATAAACAGTTTTTCTATTGAACATTTTCTTCGACTAACATTCTTTTCAATTAACATTTTTTTCAATTCTCATTTTCTCTTCATTGCTTCTATTTTTCCATGCATTTGTTCCTCTCGTCATGTCATCACCTTCTAATGTAGTCACAGGAGTTCTCCTTGACTGTATGTTGTGTTTGTGAATGTGTTTGTTTGCTGATGAAGGCTAACCGCCGCAACGTTCTGTATGTGTCGTAACTCTGTTATGTAAAGCTGCACTACTTTGTGTCATTATATTGTTTACACTTTCACAGCTTTACCGCAGTTCCACCAAATTATATCTGGCAATAAGAACGTTTCTAAGACAGATCGCTAGGTCCAACTATTTTACACAAGATAGACCGATAAACTAAAACCACAGAGGAATCGAGGAACGAATAAGGATAGGACGAACACCAACGACGTCTTGAAGACGTAACTGTTGTGATGAACTGCTCGGCAGAAATTGAAATGACTAATATCTGACACTGTGAATTAGACATTTGGAAAGAAAAATTGAAATTCTGTAGTCAGTTGTGCGACTCGAGGTCATCCTATTATCCCCGAATGGCACATAATTTACTGCCCGATACGGAGAAACAACGTCCAGGAATCAATTCTGAAGTTAGAATGATCAGTTCATGGATGGAACCTTTGCTCTTCTGTTTATTATTCATAGATTCTTATCAGATAAGTTGCCATTTTCACATTAATGGTCGGCTGCAATGACTGACTCTCCGACTTTCTCTCTGCCTGGCACCCTCTTTCTCCCTCTCGTTCAGCGGTATTTTTTGTGTACTCAAGCCTCATTACAAATATGACAACAACAATCATATGCATTACTTACATGGTAATGAATTTTGCACAGTTCCTACATGTTTTCGTGCCTTTATAATGCATATATTGTTGTTGAAGCGTCTTAAACTTAACCCGATAAGATAGACATGAATGAAAGACTGAACGAAAGAAGAGAGACAAAAAGGGAGAATGTTTGATTGGACTGCGTGTCCCCATTGGAAATAAAATTGTTTCGTTCGTTGTCTCTTTCTCTTGCTGTAATGATACAGTTTCAATCTTTCGTTCCAGTCAATGTGTTTTTTTTTTTTTCTTTTTAAATATTATCATCCCATTTCAACTGTCGTGTCCCTCTTGCACATTTACCTTCCATCTTCCCATCTAGCAGAAATGTCACCAGAGAATTATGTGCTTTGCTTGCCAAATATACCCTGTCGTCATTGGTTAGAATGTTAGATCATTAACTGTACGGCGGTTTGTGGACTGTTCAATTACATATGTAAACATACCGGCCTGTTCTGCCACGGTGGGAGCAATTAAATATAGTTACGTTTTCAGAGATTTCCCATTTTCCTCTTCAGACTAGGAATTATGCACGAAAATAACATTTAATATAATATACGCAAATCGTAGGTTTAAGTAGCTAGCGTCGGTCTTCCTGGCAGAGAGGTTAAGAACGGGTGTTCGTAATCCCGTATACTCACGTATGAAACACTGCTGCGCGAGATTCGGCAGCGGATAGCGTCGCGCTGGTTACTTACGGGGTATGTGAGCCAGTCGTTCAGAAAGCAATGGAAAACTACTGGACGTAAAAACCTGCCAAGACATCAACAGCAGCTGAAAAATACCGGTGTTAACTGCAACGTCATGTAAAGGATATGTGAAAAAAGTAGGTAGGGAACCTATAACATGTTTAGCAAACCAGTAGGGAATTCACTTGATCCAAACAGTACTGCTCACGAAAATTTGGAGGAAATTGAAGGGAAAGACACTGTAAATCCAATTACTCCTTCCAATGACGCTTAACGACATAAGTGGAAGACAACAACAACAACAACAACAACAACAACAACAACAACAACAACAACAACAACACACCGTAAATCATTGTAGCAGGTACCAACTACCACGACGTGCTCTTTACTTCCATGCCTATTTCTAGAACGAAATAGAACTATATATTTTGCAATTTAAAAAAATCAATCTAAATAATTCATAACTCTTCTGGGTTGTGGTTTAATTATATCATCATCATCATTATGTAGCAGGCCCTTCGCAGAATGTCACTCTCATCACGACAGCCGTGAAGACTTAGTCTTTTGCCAGTCCCACCGCCACTTGCATTTTCAGCCCAGGGTGTCTTTAATGTGCCGTGTCCACCTTCATATTGGTCGAATCCTACCTATATACCCATAATAATAATATAATGAAATGCAGTTTTGTTGTGTTTTATTCATACTTGTGTTATTCATTCTTTCCATAGCTTTCATTATATTATATTATTTTCATCTATTTTCACACGTTTATTACTCTGTTTACGTGGTCTGAGTTCATGGTCAGGTATGTACATGTGTTTGTTTATAATGTTTCTTCGCATACCTTTTTGTTTTAGTATATAAATGACTAGCTGACCCTGCCCGGCTTCGCCCAGTCCCTGGTGGGAAGCATCTCATTTAATTCATATAAGTAGTCATATAAGTTCCCGTTCCCGTTACCGACTATCTGTCTGTCTGTCTGTCTGTCTGTCTGACCCGGCCCGACATCGCCCAGCTCCTGGTGTGAAGCATCTCATTTAATTTATATAAGTAGTCATATAAGTTCCTGTTCCCGACTGTCTATCTGTCTGTCTGTCTGTCTATCTGTCTGCCTGACCCTGTCCGGCTTCATTAAATTCATACAACAAAAAAAAATGTAACTTAAAAGAACGTTCTACCACACACCATCCATTATTTTTAATGAAAACTCTTTCTAATCACCTGCATGACTACAGTAACTTCTTAAGCAAAAAAAGATGAGTTACAATGTTATGCATTGTGCATCATTTTTATGAAAACTTTGAAAATGCCTTACAGATTGTATCATTATTTATTATAACTCATATGCCGGTACATAACTATGGACAAAGAGTTTATAAATCTTTGAAAACGATGCCACAATATGACTATAAGTTATACAGAAAAGTTATGCCCCTTGAAATAACTTTTACAGAGTTAGATCCCCTGAGATATATGAAATTATGATGAAAAATGAAAAATGAAATAATACTGAGTAAGCAGGCGATTTCACACTAACAAAATATCACAGTTGACAGCTCTGGAATGAAAGGAAGGCGTGTAGAAAATTTCATCTCAATCGGATGGGCCGTTCGCGAACAAATAAAGGCCATACATACATACATACATACAGACAGAGATACGGACATCCTAATTTATATATAAGATTAGGGTAACTGTTTCTGTGGAGACTACAGCCAGATCTTCACAAGCCAATGACCAGTTTATACGTTGTGTTAGTTTAGCAAGAGTTATGTAGGTTAGGAAAGTTGAGACAGCAAAAGAAGAAGAAAAGGATGCACAATATACCAACTGATAATCATACCTGACTGATAGTTATTTCATAAATATTTCAAGTCAAAATTCAGACAGTAGAAGAAGAAGAAGAAGAAGAAGAAGAAGCAGAAGAAGAAGAAGAAGAAGAAGAAGAAGAAGATGATGAAGAAGAAGAAGAAGAAGAAGAAACAGCAGAAGAAGAAGAAGAAGAAGAAGAAGAAGAAGAAGAAGAAGAAGAAGAAGAAGAAGAAGAAGAAGAAGAAGAAGAAGAAGAAGAAGAAGAAGAAGAAGACACAGTGAATGACAAACTGAGATTCATACCTGAATGATAGTTATTTTTCGAGTACTTCAAGTCACTGTATGATGAATAGCCTTCTTCATTTTCTCCAAACCCTGGCTTCTCTGAATGTCCCGGATCTGCTTTCTTCTCGTTCCACAGTCTTGGATCGCCATTCTGAGGGCTGTGAATGATATTGTCCACAAATATTCTATATTTGTATTCAAATATGTTTGTTTTAGTTATGGCATCTGTACCATTACTGTTTTTTTGTGTGTGCATATCCTTTACAGGACATCGCTGTCAACACCAGCATCTTTCAGCTATATGTTGATTTCTTGGCAAGATTACGCTCAGTAGTTTGCCATTGCTTTCTGAGCGGCCGGCTCACATACCCCGTAAGTTACCGATGCGATTCGAACCA
Organism: Cepaea hortensis; assembly: GCA_963921405.1. Taxonomy (NCBI): domain Eukaryota; kingdom Metazoa; phylum Mollusca; class Gastropoda; order Stylommatophora; family Helicidae; genus Cepaea; species Cepaea hortensis. Next base: position 136,575,754 of record OY992877.1, read on the forward strand.
CTGCTGATTCTCACTGTCATCACGTTACCTACGAGAGTATACGAGATTACGGAGAGAAGTCGCTAACCTCTAAGCCACGAAGCCGGCGTACCATTAGTAGTGTGTGATAATAAAGTGATTTTATTTCCAGGATGAGGGATGGACGCAGCTTGTCCAGGCAGTCCCCGAAACCGGAACCCTAAGAATTCTAAGCATAAAACCGTAACCCCAACCCCCAAAACCTTAAGTTCCCAAAAGGCATACTTCAAACTCTCACCCCAAGGGAAATAACCCCAAAGTCTGATAAAGAGGCCAAAAACCATAACACCTCCTCCCCTCTCTAATAACTTCCGTCGATGTGTGAAGCTGGTTTTCTGAGCCCTCGGACAGTCGATAAACGATTGCTCAAATTTGCCTAGGCTTCAACAATTAGGCGGTTCCAACCATTTCTGTGCAGACCCACGTCTCTATTCAAAGTAAGTCTGCCTATAGTACCTAGCAGTGTAGGGCAGGGGGGGGGGGGGGTCTTGAGCCTGATGAATTAAGACGCCTGGTTAGAGCAGTCGCCGCGAACTGTGCAGGTTAGGATTTTCTTTTTGACGCCGAGAGAAAAAAAATCATACCTTACCGAGGATTCGAACCCAGTAAAGTAAAGAATACTCTCATACACTGAGGTTATTTGGATACAAGGTGATAGCCCCATATTTGTATAAACTAATCGGCACTCAAAGGGTGATCTGCTCAGTATCAGACCAACCGCCTTTGCTGCCTATTACATTTGCAGTTACCCATTTTAGGCTGCATTAACCTGGAAGTCCAGATGAGTTCATAGGAATCCGTGTTAATGGGAATTCCAACACATGAACACCGGCCCAACAAGCGGACGCGCTGGCCACTGCGCTAACGCGGTTCGTTTATTCAAATTAGTTGAAGTAAATCATTGCCCACTGACATACAAGGCTGAATGCTTTATTGTCTTGCTTAAGAGTGGAAGACATTAAGTAACAGTTTCACCCCTTTCCTGGAAATGCACCAATATAGGGCCCTTGATATCCCAAAAGGAGGCCATCAAGACTTTCCCAGCTACGCGGTTCACCAATGATGTTTTGTCTTCCACTTTGTAATCTTTCTACCCATTCATACACTCGCCCCTGAATGAAACAAATGTCTTCAAACTAAACTATCATCCAGGAGCAGCCATTTTGTAATTGCCATTGCGCATGCGCAAACTACTTCTACAACCATACTCGTTCCAGATAGAATATGTCCCTGGAAAGATGAATGTGGGAGCAGACTTTCTAAGTCGACACCCAGTGTCTGATGAACCAGGTCAATCAGATACAGGAGAGAATACATTCTAACGAACCCTAGATAGGTATTGCGTAAGAACCAGTTTGAGTCCCGAAATAAGATTTTCCGTTAACCATATTCTTCCATGCACTTTATTAAGAAAATTCACTTTACTTAATGGCCCTCCCTCGTATTTCGCTGCCTCTGGTCAGGTGAGTACTGCAGAAATCACACAACACAGTACACACCATAAAGTACACAACATAAAGTATGTAAAACGTTCATGATCTTGCTTTAGTTTAGGCTGTGTGACGTTTGCAATAAGCACCCGATGCGGGAAATTAAAAAAATAAATAAATTGAAAGACCTTTTCACAAGCTTTAAAACCGCATTAACCATACGACAGTAGTCCCTTATATATTCATAGCCCAATCGAAATTCGGTGGTCAGTTATTTGGTCAGTATTACACCCGTCGATTTCGCTTTCCTAGATATTTCTTGCTACCCATTTTATACTGGGTGGGCCTGAGAGCCGAGGCATATATTAACAATCCGAATCTACCCCGATGCGAATCGAACCCATGTCCACAGGGCCGGCAGGCGAGCTTTTAGTCACTAAGTCACTAAGCTACTTCGGGACAGCGACAGTTGGCAGGCAATAAATTGTGTATCCTGTTGTTTGTGTATTCATTATTTTAAAATGTCGTTCTCTTGAAAGTGAACATGTTATATGTCTTACAGTATATATCTGTTTTCTTCAAAGTGAACATGCTATACGTCTTACAATATATATATATAAATATATATATATATATATATATATATATATATATATATATATATATATATATATATATATATATATATATATATATATATATATATATATCCTTCAAAGTGAACATTTTATACGTCTTACATTATATATATCTGTTTTTTTTTTTGGTGTTTTTTTTTTCAAAGCGAACATGTCTTATAGTATACGATGGCTAGTCAATAAGTAAGTCACAAATATATGTGGGATGGCAGGTAAATATAGTTGATGGTTACTACAGGTGTCATTAGGTGACAGCAACATCGAACTTTATATTCCCGTTGTCAGGTGGCGCTAGGTGTCTCATGCGCATGCGCAGCGTATAAACAAAATGGCGATTATATTTACGGAGTGTACAACAAAAGAGCAACGTGCTGTTGTGCGGTTTTTTGTGGGCAGAAGGACTGCCCGCAAAGTACATTCATAAGGAATTGCTTCCTGTTTATGCTGACAAATGTTTGTTCCGTAAAGCGGTGCATAGCTGGGCAAAAAAAATTTCTCAAGGACGCTCTAAAATTGTTGATGAAATCTCATCTGGTCGTCCTGTTGAGATAGCAACAGAAGCAACCGTGCAACGGGTGGAGGAGATGGTTAGAGGTGACAGGCGCGTAACGATAGACTGTAGCATCTGCAATAGGGTGCTCACATGGTTCAGTATACAGCATTATGCATGATCGATTGAAATTTAAGAAAGTGTGCTCAAGGTGGGTACTTAGACAATTGAAGGAAGAACACAAAATGAACCAATTTGGCTTGTCCTTGCATCACCTCTGTCGATACGAAGATGAAGGAGAAGACATGCTGAACAGGATTGTTACTGGGGACGAATCATGGGTGCATCACTACCAGCCCGAATCAAAGCGTGCTTTAATGCAATGGAAACATCCTGAGTCCGAAAGTTCAAGGTTACGCCATCAGCAGGGAAGGTTATGCTGACAGTATTCTGGGATTGTCAAGGAGTGCTTTTAACTAATTTCAAGAAGAAAGGTGACAATGTGAACAATGTGAGTTCTGTATAGTACTGTAAAGTTCTATCGATGCTTCATGATGCAATTCAAAGAAAACGTCCAGGACTGCTGACTAGAGGAGTGTTGCTTCTTCACGACAATGCCAGACCACATACGGCTCGATTAACGCAGGAGAAAATTAACCAGCTAAGGTGGGAAGTTCTGGAACATCCACCTTACAGTTCCGACTTAGCCACTAGCGATTTCCACCTTTTTGGTCCACTGAAAACCCACCTTGGAGACATTTCGCGAATGACGCCGAAGTTGAATGTGAAGTGAAAACGTGGTTTAGAAAACAGAGCACTTAATTCTATGCGGCCAGTTTGGGAGGACTGATAAAACGATGGGATAAGTGCATCAATGTTGGTGGAAATTATGTTGAGAAATAAAGTGACAATGTATGTATAAAAATAAACTGGTTTCAAGTTGTTATCATATTTAGTTATTTTTGTACAACCATTTGTGACTTACTTATTGACTTCCCATCGTATATCTGGTTTCTTAAATTGATCATGTTATATGTCTTACAGTATATATATGTTTTCTTCAAAGTGATCATGTTATACATCTTGCAATATATATCTGTTTTCTTCAAAAGTGAACATGGTATAACGCTTACAATCCATATCTGTTTTCTTCAAAGTGAACATGTTATACGTCATACAGTATATATCTGGTTTCACAGTGGAGCTACTTCGGTGGAAAAGGAAAAAGCATCCACACACGTGCATTGACTTATAGTGTACGGGATTGATGTTTGCGTGTGGATTAGCTTTCCGTATTACCAATGTCCCTCGCCATCAGTCGAACCCACTCTGACGTCTGAAGTAGTTGTAATTTGCGTCCCCAAGTCAAGGACGAGAAGTCAACATTTTAGTCCAACTGATCGGTGTAGGGGTTGAACCTGCTACCTTGACATCAGCACACTGGTTGTTTAAGAATAAACGATGTTAGCCACTCGGCCATGCATACCTCCTAATTCTGTGAAAATAACCCAGGGGTATATCGCTTTCTTCAACGAGTCCCCATTACTCTTGTCTTATTTTATATCGTAAATAGACTATGGACATGGCCTTAATGTCTATATAAATCACATATCAACAACGACATTTACACTGCATATTATATCTATCTTTGTATATCAGCATTATAATGGTGGTTCATATATAAGTTGAATCAAAATGCGATTATTTTATATAGTCTCACCTGTTAGAATTTCTATGCCGACTTTCTCCGTTCCGTAAAGGAGTGTTTTCATGCTGTTGGTCGCCGTTCTGTGACCATGGACTTGTAACGACTGTTGGTGACGTTGTTTTTTCCTCTGGCTTATGATATTCTATAACAAAATGTTATTACAAAAAATTAAATGACACACACACCAAATTTGAAAATTGCAAGTAGCTAACAGAAACTAGTGTAAATAGCTCACGAAACTTTAAAGGTAAACACGTCGTTCTTTATATCCCTTCTCTTGGAAAATATCAAGAATTGTTGACTTAGATTATCTAGGAATGCATTTCTTAAACTTACATTCAGTATGTAGTAACAACACATTTTAGTACCGGAATAAACATTACTACAGTCACATACGTTATGCTTTATGATTAATTATTTTTCATCTGAGCTTATTAACATGTAATGTAATTTGTTTTCTTTTACTATTCTATAATTTTGTTTTTCACAGAGCCGGCGGCCAAGGGGTTACCGACGTAATTCGTAATCCGGCATACCGCGTTCGAAACACAGCTGCCTGCAGTTTGGCAGCAGACCGTCTTTTTGATTTTCACACAATGGTATGAGTGTATGTCGTTCATAAAACAATGACAAACTCCTGAACGTAAACTTGCCACACAAATTACACACAGTCACAAAATTACAAACAGTCAAAATGCTAGGATTGGCTGCTACGTCCTGTAAAGGATATGCAACTAACTAACAAGTCAAAGTGGCAGATGTATTTATAATGAGACAGCTTAAACTTTGTGTTCTGACGACGGAGTAGTCAGTTCATTCCACACAGCAATTAACTGGACTTTAACGTGGACTCCTTATTCAGAAAACAATGGAAAACTGCTGAAATGTCAAATTGTCTAGAGGTCAACCTGGAGTTGATCGCAACGCCGTGAAAAGAAATGCAATTAAAAAAAAAAAAATATTTCGTCACAAAGTTAAATTTACTTCTGTGTTGTTGTATTGTTGGAAATTCAACATGTAGTGTGTTGCTTACGATAAAAATGCTATTCTTAGTATCAATATTTGCATGTTTGTTGTAATGGACTACATTGCAATCATGGTTTGAATTTATTACATATACGGGGTGTAGTTTTAATGACTGTGCAGTGTTTAAAAATATTGCCGGTCCAAGTTTTGTATTTACCTATTATGTTGCATGAACTTTATAGAGGGTGAATACAAAACTTGGACCGGCAATATTTTCAAACACTGCACAGTCATTAAAAATACACCCAATATTAGATATAGACGAACGTTAAAGATTGCTCAAATTTGCCTAGGCTTCAACAATAAGGAGGTTCCAACCAATTCTGTGCGGACAGAAAGACTTCATTTTAAGTTTGCGATTACCGTGAGGATAATAAACGCTACACATTCGAACAGCATCAGTTACTATGTGTTTTAAGAGTTTCAACCAAAGTATAATTCATTTATTCACTTCATAAAATATATGAATGTAGTACGCACTTGACGAGATGCACCAAAATATATTAGATATGTTAAGTATATCTAATGTTGACCACAATAAATCTGAGCTCCATATTTACACAAAACAGTTTGCTAAAGATCTTTTGTATTTTTCAGAGGTTGTCGTCATACACTAAAAGTGTCGGTTGAGTCGATCTGGGACGTTGGGTATGGATGGGGTACCATCCCCTAGAAACTTCAGCCACAATGAACAAATTAGTTTTTAATAAATTTTCATTAGAAGGGCTTTGTGCAAATTGATAACACACATACCATACATAAATAAAACTTCAGAAGAAGAAGAGGAAGACAAAGATGCGGAAGAATTAGTAATAGTATTAGCAGTAGCAGCATTAGTTATAGTAGTGAGTGAGTGGCACCATGCCGTCTTGACAGACGAAAGTATGTGGAATAGAATTTGGCAAAAATTCCATCGCACAATGCCTGGGCATGGATTTAGAGAACATGTGTTGCCCATGCAGCATGTTCCCTCTCCCGGCCTTGCCTTGTTTACTCCAGAGGAAAGGATAACCAGTACGTATGGAACAAGGTAGGCTGCAGACGCTGGCGGCTCAGCATCAAACCTCCGAGATCAGGATAAAAACACACAGACTCACCTAAAGGGCGGTACCAACCTAAAAAAAAAAAGACACTGGCGAAGGGATATAAATCCAACTAAAGGGAAAGAACCGAGTCACTCGAAGGCTCGAAGAATCTAGAGCCTTCTCGAAGGAACGGTCAGTGTGTCCACAGCCACGTGGACACTGATGGGGCCCGCCGATTGCGGGGTCCACGAGAAACTCAGAGAGAGTTACCACCCGTGTCGGATTGCGACACGTGTCGAAGGACAGACACGGACTGGACATCGAGGAAGCAACAGGGCTTACCTTAAGGGGACTTGATAGTTTCAGACCCAAGTGTTTTAGGGGTCTTATACATACATTATTATATGTTAGATAGCTGCTAGAGTTGTTGTGATAATCATGTTCATTGTAAACTCCTGTGATACGCAACTTGTTAAATGCTGGCTTGTGAAAACTCACTTCGCCAGCGTACTGTAATAGAAATGTAAATAAATGATTCTCGATTGTATCTGAACGGAGTTTGTTGCCTGTATGAGCCCGAGTTTCAATCCCCTAGAGATCTAGGATTGTGACAGGCTATTTGGGGGCAAGCGCCGGTTTTGGCATACACAAGCTTTACTTTTCAAACAGCTCTTGGTTTTGCCAAGTAAAAAATTATATATTAACGTTAATACATGACAAAGTTAAAAACTTTGCAGCTATCTGTGATTGAGCGATTATAGTCCCTCTACACAAATATTTGAACTGATGATAATGTTTATTATATTTGACATGACTGTGACAATTACAGTGACAGTTACTAATGTTTTTTGATTCCAACATCAGATTGTTCCGCGAAATATCGTGTATGTAACCTGTACTCCAGCAGTGGCGAGAAAACAAGTCTACAGTCGAGAGCTCAGGGAAAATAAGATGAGTTTCATTTCATGCTCATTACATCCCTAAGCGATACTCACCCTCATCCATTGTAACATTTTTTTCTATGTATTGATTTGTATGTATATGCTAATGTTGTAATCAAGTAAATCTTTTCATATAAATTTGAATGTAAACATTGAGGGGGGATAACCAACTTTTGTACACCCAAACTAATTTCAAAGGGATTTAATTTCAAGAAAGTAAACAATAACTAAAATACAAGATGTCAACATTAGAACAGTGCATTGAATTAGGTATTAAATTAGGAGAAGAGAAGAAGATACAAGCAGAAAGAGAAGAGAAAAAGATACAGATGCAAATTGAGGCAGAAGAGAAAAAGATGCTAGCAGAAAGAGAGGAGAGAAAAATGCAAATTGAGGCGGAAGAGAAAAAGATGCGGATGCAAATGGAAGCTGAAGAAAAGAAAATACAACTGCAGGCTCAAGAGAAGAAGATGCTGATGGAGCTTGAGGCGGCGACCAAGCAAGCCCAATTAAATGCAGAGACACAGATAAAACTAAAACAAATGGAAATTGACTCCAACGTAGAAATGTCAGTAAACAAAATTAAAAGCAAAGAAGATGAACAAAAATACAACAAATATAAAGGCCTTGTCAAAGCGTTTTGTTCAGGAGACTCTATAAGCGCATACTTAGAGAACTTCGAGTGTTTGATGACTTACCATAAGGTCGCAAAGGTCGACTGGTCATTTATTCTGATGAGAAATTTGGCATTAGAGCCCTTAAAAGTGATAGAGACAGTTCCACAAGATATGAGGAAAGATTATGATTATTTAAAGCAAAGAATACTCCAACATTTCTCACTAGATACAGCAGGCTATCAACTTCAGTTCTCAAAACTAGCCCCTCTACCTAATCAAACCTTCATTGACTACGTGTCTACTGTGCAGGATATTTGTACAAAGTGGATAACCTCAGCAAAAACAAATAACAACCATGATAAACTGAAAGAGTTAATTATAATTGATAAAATTATTACTACAATTCCAACACCTTTTTCTAAATTTTTGAGACAAATGGATTGTAAAACTATCCAAGAAAATGAAACCAAGGGGAGCGCATATTTTACAGCGAACCGCGATATTTTCCAGTTAAACATGAGCCAAAATGAAACAGCAGCGGTTACAAACACCAAGTACTCAAAACCAAACGAATATAAGTTCAAACAACGCTCTAAGGTCACAAAACCAGTAAAATGTCAGTATTGTCATCTGGCACACGAAGAATACGCGATGTGCGACAAATCACCAAATTATCCACATCATCTCCAAATGGTAGTGGAAAAACAAAAGAACAAAAGAAACGCATATCAGAGAGCGGTTAAATGTTTTTTTTGCTCGAGCTATGGCCATTTTTCATCAGTTTGTAATGGTAGAAAGATGTTGAAGCAGGCCAATGCCGCATTAATAGACACAACCTCAGACGAAGAAATTGAACAACAGAACGAATGCGACATCCAGAATGAAAGTTCGAGTGAGTTAGGCAATGCAGTACAAATCATTGACACCATCACTGATAACAAATGTAATACCTGTACAAAATTTCAGTTTGATACAACTCTGTTATGTGGCCACACAATCCCAGTTGCTAACGAAATGGCCAACGCAGCCTTAACACCAACAGGCAAATTAAATTATGCAACAGGTTTTGTAAATAACAAACAATGTACATTAATACGAGATTCCGGAGCGACTCTTTGTGGAATTAAGAGAACATTAGTTAGTGACAAAGACTACACACACAAATACGTAACGTGTCGCACATTCGCAGGCACGATCGAAAGATACCCCCTCGCACTTGCCGAAATTCGGACACCTTTTATATCAGGACAAGTGCTATGCGCAGTACTAGAAAATCCTGTCGCCGAAATCATCCTTGGGAATCTTCCCAACATAAGATCTTGCTCTGAAAAGGAAATCAGAGAATGGGAACAGAAAAACTGTATCCAAAAACCAAGCAACTATTCCAAAGTGAAAAATCACGCGTGCTTGTCTCAAACTGCCAAAAGCACAAGGGAGACAACCGATGACGTAATTCGAGATGAATTCACAGAGGTGCAGAATACAGGGGCGGTCGAATCTTTCAAAGATACCATCAGATTAACACCTCGAACTGAGGACGCTATCGATCCACAAATTAGTGAGCCTGTAAATGTGCAACAACACACACAACACACCAATATAGTAACAAGACAAAAGACACACAAAACCCACACTGACCAACTTCAGGAAGCACTACAAATCATCTCACCTAGTATTACCACCACCGAGTTTATAGAAGAACAAACGATTGTATTACAACCAAATCAAGATATTTTACTATTACTACCTGACAAGAGAGATTTACTATCAACCTCTTGGCAGGGACCATTTAAAGTTGTGAGAAGAATTTCGGAAGTTGACTACGAAATTTCTTTGAATGGAAAGTTGAAAATATTCCATATAAATATGTTAAAACCTCACTATTCTAGAAATGACAGGGACACGAACAAGCAGACGCAGATAACAGATGGCAATAACCAGACTGACAAGAATGACAACAGAAACGAAACGGTAGTTACCCGACTGAATGACACCCCGACAAACGAAGCATCGTTAACGACTCATTCTTGTGACAACGAAGACGACGAAAACATATTCACAGTACCGACAAGATTGGATAACGACAAATACGACCAAGTTAACGACACATTGACAACTATTAGTCTCGACGACGACGACAATGACATTGAAGACAATTTACAAACAGTAGCGTCAGTAATAAATCAGACGGACTCAGACAATATAGAAATTCCAGTACCAATTATGAACGACGACAGTACTATGAATGACATACAAATCTCTGACACCTTGACACAACAGCAGCGACAAGACATTTTGTCTCTTATGAACGACTATAGAACTATCTTCTCAAACAAACCTGGACGGACTGACAAAATAACACATTCAATTGTGTTGACGGATCTGACACCGATCAAATGTAGACCATATTCGATTCCTTTGCATTATAAAGCAAATTTAGATAAAGAAATTTTGGACTTAGAGAAAAATAGAATAATCCAGAAATCTGTGTCCCAATATTCTTCGCCGATTGTTCTGGTGAAAAAGAAGGACAAAACCATTCGTTTGTGCATAGATTATAGGAAATTAAATACCATAACCACGACAGATGCTGAGCCAATGAACAGCTGTGAAGACCTCATCTTGAATATGTCTCAATCATCCTTATTTTCTAAGCTTGATTTAGCTAAAGGTTACTGGCAAGTGCCACTAGAACCCTCTTCAAGGATATAACAGCATTCGCTACACCCCTTGGGCTGTACGAATGGAGGTATCTTCCGTTTGGTCTCAAGAACGCTCCCGCCACATTTGTCAGGTTAACCAGACTTCTATTACACGGCATCAAGGACGTGAAATCTTATATTGATGATATACGCATCCATTCTGCAAACATGACTTCTCACTTACTTACTCTCCAACAAGTCTTTAACCAAATCTTTCTTTTTGGACTTACTATCAAACCTTCCAAGGTTGAAATAGGCTATAAAGAGATAGACTTCTTAGGTCATAAGATCTCCGAAGGCAAACTATTGACAGATGATAAAATAGTATCAAAAATTCTCAACCTAGAAGTTCCAACTACAAAGAAACAAGTTAGAAGCCTATTAGGTCTCATAAACTATTATGCCAAGTTTATACCAAACTGGGCAGAACTCACATCAGTTTTTTCTAATCTGTTGACAAAAGATCACCCAGAAAAATTTTGTAAGAGTATCCGATTAGAGGATGCAATGTGCAAATTGAAATCAATTTTTTCTAACCCACCAGTATTAAGATTACCAAACATACATATACCCTTTATTCTAACCACAGATGCGAGTGCTATCGCAATTGGAGGGTGCCTGATGCAAGAATATCAAGGCACGAGACATCCGATACTCTACGTCAGCCGCAAGCTGAAAAAGGCAGAGATTCATTACGCCACAGTTGAGTTGGAGGCACTAAGTCTACTTTTTTGTATGCGTCGATTATCTAAGTTCCTCTTAGGTTCGCATTTTGTTGTTTTAACCGATAGTTCGCCACTGCTGGTACTTAAGCAAGGTGTTCCAAAGAACCATAGTTTGGAAAGATGGTGTCTTCTTCTCAAGGATTTCGACTTCGAAATCCGCCATATCAAAGGCACTGATAACATTATTGCTGACTTTTTATCACGGCAAACTAATGCACCAGCAGATGAACACTAGGCACATTAACTATTCGCCATATAAGAATATGTAATATTTTAGTCTGTGGCATAGAACAGTGTATCTCTACACCTACTAGAGAACTTTCATTCAGAAGTAACAACGCCCAAGTGAATACGTGACGTATAACACCCACGAACATGACACTTTGAGAACCCTATTTTACCAATTGCAAAGGTGTTAAAAACAATCCGCGCGATATATATAATATCTATGAAATGATTTCAACCAGTGAACTGACAGTCATCTGTAAAGATTAAGAACACTGCAGACTCGCTATTGCTAAGAAACTTCGCAAACAGCCGGAATAGAACTACGTCGATTACAACATGCAAGGGAGAGCTATATTAACTGTTAACATTGATGACACGACACACGGACAACAGGAGGACAACACACATCGTCGCTGGAGTTAGTTAGTTAATTAAGTTACTATTAGGTAATATGTATTACACTTGTATTTAATTATTATGTATATAAAATATGTCAACCTATAACTTGTAAATTTTCTACCATAATATTACAAGTATTTCCATTCATAGGTGAAATATTTTTCCTATACAATTTTTTTGCTATTTAAATTATAAACCATTTTTTGATTACACGTACAAAAATTAATTGTTACCTTAAAGGGAACATATCGCCTAATCCATTTGTCTAAGGACAATAACGCTTACCTCAACTTTATCTATATATTTTAACAAAAGACTAATTTGTATGAAAGACGGATGAATGACAGAGTGAATGAATTAAATGAGAGAGCGATATACTGAGCGGACAAATTGTACGCAAAACGTATTTATTTTAATTTGTCTGCGTCTTCATGTAAAAATGTATTACCTGTCTAAATTGTTGATACATGTTTAATACATTACATCTAAGCGCCACTGCTTGGAATGCCCCGATCATGCATTACACACATTGGGGTAATTCATGACAAAGGATATCCCAACTCGTGACGCTTGGAGAAACCACACAGTGAGCACACACTTTATACAAACTCAAAACTGAACACTAACAATTAAAATACAGTCACTTTATTAAAAACAGCAACATATCAGTCAATACACAAACAAGCCAACAGGAACACGTAGTCAGATGTGATAAAACAACAGCATAACTACATATTCAGCATTATACAACATACGGAAGTAAAAATGTATCGAAATACACACACAGGAGAAGATTTGCAGGTGTACTTAAATAGCCAAGACATTTGTCTTGTTAAAACTCTCTCACACAGAGTTTTAATATCTTGGTATCATATGGATACTTGAGAAGGGCGCGGTTGTAAAAACAACTGGGAAACGTCACGGTACTTCGGTCAGATAAGCATGTTTAAGAACATAGAAGAGAGAAACCTCTTCAGCAATCATCTTAAAGTGGTGTATGAGAGAATACATGAGTTGGCGATGCAGATATGTAAGTTGCCAAGTTACTATCCACCAAACTACAAACACCGACTTTATGTGATACTGTGACAGAATTAGTACAGAACTAATTACCATAGAATAACCCATCAAAACAGGGGGGGGGGAGGGGGACTCCTGTCACAGACTCACCTAAAGGGCGGTACCAACCTAAAAGAACGAGACACTGGCGAAGGGATATAAATCCAGCTAAAGGGAAAGAACCGAGTCACTCGAAGGCTCGAAGAATCTAGAGCCTTCTCGAAGGAACGGTCAGTGTGTCCACAGCCACGTGGACACTGATGGGGCCCACCGATTGCGGGGTCCACGAGAAACTCAGAGAGAGAGAGAGAGTTACCACCCGTGTCGGATTGCGACACGTGTCGAAGGACAGACACGGACTGGACATCGAGGAAGCAACAGGGCTTACCTTAAGGGGACTTGATAGTTTCAGACCCAAGTGTTTTAGGGGTCTTATACATACATTATTATATGTTAGATAGCTGCTAGAGTTGTTGTGATAATCATGTTCATTGTAAACTCCTGTGATACGCAACTTGTTAAATGCTGGCTTGTGAAAACTCACTTCGCCAGCGTACTGTAATAGAAATGTAAATAAATGATGCTCGATTGTATCTGAACGGAGTTTGTTGCCTGTATGAGCCCGAGTTTCAATCCCCTAGAGATCTAGGACTGACAAACCTCACCTCCAAGAGCAGGAGGTGAGTGGCGGCCAGACCCTCGCATCCGTGGGATTTGACTTAGTTATAATAGTAGAAGTAGTAGTATTATTATTAGCAGCAGTTATAGTAGTTATAGTAGTAGTAGTAGTAGTAGTAATAGTAGTAGTAGTAGTAGTAGTAGTAGTAGTAGTAGTAGTAGTAGTAGTAGTAGTAGTAGTAGTAGTAGTAGCAGTAGCAGCAGTAACAGCAGCAGCTGTAGTTAGCAAGTAGTTACAAGAAGAAAACCAAGAAAAAGGGAGGAGAGGGAAGAAGAAAATGAAGAAGAAGAAGAAGAAGAAGAAGAAGAAGAAGAAGAAGAAGCAATAACAAACAATTTCAATTAAATGATATTTATTTACACAATGCATTAATGAACATGAAAGAGAGAGAGAGAGAGAGAGAGAGAGAGAGAGAGAGAGAGAGAGAGAGAGAGAGAGAGAGAGAGAGAGAGAGAGAGAGAGAGAGAGAGAGAGAGAGAGAGAGAGAGTTCTGTTAGCAATTAATGCCAGCTGGCATTTCATAGTTCAACAAAGTGACAATTTGGAGTTGGGTTTTAAAATGCTACTGTGTATGAGTCACGGTTTGTGGTCTGAATTTACAAATGACTACACAATCGGGAAGCCGAAGTGACGCCTGCCCGATTACTGGCTGTCAGTTATCACTTTTAATATGTAATATTAGACAAGTAATTGACAATACGAAACAGAAGAGCTCCAATTAATATTCCTGCATGCAACGTGTTCTTTCCTTGGTTTTATAGCTGATTGCTGAAGTGGTATTGGTGTGCGAAGAAACACTACAGAAATTAACATATTTTTTTAGATACTATAATCGAGAGTCTAGGCAAATGGTGCGTGAATATAACGCTTAGAAACGTAGGAAACAATTGTAATCTCTATCTCTCACTCTTAACACTCGTTAGCTCGCTCGCTCGCTCGCTCGCTCGCTCGCTCACTCACTCACTCACTCACTCACTCACTCACTCACTCACTCACCCACCCACCCACCCACCCACGCACTTTGTCTGGTCTCTACCACTTGACATGTCCGAGACCCTGCTAGTACGCTACCTTTGACACATCTCTCGGGTTCAATTACATGCCCCTCTACCACAATCGGGTGGAGACACGAGAGAGGAGTCACCAATGTTCATAAAATAGTATGTACAATTCATTCATTCATTCATTCATTCATTCATTCATTTCATTCATTCAATAGAATGTCCTTTGCAGAACCTCGCTCCCATAACAACCTTCCGGAAAATCTCTCGATCATATGCAAGATGTCTCGCGTCCGATACACCCATCTGGAGATCATCCGCCACATTCTGCACCCATCTTCTCTTTGGCCTTCCTCTTCCTCTCTTCCCAGGCACATACCTCTCCATTATTGTTCTCTCCAAACTTTCGTGGCGTTTCAAGTGACCAAAATATTTCAATTTTCTTTGTTTTATCGCCTTTAATAGTCTACCTTCGTCAATATTCAGCTCGTGAAGTATGGATGCATTTGTTCTTTTCGTTACCCAAGATAAGATATTCTTAGAACTCGTCTATAACATTTATATTCAAATGAATTTATGAGCCGTTCAGCTTGTTTAGTAAGTGTCCAGGTCTCACAGGCGTATGTTGCAATGGGAAAGATGCATGCTCTTAAAAATCTAAATTTTGTAGTTCTGTCTGTCCCACTTCATAATTTATTCAGTTATTTTAGTCTTTGAAGAACAATTGATAGTCGTCAAAGACTAAAACAACCGAATAAATGCACAATATGTGAAGAAATTGTTTGGAAAACATAGAGGACATCGAAACAAGAGAAATAACGCTACATGTATCGATTCAGGGTTACGTAAAACAAGCGAAAGAAGTAGAAACAACACATACAGAAAGACAAGCATACACACACGAGCGCGCGCACACGCACGCGAACACACATGTACACACACACACACAAACTAGAAAACGAAAAAAACAAAACAAATGAAAGCTATAACAATTGGGAGTTATTTGATTAAGAAATGAGCTGCCAAATATAATAACATAACAGCAGTGGAAAGGCGACCTGCTGACAGTTACAAGCTTGTGCTCCTGATCTAAATTCACAAATGTTCACCCCCCTTTGGAGATGTAGAGGCGCTATTGTAGCAGGGTCGGGGTTCATTGTGAATGAGACTTCCCTTGACCTCCACATGGGAGTCACGGTAAAGTAGTTCTCATTAATTGCTTCTTACGACATGCTTGAACAGTTGGTTTGTATTTGTTGTTCTTCCCCTTGGGATTCAGTTAATAAATAAGAAATAAAGAGCACAATTAAAACGACTACAACTAAACTATAAACATTCATTGGTTGGTGACTGCGCAAAATATAACGAATAAAATAGTTATGACAGAATAATCTCATGGAGAGAACTAGATAAATAATACCAGTGAACCAAAAGGTGAAGAAAAAACGCTGGCAATGCAAGGGACAGACTTAAGAAAATCTGAGAACAGTATATTTAGAAAGACCTTTGTCTGGAATCAACTGGAAAAACGATATAGAGGAGGACTTTAAAAACACGGAGCAGTGAAGCAGAAACGGAAATGAATAATATGCAGGAAGACTGCGGACAGCGCTGCATGGGATAGCTAAGGATAGGAGTGCTTGGAGTGAGATGGTTGGCGGCCCGTACCCAACGGGGGATAAAGGGCAAAAGAAGAAAGCTGGAGGAGCCACAGTCGAGCACCATGTTTGCAAGTCTGGTGGTCGTGTTTTCCAAGCCCAGGATTAAAGAACATTGATGTGGGCTCCCAGATCAATCCAGCCTAAACTGGGTACCACGAAATATTTTGGGAAGAGACGGTCTGTGAGATAGTTACAACTTCACCCATTTATTACCCATTGGTATATAAAAGTATGGGGATATTATCATATACTCAGTTCGTCGGAAGGTGCGGACATAGACCCCATACTTACCTATTACCCGACGGCTTGGCTTTGTAAAATGGGTGCCTTATATACATATATAACGTTTCTGGAAAGCAATGAGGCCAGAGTGTCAGTTGGTCACCGCAGATCATGAAGACAAAATTAAGTATATAAGAATGCCTAACACCTCAAACCTCTATGGCAGTATCTGCTATCATTGTATTGAGGTTGGTGTGTTGTACTATTCTTCACTACAGCGTCGAATGACAATTACAACTTAAGAACATTTTCATTGTCTACCCTCTTAGGCGTTCAGAAAGCAATGGCAAACTACTGAACGTAAACTTTCCAAGGAATCACAAATATCCCCCCCCCCTTCTACCCAATGCTGGAGTTGACTGCTACGTCCTGTAACTCACTCACTTAGAGGAATATTGTAAGATCCTCTGTGGCGTAGGTGTGCTGAACGCAGTTGCACAATCCCGACGTACCGGGTTCGAAATCAGTAGCAGACCTTTTGGGAGCAGATAACTTTGCGTTGATTGTCACAATGGTATGAGCATCGGCCTTTGAGAAAGCAATGACATCCTACTTAACATTTACCTAGAAAATCACAATCAGCCAATACATGATAGTGTATACTATGACGTCCTGTAAAGGTCATGTCACTAACTTTTAAAAAAGACCACTTCACAGTTTTCACTATGTTGGTATATATTTCTATTGCAACTATTTTTTTTTCGTATTTCTATACCACTTTAATATGTCTCACAGTAAAACCAAATATGTATCCGTTCCGCAGATGATTCCGGTAGTGTAATTCGAACCAAACAACTCACCAAACGTTGATCATTTACGTTTACATGACCCAAAACACCTTTAGCAGTTCATGTACTTTTTAAATGACCCAAAACACCTTTAGCTGTATTGACTTCCTCAGTCTGATAAAGTTATTATTTGTATCTATTCTTTCCTTGTTGTTGATAAATAGTTTTCCATGACAATTATTTATAGATGTGAGGAAAATGAAAAGAGTACCATGGACGGACAGAAAGACCAATGAGCAAGTCATACAATAAACAAATGAGAACCAAAATTGATTAGAGAAATTAGACGTAGAAGTCACGATTGTGAGGACTCATGAGTGGCAATATACTAGAAAACTTAGTGACAACTGGTAAAATGTTAAAATGTAAGGGAATAGAGCAAGGGAAAGGCAAGGAGTGAGAAATGTCTGGATGACGTGGCCATATGTCAAAATGAGTCATGAACACATAACTGATGATCTTGTGAGATGGTGAACCATGACCATCAACGCTGATAGGCAAGACACACGATGATGCTGTGGTAGGAGGAAGAAACAAGAAGGCCATTAGAAAAGGCTAACAAGTTCTTACCTTGCAGCAACATCGTCTCTGCATCGTTGCCGAGAAGGTTCAGAGCGTAGCATTCATACTCCCCAAAATCCTCCTCTGAAAGAGTCTGTATTCTGAGACTCAGCGTGATTTTGTTGCCACTCTCACTGTAGATCTCTGTGGAGTATTTGTTGCTCCTGGTGATGTCTTTCCCGTCTTTCTTCCACACGCTCATGATCTGTGGGTACGCTGTAATCTCACACTCCAGGATTGTGGACTTTCCTCGCAGCTGACTTATCTTCTTATTTGGAAGTCTGACCTCAGGAGGGACTGACAGAAAGAAACAGTCATAATTTACATTTCGTCACGGTAAAGAAGAATAAGGGCGTGGTTGTAGCGTGGTGGTTAGACGTTCGCCTGCCGGTCAAGTCACCGGTTCCATCCTCTTCGGGGAGGATTAAAAATTATAAACACTGATCTGGGCTTTCAGGTCGTCCCAGACTAAAATAGGTACCAGGAAATGTTTCGGGAAGGGAAGGCAGAGGGCACGATACTGACCACACTACCAACCGAGTCCCAATTTTTTCCCCCGCGTTTCCATCCTGTTTCAGGATATTGCGGTCAACACCAGCATCTTTCAGCTGTATATTGATTCCTAGGCAAGATTACGCTCATCAGCACGCCACGACTTTCTGAGCGACCGGCTCCATACTCTCATAAGTCACTGGCGCGACTCGAACCGCTTCCAATTCTCGTGCGCTTACGTCAACCAAGAGAGTATTCGGGGTTACGGAGAAAGCTGCTAACGCCTCGGCCAGGGAGACCGGCGAGTCCCTATTAGTCTACTAAAATATCGGTCTATCACTATACGCCCGATGCGCCTTAAAGCGTGTAAAGGGGTTCTTTATTTACTTAAACATGAAGCTGCTCTAGCTAACAAGGAGTTAGCGCATGTGCTTACTGAGAAAATGGTTCGGGTTCAATCCTTAGCTGTGTTAAGATCCTTTTTTTCCGATCCGTACGTCACAGGGATTGGCTCAGATTCATAACATGGGTAGAAGATAATGTTTTGAATTTGTTAGCGATGCATGGGAAGAAAAGAGGGCGTGGGAGATAACATACCATCCATTGTATTACCTGTTAGTATTCCATGGGTC
Source organism: Cepaea hortensis (assembly GCA_963921405.1). Taxonomy (NCBI): domain Eukaryota; kingdom Metazoa; phylum Mollusca; class Gastropoda; order Stylommatophora; family Helicidae; genus Cepaea; species Cepaea hortensis. Next base: position 136,594,856 of record OY992877.1, read on the forward strand.
ACTTAAGGTGGATAAAATCACTTCTAATTTACCAAACTCCGATTAGGGTGGTTCCGTTAGTATCATGTATGGCCGGCATACCATTGCATATTTCAAGAAGACTCCTCTATCAGTTTCCGGGTTGACATGTGATGGGATTTGTCTGTTGTTAATCGATAATACAAACAACTATGGGAGCCTCGGTAGTCTAGTGGATATCATGCTTGCTTGCCGTCCCGGTGGAATGGGTTCAAATTACCATAGGAAGCAGATCTTACAAACTGAACTGAGCTGCCATGTCGACCCAGCATAAAACAGGTGCCAAGAAATACTCCGGGACGTGAAAACGGCAGGCATGATAATAGTTACATCATCTATCTAGTGCCGATTGATGTACAAAAATATGGAGCCTTCTCCACATATCAAATACCCCTCAAGTCATTGAGAAAACACACAACGTTAGGGCAGATACAGACAGCAGAGGCCACAAGATCTGGACTTACACTGGCCAAGACATTCAAAACATCTCCACGGTGCGTCTGCCCACACACCGGATTCCCAAACTGGCTACTGTTCCCACGATCGCCATGTCTCTCCACGGTGCGTCTGTCCACACACCGGATTCCCAAACTGGCTACTGTTCCCACGATCGCCATGTCTCTCCACGGTGCGTCTGTCCACACACCGGATTCCCAAACTGGCTACTGTTCCCACGATCGCCATGCCTCTCCGCAGATGCGAAGCTCAAGTACCGGTAGTGCACACATCGAGGGTTCCTGCACTTAGAGAGTGGAAGCAGACTGTAACACAGTCCCCTACTTCCGGGTCTGAAGGAAAGTCTCTCCGATGGATATACTACTTGATTTACTTTATTGGAATCATACATGCGAATTCAATGAAACACGTGCCCACAACAAGGATACGAATAAGTAACCTTTATTTCGTTTTTGTTTCATGTAGTGACAGTTTGTATTTGTTGATTTCTGTGATGACGAAGACTTTGGCCGCAACGTCCATTTTGTTATATGTGATCGTCTTCTGGTACAGCTTACCGTCTACTTCTCGTGATTTGGCGGTTCATTCATTACGATAGATATAAGCCCTTTTCAGGGCTAGAACCACCTGGACGTTGATACGCCGAGCTTGAGTGACGAAGAAAGTCAACCTGAGACCTTCCAATCAACCACATCAAGTGCAGAAACAAGGAAACATGTTCACACCATCAATCAAATATTCCGTCCAAAACAATGGCATGGGAGACGAATATCACAGTATGGTATTTCATCGATATACAAGGTTTAAAGTACATTAGAAGTCCTGATTGACTGTAGTGAAGACGAATATCATAATATATTACATACCACTGATGTAAAGGGTTTAAGTATGCTATTCCAATGGTACAGACGGTTTATGTATGCTATTTCATTGATGTAAAAACTTTAAGTATGTTATTCTATTGATGTAAAAGGTTAAAGTATGCGATTCCATTGATGTTAAAGGTTTAAGTATGGTATTCCATTAGTGTAAAAGGTTTAAGTATCCTTTTACATTTATGTATACGGTTTAAGTATGTTATTTCAGTGATGCAAAAGTTTATTATTTCTTTGATGTAAAAGGTTTAAAGTAATTTCGCATCCTGACTGACTGCAGCTACCGAAATACACCAGCGTGGAAATTCAGACGCCCTTCATCTGAGAAGGTCTGCAGCCAACTGATACATCGCAGCCTTGAAATCCAATCCCTGAGCCCAAGTGGAGAAATATCGACACGCAAGGATTATGTGATGGAAACATGCTTGTAGAATGAGACAAGGCAAACTGACGCAACAAATACGATGGCTAAGAGCCAGAGATCTCGTCCCGTAGGGCTACTCACTGTTCGGTGGAAGAGCACACAAACAGCTCCCGAGATCTCGGTTGGAAGCAGACCAAACAGAAAACAAACATGAATCAATACAATTGTTTGACACTTTCAATATCCAACCGTCTGTTCACTCCGGGGTAAGGGGCATGAAATGAGTCGCCGTTAATTTTAAAATATACTTTTTATTACAATAACTCCAGTTTTCAATTTCAGCAAAATTCAGAGAAATGACTGTTACTGTTATTAAAAATAAGATAGGGTGAATAATTTCATTTTTTTTAAACGAAAGAAGTTTCCATTGAAATCCTCTTCACGCTTGATTTTAATACAACAACAAAAAAGGCGAATCTATTACCTATCCAGATTGCAATGTAGACAAAAATAAGAGAATAGATAGAGATATTAAAACAAAATAGAAAAGACAAGAAGAGCTTTCATTCATTCATTCATTCATTCATTCATTCATTCATTCATTCATTCTTTCATTCATTCATTCATTCATTCATTCATTCATTCAGTAGCATGTCCTTTGCAGAACCTCGCTCCCAGAACAACCTTCCAGAAAACCTCTCGATCATAAGCAAGATGTCCCGCGTCCGATACACCCATCTGGAGATCATCTGCCACATCCTGCACCCATCTTCTCTTTGGACTTCCTCTTCATATCTTCCCAGGCATATACCCCTCCATTATTGTTATCTCAAAACTTTCGTGGCGTTTCAAATGACCAAAATATTTCAATTTTCATTGTTTCATCGTCTTTAATAGCCAACCTTCTTCAATATTCAGCTCTTGAAGTATTGATGCATTTGTTCTTTTCTTTACCCAAGATATTCTTAGAACTCGTCTATAACATTTATATTCAAATGCATTTATGCGCTAGAGCTTTCATAGGAATAAGAAATTTCTGGAAGTTAAAAGAAATTAAAACTAGTACTAAATTTTGAATACTTAATTCCATTGTTAAATCAGTACTAACTAGTTTGTGGATTGGAAATATGTAAAATTACTAAAAATTTACTATTAAACTACACACACTCATTAACTGGTGGGTGCTTAGAACAGAAATAAAATGATACAAGAGAATCACCAATGTTGAGTTAGGGTGAGTAACAAGACAAATTCCCAAGAATCCAAAGGTAAGGACAAGATGTTGGCGCTGGGTAGGATACACATAGAGAAAACCTGATAATTTCATAACCAGGAAGTCCTTTCTCTGAAATCCACATGGCAAACGAAATAGAGGAAGATCTAAACACACGGAGAAGAGAGTTAGAACCGGATATGAATAATATGGGGAACACACGGATTGAGCTGAAGGAGATAGCAAAAGATAAGACAGCTTGGCATGAACTGGTTGGGAGGACATGCTCAAATATGGGATAACGGACAGCAATAGTCTCAGCAGCAGCAGCAGCAGCAGCAGCAGCAGCAGCAGCAGCAGCAGCAGCAGCAGCAGCAGCAACAGCAGCAGCAGTAGAAATGATTATGATTGTATTTATTTTTGCGCTCGCTCGCTTTGAACTGAAGCTTAGTCCATATACACTACTTCAAATAGCGCTGGACTAAATGTTGCGTGTGGATTAGCTTTACCTATTAACAATGTCCCTCGCCATCAGGCGAACCCACTCCGACTTCAGAGGTACTTGTAATTGACATCCCCAAGTCAAGGACAATAGGTCAACATTTTAGTCCAACTGTCCGGTAAGGAGTTGAACCGCTTACCTCGGCATCAGCACACCAGATTTTTAAAAACACGTGCTCTTATCCATTCGGCCATGTTGACCTACAATGACGCCTGTGATGTTGAAGAAGAAGAAGAAGAAGAAGAAAAAGAAGAAGAAGAAGGAGAAGGAGAAAAAGAAGAAGAAGAAGAAGAAGAAGAAGAAGAAGAAGAAGAAGAAAGATTTAAGGATCAAAAGGTAACAACTACATGTTGCCTGTTAAACAAGCAGCAGGATTGATGTAAAAGATAAGACAAAACCATCGTCTAATGTAGCAACCACAAGTCGCCTATAAAAGAACTAGAATGAAGGATTCAACAGACAAGATAATAACGTTGATATAACACCACAGTCATTTTTAAGGGGGGGGGGGGAGCATGTTATGAGACGAAAATAAACTAGAGAACACGGTGACAACTGGCAAGCTTGAAGGGAAAAGAACAAGGGGAAGGAAGAGAAGTACATATCTGGATGCCCTGACCACATGGCATGGTCGGGACAAGAACACAGAGCTGATCCACGATTCTGATGATCGTGTGAGATAGCGAAACATGACCGCCCATGAAATATGATAATGATGATGAACAACCACGAGTTACCTGTTATAGAACCAAGATGAATGATTAAAAAGATAATATATTAGAATTGATAATTAATTGGATTTCGCAGCTACAGTTTTCTGCTGGATTTGGTAGCCAAGCTGACACCAATACTCTTTAGTCGCCTCTGTATGGTAATTATGGTGTTAAGATTCTTTACTTTCGTTATGAGCCCCAGTACGCAGGCGTGGAGATTGTGTAGGCACCACCCACATCATTATGAATAATAGTCTGTCGAATAATATATGTATGAATTAGTCTAGACATCGAAGATTAAAGTTGACAGCGCCATAATGAATACGTGTAATAGTCTAGACGCCGTGATGATTATATGAGTATCTATTTGGACATACTGTTTATCATTATATATAACCGTTTACATATTATGATCACTAACATCAGAATTAATGTGACCACTAAATAAAATAGTGCGAATCATTCTCTATATCAACATAGTGCAAATCATACTATGCATAGCAAGAAAAATGTTTAGGAGACACTGACAATTATTTGAGTGATACATGTTATTCAAAACAATGTTTTCCCGTAGTGAATTTGAATAACGAAGACACAAACAATAGATTGCACGATTTATTGCCTGGCATATTTCGCTGCATCTCGTCAGGTACATACTGCAGAAATCACACAACTTACGTGAAATTAACTAGATAAATCCTTCAAGTTGAAATATACACATATTCTCACAGTAATGTCACTTATCTACCACGGTAATTTTAAGCTGACTAACATGTCTTTCTGTTTACACAATTCTGGCTTGCGTTGATAGATCATAATTGCTTCTGCAAATTTTAACAAGCGAGTATTTTGATCAATCAACGCAAGCCAGAATTGTGTAAACAGAAAGACATGTTAGTCAGCTTAAAATTACCGTGGTAGATAAGTGACATTACTGTGCGAATATGTGTATATTTCAACTTGAAGGATTTATCTAGTTAATTTCACGTAAGTTGTGTGATTTCTGCAGTATGTACCTGACGAGATGCAGCGAAATATGCCAGGCAATAAATCGTGCAATCTATTGTTTGTGTCTTCGTTATTCAAATACATGTTATTATTATTATTATTATTATTATTATTATTATTATTATTATTATTATTATTATTATTATTATTATTATTAATGTGAGTTCTTGTCTAGATACCCTGATAACTATTTCAGTTCAGTTAAGTATTTAAGAATAGAAAAACAAAATAAAAATTCCACCTCTTTCAACCTGTTTCTTCATCGTTGGTTATAATTGATATCCGTTTTTTTGTGTGAGATTTGATCTTCTTTGCCCTCTTTCAAGTTAGTCCTAAGTAGGACTGGTTATATTGCTGCTAACTAAAATACGCAATGTCATAAATACCCTTATCATCACCATCATGTGCCATGTCGATTAGCATGTACGTCATGGATCAACACATCACGCGATCACCAGCGTTGAGGACCAGGTTTGTTCTTGTCCTGATTCTGCCTTGAGACCAAGCCACCCGGGTATTTATGTAACTGCCTTCTCTTTGCTCTTTTCCCATGAACTTTGCCAATCGTCACCCACTAAGGTCTTAAGTGTATTTATTTACCCTCATAACGTGCACACAAATCTTGACTGTTTTCGTCGCTTATCATTAATAAATTTACGGATTTCATTTATTTTTGTAGGACTTTCTCATTTGGTTTTCTGTCCGTCCATGGTATTCTTAACATTTTTTCCAGAGACCACTTTCAGCTGCAAATGAATGTTTCTCAGCTTGTCTGCTCATTGTCTTTCTTTACACAGTAACATTATAACTAACCAGAATATTGTAAAAACATCATTATAATTGCAAAGACGATAATTGTATTGTATTGTATTGTATTGTTAGTTAGTTAGTTAGTTAGTCGACAGATCATCCTCGTTGCACATCGAACCATTCAGTCCATAAGTGCTCGGATCCCCTCCTCAGCAAATCCCGCAGCGTGTAGCGGCTAACGACGCCAGTTCTGTGTTGGTTTATCAATCTTCTTTGGCTTCCTGCGTAGTGTTCTTGTTTGGCCACCCCTCTTTTAGTTTGCTGCTCTCGCAGTCTGGCCATTGTTGTAGATTCACAGTCATCACTTGGTTCTCGCAAAAGTCTCATTTCTCGTAGAGCATTCAGAATGTCAGCCTGGTCCATGGCGCGTCCGCCCTCCACAGTAGCCTCACCTGCGAGCTTGTCAGCCCGCTCATTTCCTTGTACTCCCGCATGCCCTGGCACGAAGATGAAACTAATCTTTGCCAGCCGAGACCGCTTCAGAGGCAGCAACCATTCTCTTCGGATTGACCCCTCCTCTATCCTCTTGATCATGTTCACTGAGTCGCTAAGGAAACAAGCCCTAGTGAATGTCTGTGTCTCGAGCCATGTTATTGCTTTACTTACTGCCATGACTTCCATGGTCAGGCTACTTGTGGTTTCAGTGAAAGCACCAGAGTCCTCCTTCACAATTCTCCCTCCGGCCCGAGCTGTAAAGGCCCATGAGCTTCTCACATGTCGGACGACCGACCCATCTGTGTAGATGACCGCGTCACCGTCTAGCGAATTCTCGAAAATCAACGCTTGTACTTCAGCCTCAACAGCAGCCGGATTTTCTTGTCTGCATTTTCTATCTAGTTGGATGCAAACTGAAAAGGATGTGCAGAAGTCTGTTGGCACTTGCACCCACTCCTCGCCAGGTTCTAAGTCCTCAAGTGAACACACCTGTTGAAGAATGTCTTCGGCTTGACCCATCCACGACCGTCCTCTTTTTAACCTGCTGCCCTTCACCTTCCTAATTTCACTATGCAGTGGATGTTGTGTGTTTGCGTTAATTCTGAGGTAGGCACGTGCCCTACAAACTTGTATTCTCTCTTCAATGGTTGGAAAATCAAGAAGGTAGCGCATCGCCCTGCATGCTGTATCTCTTGTACATCCAAGAATAATGCGCATAGCTTCATTTTGTATCCTTTCCATCCTTTCTATCTGCTTATGGCTGAGAGTCAAGATTGCCATTGCATACTCCAAAACAGACATGACCAGCCACTCGTACAGAAGACATAGATGGCGCTGCTCACAGTTTTCTGCCGCCATCACCCGCATCGCTGCCAAACCCCGCTTGGCCTTTGTTATCACCTGGTCTATGTGCACATTATAAGCAAGGCTTCGATCAAACCGTATCCCCAGGTAATTCATTGCCTGCGTTCTTTCCACCGTCTCTGAACACAGCATTACAGTTGGTGTTGGATTGTTGACAATATGATTATTCAACGAGAACCAAGTCACTGTTGCCTTTGTTGGGTTGATCATTGCCCCAGCTTCATCACACCAAGTACTTATGCGATTGAGTTCGGTTTGTAGTTCCACAGCAACCCCCTCTCTATCCTTACCCTGACGTTACACTAAAACATCATCGGCATATGACAATGTCCTGCCAGGTCCAGTGATCTGCTCACTGGTGATTCTCACTGTGTAGGCGTTGAACAGTACCGGAGATAATGGTGATCCCTGTGGTAGGCCAGGATATATTGTTGTTGGTTCCGAAGTCCAACTGCCACATCTAAAAACTACGTTCCGTTGGAAGAGGGCTGCAGCGATCCAACTAAGGAGGAATGGACTTACGTTTAGTTCAAGAAGCTGAAACATTAAAAAATCCAGTGGTACTCTGTTGTATGCGTCCTCAAGATCAATCGCTGCAGCAACGGTTTCAGTGCCTGAGTGGAAACCTTCATAGACATCATGGGCAAAGACTGCTGCATTGGTCCAGGTTTCTCTTGTTGGACGGTACCCACCCAGGGTAGGTGGGAAAACACCTTGCCTCTCTAGTTGGCTTGATATTTTCCTGGCAATTACCTTCTCCAGCAGCTTGCCTATTGTATTCTGCATGGTTATAATTCGATATCCCTGAATTTTTTTGTGGTCTTTGTCAGGCTTCGGCAAGGGAATCAGATAGCTGTGTAACCATTCCTCCTTGATGCTAGCACTCCCTATACTGTTGTTGTACATGTCTGCTAGTTTCTCTAGCTCATTGTCGGTACACCTATTTATGTCGTCGTATCTTATGCCATCAGGACCTGGAGCACTGTTTTTTGATCGTCGAAGCACAGCCTTGATTTCTTTCACTGTCACTGTGTCTTCATCCGAAGTGTTCTGGGCCTTGCATCTGTCTGAGGTGACCTCCTTGGCCAGATTTCGGCCTCCCATGTCTGTCTGGTTGCTCTGCTCAAGGTAGCGTTCAAAGAGGGCTTTGCCCTTGTCCTCGTCAGTCCTCTGCCAGATGAAGTCAGCACCTTGGAAGTCAGAAATGCTCTTATTCTTGACTACACCACTCATGCTTTTATGTAGTCGCCAGAACAATTTCAGTGACTTGTCTGTGCTTACGCTTTGACACACCTCTGCCCATTTTTCGCTTTTAACCACCGTGACCAGTTTTTTTGAAATAGCTTACTTTTGTGTGCATCTCTCTTTCTAAGTGCAAGCAGGGACTAGGATTATCAGCTCTGTTCTTCTTGGCATTTTGCCATCTCCTTACAGCACTACGCTTATCCACCCAAGCCTTCTCCACCTCGAAACTCCACCACGGTGGCTGCTCCCAGCTTTTTTTACTGCCCTGAATCGTTCTGCGCTTGTCACGTCTTATTTTACTCACCACATCTTGCCCTGTACTGTCATACAGGAACGTCTTTACCTTTAGCTTGTGCTGCCTGGTTCTGCCTTTCTCCACCAATATGCTGCAAGGGTGGTGGTCGCTGCCATGGTGTCCTAGGACACCCCATCTACACACTGTAGTGAGTGAAGGTGAAACTAGCGCCAGATCAATAGCACTGTCCTTATCGCCTGGACGGCTTGCTGTCCTGGTGACACAGCCACTGTTGATACAAACCAGGTCGATGGTTTCCAGTGCAGTCTCGAGCTCCTCCCCTTGTGTATTGGAGGAAGTGTTTCCCCATGATCTGCCTTTAGCGTTGAAGTCACCACAGAAAATAACATTTCTCTCGTGACCTAATATGCCACTTAAGCACTGCCACTTCTGGGCGTCCACACTCGCATTGCGGGCATAAACATTAACCAACACGAATGGTATACTGGAATGAACTCTCAACGCCTGTATTTGTATATCGTCACTGTCCCAACTGGACATGTCTAGCTCTGACGCCACCATGCTGTCGCGAACGAGAATCGCCGTTCCCAGATGTCGTCTGTTGTAGAAACATTTGAAGCCGGCAATTCGGAGTGGCTGATCGCCCAGTCTCGTCTCCTGGAGTGCTACAATGTCGTTCCTGTAAACTAGGGTTTCTAAAATAGAGCCCCGTTGTTTTACACTGGCACAGTTCCAATATAGAATACGGATGTTCCTGAGTCCTAGACGGTGACACTTGAGTCTAAAACGTCTCAAACCACCGCGCTTACCTTGCTTCTTTCTCCCTGCGCGGCTACCACGCCGCTTCGTTATGTTGACTGCTGACCGCTCGGAGAACACACGTTGTTCCGCCATGTTGAAAAAACGTAAACACAGACTGCTGAGAACAACAAACGTTGCTGAAAATTCACTCAAGGATGGCTTCGCTCGATGCACGAACTCCGTAGCACCCGCGCAGATCTTGAGTAGAAACTCCTGGTTTTACATCCTGGCACACCAATTACACGCAAGAGATGAATAAATCCACCCCCTACGCGAAAAAGTTAACAAACACAAAACAACACGACCGTCCGTCGCCATCTTGAAACCGGAAGTCTCTCTATTGTATTGTATTGTATTGTATTGTATTGTATTGTATTGATACCTGCACTATCGTGTTCAACATTCTGTGTTGTTGTCGGTATATATATATATATATATATATCTATATATATATATATATATATATATATATATATATATATATTTATATATATATATATATATATATATATATATATATATATATATATATATATATATATATACGAGAGGAAGTCAATAAGTAAGTCACATAGACAATAACTAAACATGATAACAACTTGAAACGAGTTTATTTTTATACATACATTGTCTCTTTATTTCTCAACATAATTTCCACCAACGTTGATGCACTTATCCCATCGTTTTATCAGTCCTCCCAAACCGACTGCATACAACTGCGTGCTCTGTTTTCTTAACCACGTTTTCACTTCACATTCAACTTCGGCGTCATTCGCGATGTCTCTCGCCAAGGTGGGTTTTCAGTGAACCAAAAAGGTGGAAATCGCTAGGGGCTAAGTCGGGACTGTAAGGTGGATGTTCCAGAACTTCCCACCTTAGTTGGTTAATTTTCTCCTGAGTTAATCGAGCCGTATGTGGTCTGGCATTGTCATGAAGAAGCAACACTCCTCTAGTCAGCAGTCCCGGAAATTCAATCGATCATGCATTATGCTGTATGCTGAACCATGTTAGCACCATATTGCAGATGCTACAGAGTCTATCGTTACTCACCTGTCACCTCTAATCATCTCATGCACTCGCTGCACGGATGCTTCTGTTGCAATCTCAACAGGACGACCAGATCGGATTTCATCTACAATATTGGAGTGTTCTTGAGAACATTTTTCTACCCAGCTATGCACTGCTTTACGGGACAAACATTTGTCAACATAAACAGGAAGAATTTCCATATGAATGTCCTTTGCAGGCAGTCCTTTTGTCCACCAAAAAAAAAAAAAAAAAAAAAACACCCAACAGCACGTTGCTCTTTGGTGTACACGCCTTAAGTACAGTCGCTATTTTGTTTACGCGCTGCGCATGCGCATGAGGCACAGAGTGACCACCAGACGAAGAGAATATAAAGTTCGATGTTGCTGTCATCTAATGACACCTGCAGAAAACACCAATTACATTTACCTGCCATCCCTCACAACTGTGTGACTTACTTATTGACTTAACCTCGTACTGTATAAGTTTTTCAGATAACTTACTTCTTTCAGATAATTATGTGATTAATATTGTGCGTTCCCCCTTCAACATAGACATATGTAAATGATGAGTACTATTTTAGACGATATTATAATGAAAATGAGTAATAGTTTTACAGGCAATAATAATGAATATACGGTACGATTCCATTTGGGCACTGAATCGGAGACTGTTGACAATGGGATACATAAAAAAGAAACAAAGAGGATACATAAAGAGGAAACACAGAAGATACCTAAAGAGGAAACAAATAAGATTCCTAAAGATGAAACAAAGAGGATACCTAACGAGGAAACAAATAGAATACCTAAAAAGGAAACAAAGAGGATACCTAAAGAGGAAACAAAGAGCATACCTAAAGAGGAAACAAAGAGGATACCTAAAGAGGAATCAAATAGGATACATAAAGAGGAAACAAAGAGGATACCTATAGAGGAAACAAATAGGATACCTAAAAATGAAACAAAGAGGATACATAAAGAGGAAACAAAGAGGATACCTAAAGAGGAAACAAAGAGGATACCTAAAGAGAAACAAAGAGGATACCTGTCAGAAGTCGGGGTGCCCCACCGGCGAGATGAAAGTATTATTCACTGGCGAGCAACCCCAAATAGTCAGAAACTGACTAGGGACAAAATCTATATGGCTGAACTATAGATTAGGCCCATGAATATCCAACGTACAGCTCTAAGTGGCTCGCTACAAATTGAAATGAACTGTGCTGAATATTCGCCAAGGAATAGGATAGAGAAGGTTAGCTAGGATAGATTTTTAAGTCTGAATTAAAGTTTAAGGACAACTATCCTAGTACAGGTTTTTCTCCCTGACTGCTCCTTTCCTTGGTGTGTAAGTGAACCCCCACCAATGTACACACACAACACGTATGCACAATTGGAAAAAAATATAATGACAGAACTATGAGTTACAATACTACAACATTTATTTACTAATCATATTAAACATTGGATGTTATTCAAAATGATGATGATGATATCATATAGATAGTGATGAGAAACATTACGTAACTTGTTACTTGATCTATCTGGATCTGTGGTCCAGATCCCCACTCTCCAGTAGACTCAAAAAAAAAAAAAAAAAGAAACACCTTGCCGGTATTCTGACGAATCCTGTCAGTCCTGACACGACCTAGTCTTCACTCGTCCTTGAGATCTACAACATAGGTGCTCCTTGTGAGAGCTTGAAAGAAAGTCAAGAGTGTGTTATATCTAGTTCTACATCAGCGCAATCCTACTTAAAACATATCATAACACAAACATATACAATGACCAGTCTGGCCAAGTTTATCTTCCAGCTCTACTGCGTTCACCATTCTCCTTCTCCCTACTGTCTTTAGTCTGGGACGGGCTTTTCAATTGTCTCACACGCCTGTAATGATTACATTTCTGCCGCCCCATGTCCATGTCGCTAATACAGAAATTCTGTGTCGTACAGCCGCTCCGTCCAAAGTTGGTTTAGCAGCTCACAGGATCGGTAATGGTATTATAATAATGCCGGGTCATCCGGACTTACAAGCCGTGACCAGTAGCTGTGCCAGGTTCCCATGCATTACCGTGAACGCACGCCCACAATACACTGAGAAAGTCTAGCACCATATACCCTATACCAATTGTGGGTAATGCCTGTACCATTACACCTCTGCTTCCAACACAATCGTTGGCCAATGTGCCAATGCGCAGACAATAGCATAACACTTCATATTGGTAGGTTTGCATATGACAAATCAATATATCAAACATCCAATACAAATAAACATATTGATTAAACTAGACATATTATGATACTTTAACATCATAGCATAATGCACTAGTTAGTTTGTATGTATACGAAATGAGACGTATATACACAAAAAGAATATGTACGAAGCATATTCCTAGCATCGTATATTCATATGAAATTACACATACATACATCCAACCTATCCATAAACATTATATTACTTCAAGATGGACATCTAATGATACTCAACATAATAGCATCAGGCATTATTAATGAGTAATCATATTTTATACCTACAAAATGAGATATACAACAAGTCTAATTGAAGTGACCACACAGACCAGCCATATTTCTGATCTGTCCGGTTTAGTCACCAGTTAGTTACTGCTGTGGTAAGAATTAAAGAAATAGTCAGTTGACTATATTCTGTACAACCAATGCACACACTAAAAGGCAACTAGGATAGTGTACATAGAGTAACAGACATCTAACATGATAAATGAAAGTCAAAAGTCTGTCTCACCAAAGGTATAGTAAGAACAACTTGTATAGTAAGAACAACCCTTATAGCAATAGGATATACACTCAATAACCTGAAGCAATAATAATTCTTGAAGTAACCTAGGTCAGATATAGACTAAAAATCAGTACATACATCTACAAGACTTAGATAATTATTAAGAAATAATTCTCCTAGTGAAATCTAGCATCATAAGAATCATACATATGACTACAAAACGAGCTGGGTGCCTACCTGTTCTGAATTCAGACTTAATCTAAAGGGAACAGGTCTAGCATGGGGTTTTATACCTAGCCTAGCAGTAGACACTTATCTCCCAGGAATTCCAGTCATAAATTATTCTTATCTCCCCCTGACGTTAATTGCAATTATCACTGCAAACTGGCCATCACACCTGTGGGTCTGACAATTATTAGCCCCCTGAGTCTTATCAGTGATTTCACACCTTGCACCTCTAGTCTCTACCAGATGGAGGTCAGCTATCGCGGTTGGGCGGTTTCCTAGCTGTGCTTATCAGGTGTCATGTCAAAGGAGCAATTAGGTTCTCATGGTCAGCTGCCAGTTTACAACTCTGTTGGTAAGCCAGGTTTGCTTGCGTCATGCCTGGTTGGTTTTAATTACCATTCAGTCCCCAGAGTCTGCCCTCCAGTCTGGCTGGAGTGATAACCTCTGGGGGTGACCGGTACTGGTGTGAAATTAACTTCCCAATTAGAAAGCCATCTGTGGTGGTTTGTTTACTTGCAGGCTTTGCAAGCTTAAGTCAAGACTATATAGCCTTGAATATAGAGAAAAAAGTTTTGTTAGTCTGTTGATTCTCTACAAGGCCCATCAAAAGTGAACCGAAAATTGTACTGGGAAGTAAAGGCTGCAAATTCGTGACAGAGCTTCCCCCTTAAATAAAAGTTTCTGCCAGAAATCTTTTGTCAAGCACGCCGTACATCCCAGAATAATGCCTAAGCACTCTCCGTTCTGTATCTGCCTAAAGGTTTCCAATATTCCTTGTGACAGTGGGTTGTCCTGCATCTGCATAAAGACTTCCCATTTCCATAATCCAAGGATACTCTGGATAGGTCCTTGTACCTGGTTTTCGGCCGGGATTCCATGCAATAGCTTGGTAAAATCCGGTAATTGTCAGGAGGTCGTATTTTTACCCTTCTGGGAAAGATCACAATCAACGGGATTCTTCGGCGCCTCTGGGCAACGGTCTTAGTCCATTCCTTCACGTGATTTAATCCTTTCAGCCGAAGATGTACCCTTAGTGAAGTCTCGCCTAAGCTGGCCACAGCAAAGCTTGTCTCCGTGATTTTCCTCCGTCCTTTATAGACCCTTAACTGATCCATCAATATCTTCCTTTTGAAAGGAATAATGTTACACAGCATGGTCCCATGATATAAATTCAACTGGCGCTTTCCTCCTTCAAAGTCGGGCGTAACAATCTTCCCCCCTCGGTGTCGCTGTTTCTTCCCCTGATATTCAGTTAATTGGCTGAGTTTCTCTGCATTAGAGTTTCTTGTACAAACCGTGCTAGAAATTGGAAATTTAGTGTGCCAAGTTGTCCTTCCTTGAGAGATAACATAGTTACTCCAGGGCGATAAAGGGAGTTACTTTTGAATAAAGTATCCACAAATAGCTGATCTACTCCTATCAAATCGACCTGACTGAAGGGTAGATTGAGTCCTAAGAGTGTTGATTCCAAACCACTCTTGACTTCTGTTACTTCAGGTCCCTGTTGCTGGAATTCCCTGATAACTTCAGCTAATGAGATGATAGGCGTTTCTTCCTCCATCTTGTGCAAAGAATTTTCTTTAGCAACTACAGACAATGTTGTCTGCACAATATCAGAGTCCATATTCTGGCTCATGACAATTCCCTGTGTTTCCTGTGTCTCCGAACTGGTATACTGTGAGATAACAACTGGAAATGTTTCCTGGTCTGGATGTTCCTCTCTGGTCGTGCTTTCATGGGAAGTCCAGTTGAGGTAAATCCTTTGATGGGCTGGTGTCTAAACAATCCATCACATTAGGTAAATGATTTTAACTGAGATCTAGTGTCTTTTCCTGAGCTGCAGCCTCAAAGATCACAAGGGGTTCTGGATCGTCCTTCATCCCTATCTTAGTCAAATGTAATCCCACTTCTTGCTTGCCTGAGCTGAAGGGAATAATAAGGTCGGTTACCTCTCCATCTTCGACCTCTTTAAAAGATGTCCTCAGGTCCTCTTCTTCTTGAGTTTCACCCTCGTTGAAGTAAAATGAGAGTCCTGGGAGTCTTGTACTGGCAAACCGTAGTGCAAACAGTTGTCCTCTGGGTAACTGTTAATAGTTAAATTATCTGAACTGATAATTAGTGACTCCTCCCGCGTTGCAGCAGTGAAATTCACCTGGGATTCCGTTTCTTCCTTCCTCCCTATTTCAGTCAGATGTAATTCCACTTCGTGATTCTGTGAACAGAAGGGAATGTAAGAATCGGCTAGGTCTCCGCCTGCGACCTCATTAAAGGTTGTCTTCAGTTCCTCTTTCTCTCGAGATTCATTTCTGGTAGCAGTCAAGTGGTTTTCCTGAAGGTCCTCTACTGTTAAACCACCATTGCCGTGGTGCAAATAGTTATCACGTTTGTGACTGCTTGAAGTGCCCTGGGCACGTTTCTTCTTCCCTCTTTTCCGTTTAGGACTGGGTCGAATGAGAACCTGTAGTTCCCGGTCCACTAACTCTGATTCCGCGGTGGGTGGCAAAGATGTCCCTTACTTCCTGGTTGGGTGAGCATCCATATCTCCTACCTTATGTTCCGCTAGAAAGGTTAGCTTCTCTGCATTGACTACTTCCATATGCTTTTTATTAATCTCTGCTTCTTCAGTTTTGCTACTCTCTTTTGCTTCAAATAACTCATCAATTGTTTTATTCATCTGTTCCTCCGCCATGTCCCACTCTTTCATCTCGTCTCTGATGTATATTTCTAATTGTTCTCCTGTTAAGCCCTCTATTATGCCTAACCTTCTCGTGGACTCTAAGTAATCTGTGCGCGCCTTCAGATAATCTAGATCCTGGGAAGGTGAGTCCATATTTGCTAATGGCTAAATTCAGGTAAGCTCCTATGTATCTATCGAATTCAGAGCTAAGCTAGAAAGACAAGAGTGAACCAATGACAGCAGAATCAAAACCAATGTGTTGAGTTAAGCTTCAGCAATGAAAGACAACTGAAAGTAATATTCAAGTAGTTTCTGGCGACCGCAGTGAAGTAAGTGTGAGAGAAAACCTACACAGTAATCAATAGTAATTGACACAAAGTGAATGTTGACTAAGTGACAGATAAGAGTGGCTATGGTTGTGTCTAGGGTATGTCCTTGTAAAATGTAATGGTGAACAACCGATTAACCAAGATGCATCCCAACCAAACACCAGTCAGTGAACAAGCGTTAATTTGCGCACATAATATTCCTTTAATTCTGAATTAACACAGACACATGTAGCATATAAATCCAGGAACAATAATTCTCTAAGAATATATCTCCATCCCAATGGAACACTTCGAATAACATTGCCTCTCAAGGCTACTAAAATCTCGTCCCACACGACAGGTATACTAGCCTCTCTCTAGGCCCGACTCAAAGTAACCCACTCTGGGTCTCGAATTCCACTCACTATCTCTGGAACCCACAGTGCGGAGTTATCTTCCGAACTCCGTCACAATTCTTCACTTTCTCAGACCACGACCTTCTCCTGGTCCGGTCTAGACTCAACTCCCTCTCAGCTCGGAGTCTACACATCAACTGCCCCGTCAATCTTTGTCCCTGTCTTTTTAAACAATTCTATGCCTCCTCACAATGATCCACACAAACCCCACCTCACTGCTTCAACTGTCTGCCTCTTCTTGCAGCCCCTCTACCTTACACCCTTCCCCGTTTATCTCCTTATATTTTCTTTTCGGTGAATGCCCTTTCACCTCGTGAACTGTTTATATTGTACGGCCACTCACCTTAATGCCACTGAACACAGGCATGTGACACTACCCCACCCTCAAAAGAAAACATCGTTTTCACATGTTGGGAGACTAATACTTATCAAATATGTGACCCAGACACATTGCCTGGGTAGTCGTAAGTATAAATCCAAATTACTCCAGCTACCACACTAAATAATACATCAAATGCTCATGTTACACTCCCTTATTCCCAACACATCAATACAAACAACTTTCTCTCTTGTATCATAATACATGAACTAAAACATGGCATAGTAATAAACATATCATCTAAAACATCATGTTTGTGTACCCGCAGGTCTCTTACTACTCTACGACCACACAATACTATTTGTGTACCGACCCTATATCCGGTGGTTCTGTTCTTGCATTAACCCTCCTCTGATTCCTGTCGATGCTGTGTCTACCTTTCATGTACCCATGACTCATGGTACCTCTACAATTACAACATCTGTTTGCTATCCCTAGCCCTGGGTCAGTAATGTCGCGAACACTCTTTTGACCTGCGTTAACATTGCTATCTGCATATTGTACTGTTACACTGGAGTCTCTGTTTAGTCTGACCTCTTTATTAAATCCTGGCCAATATCTATGGCATCCTGCTCTCTGCTGCTTCCGCCTTACTCCTATGTGCCCTGCACCTGCCCTATCCTGAGCTGTTCTAGTATATCGGTCTCTATGTGTTAACGGTAATCCTACTTGCCCACATGCAGTTCCGCTATCTGAAAAGCTGCGAGTGAGAACATTGTTCTTCCTCTCGAAACACCATCTACCCTTCCCTGACTGACTATTTTCTACTCTACTACACCCTTGGGAACATTTGTTCAGAGTAGTATCTTGTCTCTGGGAGTCCCTAGCACTATGTTTGAGATCAATTCTCACCTGCTCAGCTGTACTATCCTTGTCCTGAGTTCCTGTGTCTACTTCAAGTGCATCTTCTACCTCAGCTATACTCTCTAATTTAGGTCCCCTTGTGGTAACTACCTCATTACTGCTTACACTATATTTTTGGTCCCAATAAACTACTTCCTCTTCTGTACAATCTTTAACTCCTATAACATTTCCTATGATCAAATCAGCCACTGGTGAGTCCAAAACACACGCTGTCACTCTTCCAGTGATATATGGTGTTTTTACTGTTATTATGGCTAGTGGGTAGAACTCTACTGTCCCATTAAATGTTATGGATCTAATCTTTTTTCCTGTATAATCCGAGGGATGCACTAAACTCTTTCTCACCCCGATGGACGTACATCCGGAATCCCTAATTGTTAACGCTGACCTATCATTAACAAACCCCTGATGCATCTTCAGACTACCTCCTTCATGGACTGCTGATCCTGCTTTCACTGTATGACCACACACTAAGACTGGTTGCCCGTCTTTTTCAAAAAGAGGTTTGCACCCACTACAATCTTCATTGTTGATAGTCTCAATCACTTGTGCATGCTCCGTTTCCCTCATCCTACAATGATGACTGACATGCCCCTTCCTTCCACATTTGAAACAAGTGATCTCCCTTTTACTGTTGTTCGTTGGTCCATCTGATGGTTGTGCATCACAATCTGACATTTTGTGTCTCCAGCTCCCACAATTCCAACATCCGGCATAACTATTTGACCGTCTCTGAAAATTCCCCCTTTTGTATGGGTACCGTCCTGCTCTGCCAAAATAGTTGCCACGGGAACCATTGTCCTTAGGTTCTTGTTCCTCATATCTTTGTGTTAAATCTACACTTTTTGATCTTGGTCTAATAACTGGATTCTGGTCCTGTTTCGTATACGCTGCACAGACTATTTCCTCACTAATAAGTCTACCAATAGAACTGTTTGGATGTGCAGTCATGTAATTTTGCCCTAACTGTGACATTGTGTCTATGTCCTTTGGCTTCCGTTCCTCAAAGAACGCCACTAAATTAGAATTGCATGCAGATACTACCTTGTCTCTTAACATTAGATCTACTAATTTATTAAAATCTTTCCCTACTTCTGCAAGCTCCATCCATTTGTTAAATGTGTTCTTTACTGTGTTAACAAAGTCTGTGAAATCTTGATTTGTCTCTGGCACTAACTGTCTAAACTTTGTCCTATATCCATGCTCAGTGAGTTGGAACTTTGTCAGCAAACGTTGACGTAAGATAGTGTAGTTGTTTCTTTCTTCTACCGGTAAATTAAACATGGTGTCTAGTGCCTTGCCCGTAAGAAATTCGCCAAGTTTCATAGAATATTCCCCCTCTGGAATGCCTAACGCTTTGGCTGATGCCTCGAACCTGGCCAAATAATTTTCAAGTTGGTCCCGGTCTGTAAAATATGGCAGTTTTAATCTCTGTGACGACTGCGACGGTCTTCTGCTTTCCTCACTTTGACCTTTCGAAGATAGTTCTAGTTTTCTTAACTCGATTTCAGTTTGCATCTGGCACTTGATCTTCTCTTTCTCAATTTCCTGTAAACGCTTGTTTTCCATTTCAGCTAGTTTTACTTGTGTCTCTTTCTCTTCCTGTAGACGCTTAGCCTCGCGTTCATTATGCCTCTCCTCTCTTTCCGTCTGCTTTTGTTCTTTCGCTTCTGCATACTCCTGTAACTCTTTACCTTTCAGGCCTATTCTTTCACCTGCTTCAATATAATCCATTAAAGTAGGCATCTTGTACTTGTCAGCCAACTATAAATGTAAAGACTCTGCTACTAGTCCTTTGTGTGCCTTCAATACGTACACTACCACTCCTTGTGCACGTAACTTCGTAGTGCTAAATATCACTCTGTACTCACCCAGTCACTCTACAAGCACTAGGTAGCGAGGTGGGAATATTAACTATACTCCCTCATATATATATATATATATATATATATATATATCAAATAACTGTAGAACAATTCCTGGAAATAGTTTTAAACATACATATACATACACAAATGCATGATACACACTAAGTGCCACCTATTAAAACGCTAGACGCATAGGCCGGTGAAACGCAGACGGATGATTACATAGAAATAAAAACCACTGACATAAACATGCCCATGAAAGACCATACAGTGCGCATAATATCAACTGACAAATACCATCTAGATAGAAGCTATATTAACATAAGAATTACACGAATACCATATATCCAAAGAACTCAAATATTATATGTAACAGTAAAGAGAAAACAGTAAAAAAAACAAATATAAAATGAATAATGTACATAGATCTGACGATAGACACTTGGACACCGTGTATAATGTCGAGACGACCCAATGCCACAGCACAAAACAAACTGACTCGTCAGCTGCCTCTCAACAACATACAATATGTACCTAGACAATTTCACCTTTGCGCTGTCTCCCGCATTTCGAGAAACAATGCAAACATATCCTACTTATTACGAACACTGGACCACATACAAATAATTACGTAACGCACAACAACAATACTTAGGACGATGAGAACAACAGAAGCAAACAAGGGTTGCCGCCACCAATGTGATGGTAGAATCTTACAAAAGTCCTTAGTTTGTTTTTAATAGTGTCCGAAAATCGCCTGGAAATGTTTGTCCGTTACTGTTTTGAAAAGATTACGACGTTAGATTCCCACAATGAATTAATGTTCTAATGCGTTGTCACTTTTTGTTGACGTGGTGACACGATTTTCGACTGTCGTAAAAGTTTAAGATGATGATAATTATCCCAACGCCTTGTCTCTACACAGTCCGTAACGTTTTTGTAACCCTCCCTGTAGAGTTGGCCTGTGATTGTATAATGTATGTGAGCGCTCTTGTTTTGCCAGAAATATTGGGTTTTCGTTGCGTTTTGGGGAGCCGAAACTACCTTTAAAATCAATGAATGTTTATCTGCGTAGTCACTGTCGCTTTGAAGTGATGGTATGGTTTCACTGTTGCTGACCCGGTTAAATCAACGAATGGCAGAAAATGATCACGCGCTTTAAATCCGCTTTGCAAGTCTTTTTTGGTGAAGAAATGCGCTCATACGTGCGAAGACGGCACCTGAATGACTGTTGTGGTTTGTTTGCCGATGATGACACACACACACAAAGACGTTAAACGTAAATCCTAGTTTCAGTAGAAACCCAACGTGTTATTCTCAGTGGAAATTTTTCCGTCAAATTCCCTGGTTCTCGGCCTTGACTCACAAGGTCATCTCTGTTTCTCTTTATCACAACAATCCGTGTAGAAACTTTTACTTTTCTGTGGAGCAACGATTGTCACCTTTGAGTGTTCCCCACACTTTACTCCTATAACTCCCCTCCTCCTGGCGAGTTTTTAACCATGAATTACCCTCGTAACTCCCCTGGCGCCCCTTTCCGTCTTATTATCTGCACCGAACTCTGAAGACGCCGTACACACACACACTCCCTGTCCACAAGTTCACCTGACCTTCACCTTTGGCGCCTGTCTATTTTTCGTGAACAACTGTCCTAAACAGCGCCGACTTTTTGTCCGCTGTCCTCCAGACAGCTCTCTCAGCAGCGGCAAAACCTTGTCTGTGTACTGTGAGGAACCCCCGCTGTCCCCTCTCCCTCTCAGGGTGGGCAATGGTTTTACCTGTGGTGGCCTTTCTCGTGAAGTGAACTCTCTGCTAGCCAGTTCCCGCACAGGAGAAACCCCAGTGTTTATATCGTGGACACACTTTCCCCGTCTACTCTCCCCACTCCGAGTGAGAAATGATATTTTTACCTGGTTTCTCGTGGACTCCGTATTAATTCTCCGACACTTTTGAAATGCGCTGTCTACTGAAAATGGTGTTTATTCTTGATAGGAGAGCCCTCAGAAATCTATCTCTGACACAAAGTGAATGTTGACTAAGTGACAGATAAGAGTGGCTATGGTTGTGTCTAGGGTATGTCCTTGTAAAATGTAATGGTGAACAACCGATTAACCAAGATGCATCCCAACCAAACACCAGTCAGTGAACAAGCGTTAATTTGCGCACATAATATTCCTTTAATTCTGAATTAACACAGACACATGTAGCATATAAATCCAGGAACAATAATTCTCTAAGAATATATCTCCATCCCAATGGAACACTTCGAATAACATTGCCTCTCAAGGCTACTAAAATCTCGTCCCACACGACAGGTATACTAGCCTCTCTCTAGGCCCGACTCAAAGTAACCCACTCTGGGTCTCGAATTCCACTCACTATCTCTGGAACCCACAGTGCGGAGTTATCTTCCGAACTCCGTCACAATTCTTCACTTTCTCAGACCACGACCTTCTCCTGGTCCGGTCTAGACTCAACTCCCTCTCAGCTCGGAGTCTACACATCAACTGCCCCGTCAATCTTTGTCCCTGTCTTTTTAAACAATTCTATGCCTCCTCACAATGATCCACACAAACCCCACCTCACTGCTTCAACTGTCTGCCTCTTCTTGCAGCCCCTCTACCTTACACCCTTCCCCGTTTATCTCCTTATATTTTCTTTTCGGTGAATGCCCTTTCACCTCGTGAACTGTTTATATTGTACGGCCACTCACCTTAATGCCACTGAACACAGGCATGTGACAGTAATATTTACCTAAATAAATATTAAAGTGCACTGTATACATGAAAATGGCATAAGTAAGCATAAAATGGCAAATCAATCAAGCAGTTAAATCATCAAACACATCAATGTAATTATGATTAAAGTGATCAGTTATCATTAAATGATGAATGATACACTAAATGATAAGAATTAAAATACTTATCCATAAATGATAGATGAGGTAGTTTTCTCATAAGTTCTTATCTCTTATACACTTTTGAAAAGTTATATCTATACTCTGTAACTTCCTCAACTAAAATTAGCTACATCTGATGATAGTCTATTTTGATGACTGAAGATTACAAGAGTTAACTTTTAAAATCGTATGTCTAGGGTCTAGTACCGGAGTCTATTGAAAGCGAAAAGTCCGAATTCAAATTCCAGACGAGAAGCCCAATCTGTCAGAAGTCGGGGTGCCCCACCGGCGAGATGAAAGTATTATTCACTGGCGAGCAACCCCAAATAGTCAGAAACTGACTAGGGACAAAATCTATATGGCTGAACTATAGATTAGACCCATGAATATCCAACGTACAGCTCTAAGTGGCTCGTTACAAAATTGAAATGAACTGTGCTGAATATTCGCCAAGGAATAGGAAAGAGAAGGTTAGCTAGGATAGATTTTTAAGTCTGAATTAGAGTTTAAGGACAACTATCCTAGTACAGGTTTTTCTCCCTGACTGCTCCTTTCCTTGGTGTGTAAGTGAACCCCCACCAATGTACACACACAACACGTATGCACAATTGGAAAAAAATATAATGACAGAACTATGAGTTACAATACTACAACATTTATTTACTAATCATATTAAACATTGGATGTTATTCAAAATGATGATGATGATATCATATAGATAGTGATGAGAAACACTACGCAACTTGTTACTTGATCTATCTGGATCTGTGGTCCAGATCCCCACTCTCCAGTAGACTCAAAAAAAGAAACAGCTTGCCGGTATTCTGACGAATCCTGTCAGTCCTGACACGACCTAGTCTTCACTCGTCCTTGAGATCTACAACATAGGTGCTCCTTGTGAGAGCTTGAAAGAAAGTCAAGAATGTGTTATATCTAGTTCTACATCAGCGCAATTCTACTTAAAACATATCATAACACAAACATATACAATGACCAGTCTGGCCAAGTTTATCTTCCAGCTCTACTGCGTTCACCATCCTCCTTCTCCCTACTGTCTTTAGTCTGGGACGGGCTTTTCAATTGTCTCACACGCCTGTAATGATTACATTTCTGCCGCCCCATGTCCATGTCGCTAATACAGAAATTCTGTGTCGTACAGCCGCTCCGTCCAAAGTTGGTTTAGCAGCTCACAGGATCGGTAATGGTATTATAATAATGCCGGGTCATCCGGGCTTACAAGCCGTGACCAGTAGCTGTGCCAGGTTCCCACGCATTACCGTGAACGCACGCCCACAATACACTGAGAAAGTTTAGCACCATATACCCTATACCAATTGTGGGTAATGTCTGTACCATTACACCTCTGCTTCCAACACAATCGTTGGCCAATGTGCCAATGCGCAGACAATAGCATAACACTTCATATTGGTAGGTTTGCATATGACAAATCAATATATCAAACATCCAATACAAATAAACATATTGATTAAACTAGACATATTATGATACTTTAACATCATAGCATAATGCACTAGTTAGTTTGTATGTATACGAAATGAGACGTATATACACATAAAGAATATGTACGAAGCATATTCCTAGCATCGTATATTCATATGAAATTACACATACATACATCCAACCTATCCATAAACATTATATTACTTCAAGATGGACATCTAATGATACTCAATATAATAGCATCAGGCATTATTAATGAGTAATCATATTTTATACCTACAAAATGATATATACAACAAGTCTAATTGAAGTGACCACACAGACCAGCCATATTTCTGATCTGTCCGGTTTAGTCACCAGTTAGTTACTGCTGTGGTAAGAATTAAAGAAATAGTCAGTTGACTATATTCTGTACAACCAATGC
This sequence comes from Cepaea hortensis, assembly GCA_963921405.1. Classification (NCBI taxonomy): domain Eukaryota; kingdom Metazoa; phylum Mollusca; class Gastropoda; order Stylommatophora; family Helicidae; genus Cepaea; species Cepaea hortensis. Next base: position 136,619,721 of record OY992877.1, read on the forward strand.
ACACACTAAAAGGCAACTAGGATAGTGTACATAGAGTAACAGACATCTAACATGATAAATGAAAGTCAAAAGTCTGTCTTACCAAAGGTATAGTAAGAACAACTTGTATAGTAAGAACAACCCTTATAGCAATAGAATATACACTCAATAACCTGAAGCAATGATAATTCTTGAAGTAACCTAGGTCAGATATAGACTAAAAATCAGTACATACATCTACAAGACTTAGATATTTACTAAGAAATAATTCTCCTAGTGAAATCTAGCAACATAAGAATCATACATATGACTACAAAACGAGCTGGGTGCCTACCTGTTCTGAAGTCAGACTTAATCTAAAGGGAACAGGTCTAGCATGGGTTTTTATACCTAGCCTAGCAGTAGACACTTATCTCCCAGGAATTCCAGTCATAAATTATTCTTATCTCCCCCTGACGTTAATTGCAATTATCACTGCAAACTGGCCATCACACCTGTGGGGCTGACAATTATTAGCCCCCTGAGTCTTATCAGTGATTTCACACCTTGCACCTCTAGTTTCTACCATATGGAGGTCAGCCATCGCGGTTGGGCGGTTTCCTAGCTGTGCTTATCAGGTGTCATGTCAAAGGAGCAATTAGGTTCTCATGGCCAGCTGCCAGTTTACAACTCTGTTGGTAAACCAGGTTTGCTTGCGTCATGCCTGGTTGGTTTTAATTACCATTCAGTCCCCAGAGTCTGCCCTCCAGTCTGGCTGGATTGATAACCTCTGGGGGTGACCGGTACTGGTGTCAAATTAACTTCCCAATTAGAAAGCCATCTGTGGTGGTTTGTTTACTTGCAGGCTTTGCAAGCTTACGTCAAGACTATATAGCCTTGAATATAGAGAAAAAAGTTTTGTTAGTCTGTTGATTCTCTACACGGCCCATCAAAAGTGAACCGAAAATTGTTCTGGGAAATAAAGGCTGCAAATTCGTGACAATACCTAAAGAGGAAACAAAGATGACACATAAAAAAGGAAACAACAAGGATACATAAAAGGAAACAAAGAGGATACCTAAGAGAAAACAAACAGGGTATATCAAAAGGAAACAAAGAGGATACCTAAAGAGGAAACAGTCCCTAGTACCATATTGAATGGTGATCTGGCGACATCCTAATATCATTTCTCAGAGATGCGAAGTATAAGTCCCGGTCTTGCATACCCCGCTAGTTTCTGAGTTTGGAGAGTGAAGGAGAACTCTGCTACACAGACCGCTTGAAGACGGTACTTCAGTGCTCTGTCGGGACAGCCCCTACACCAACCTCACTTCGATAGATGCAAACCCTTCTCTTATGCCCTTTGCTAATTGTTAACAAAACTACCACGACACGACGAAAAACAAATTTGAAGACAGTCTCTACTTATACACTCTGAGATAGAAGAAGAGCAGCAAAGAAAGTAGAAACGAAACAATTTACATTATACATGTACACTCTGAGATAGAAATAGAAGAAGAGAACAAACAGAAGAAGCAAGACTGTACTCACATTCTACGTGTACACGTATTTCTTTAGTGGTAGCCGGTGGAATTCCGTTGTAAGCTACGCACTCGTACTTGTCGTCACAGTACCGGGACACGTTGTGGATGACCAGGACCTCGCCTTCCATGCCAATACCTGCAGACAGATGTAAGTGTGGTCAGTCTGCCAGTTAAATCGTCGCGTACGGTCAGCTTCAATGGGCAAGTGGTCCAGCCGTTAGTCACCTGCTCAACAGGTCGTGAGTTCGTGTGCTGCTGCTGCTTCTTTTTCGTCAGGTGCCTGGTCTGGAGCAAACATCGGCGACCATGACTTCCCAATGGAGGTCAGCACGGCTGAATGGTTTAGAGCGCTCGTTGTTAAACTTCTGGTGTGCTGATGCTGAAGAAGCGCGTTCCACCACTATACCTGTCAATTGGACTAACAAATTGACCTCTCGTCCTTGACTTGGGGACTTACATTACAAGTACCTCTGAAGTTGGAGTGGGTTCACCTAATGGCAATGGGCACTGGTAATAGGGAAAGCTGATCCGCAAGCAAAAATCAGTCCAGTGACTATAAATAGTAGCACGTGTATGGACTACGTTCGAGTTAAAAGCGAGCGAAAGCCAAAAAAAGTCTCCCCGGCAGCTCTTTAAATATTCCATATACGTCTTTCCCTGTCGTCCTTTACCTCTCCTGTCTAATATTTTTCCCACATAAGGCACACTTTTCTTCACCACGTCATCTGCTGATATTCCACCTAAACTAGATTTATTGTTGTTTATGATTTTTCTGCCTCATATTGAAGCAGAATTTATACACGTTGTTATCATTTCAATACTAGAATCTTCATAGGGTTCATTTCATTCCAAGGCAATGTGCCTATGTATATCTCCTTTCTTCACGTAATGCTGCACACCCTCAAACTCGGCAGAAGTATTGCTGGGCCTTGTTCTATATCTTATCCCCATTTATTACTTATATTATGTTGTCCCACCAATATCGCACCAGTGTTCAATTTTAAACACTTTCAATCCACCCTGTATCATGTCTTTGGGTTTATCTCGTCCTTTTCTTCCACTGAACTTTCCAGTCGTCATTACGGTTTCCAAATGCATCGCATGTCTTTATATGAACAAAGAACGCTGTGGTATTAACTAAAATTCGATTTTTAATCTCCATTCCCATAACCTTTAGTCACACTCTTACAATTATGTTGTTTAGCAACCATACTTCAAGTATACCTCAATAGCATTTCATCATTGCTGTTACAGTGTTTTTTTATTTTTAATCTGGTTCCCCCCCCCCCCCCCCCCGGTTGTTATAAATCTCCAAGCCTACCACTGACATCATAGGAAGGAAAATGTCATTGTACAATGCTCTTTGGTTTATAATGTTACGTATTTGTTCTTTAATATTAATAACATGATTTAGTTTGCTTTGTTATACCTGTATTCAAGTCAGCACTGGTTTTACCGCTTGATGAAGTCATATAACTATTTAATACAGGCAGCAAACGACAATGTATTCATTGCATTCAGATAATGAACTAAGGCTCGCTTGAGTTATTTAGGCTGCTACAGTTAAAGCATCCATGATGCATCTTTTGTTTAAATGTTTAATTGAAGATTGCGTGGTGAGATTACAACAAAGGTGTGCAAAGCTGAGGAAATGAACACGATATCAGATTTCCCATCACCAGAATCTTTGGGTAAAATAAGGCTGTTTTGTGGACAATCCGTGATAGCAAAATATCAAAGATTTACACGCAGCGGGGCCACGATTTGATAATGACAACAATATCACAGATTTCAACGTAACCAGGTCACAACCGCATAATTTTGATAATATGACAGATTTCATCGTATCTAGACCATGATCTGACAATGATTGTAATATCAAAAATTTCAAAATAACCAGATTATGTTTTGATAATGATAACAATATAATAGATTTCAATGACAATGATAACAATATCACAGACTGTAATGCTTCCTATTCGACCATGTACCCACAGTTTGAAAGCTTCAATTTGTCGCTCACATCGTTTATACATTGTCCACCTTTCTGCTACCACACATGATCCCCTTTGGGCAACAATCACTTTCAAATTAATATCATGTGAGGGTAAAACCGTGGTCAGTAGCTATTTTTGGCTGATTCAGTCACATGATTATTAATCCGAGCCAGGGATAGACCCTAACATAACTTCTCTTTAAGACTGAGTGGGGTAGGGGTAGTGGTATAATCGAAAAAGAAAATGAAAACCACACAATAATGTAGAGTAAATGTAACACTTGATCACCCATAGTTTTAATTCGTAACTTAGCTGTTTAAATGTGGGAATCTGTTTCATGTTGGTGAATGTTTCTTTTACCATTTCTATTCTCTGTCTTATTTCAGTCTAACACCATTATCTGTTATTAATTGTTGTAGGTAAGATCTGGCGAAGGAGTTAACGACTTTTTCCGTAATCCCGTATATCCACGCGAGGAACACATCTGCGCGAGATTCGGCAGCGGATTGCGTCGCGTTGGTTACTTACGGGGTATGTGAGCCTGTCGCTCAGAAAGCAGTGGCAAATTACTGAGGATAATCTTGCCAAGAACATCAACAACAGATGAAAAATGTTGGTGTTGACTGTAATGTCCTGTAAGGGATATGCAACTTAAAAAACAAGGTAAGAAAAACGATGGACTTGTTCAAGTGTGTTTTCATTTACCATAATTTTCAAAACTGGTTAGGTACTATCTTTGGTGATTCTCATAGTTTTCTTTATATTTATGCCTACGCTGTTTTCAAGGTTTAAGTTTTGTTACAACTATACCCAAATATCAAAGCAACAGCGAAATCTTAAGTCGCACAGTACTATTTCATACTTTAAAATAACAATAATTTAATAGATTTAACAGTAACAGCATAACATATTTAGAAATAGGATTATTATAAATATCCTTAACAAAAAATTAACTTGCGTATATAACAATAAAGAAATGTGAAAGCAATTAATGACACGGATTTCCAAATGCCGGAAGTTCTGAAGCACAAATACACTGCAGTGTCAGTAAAATTAAGTCCCCTTGTCACACCCAGAAGTATACTGGGCATATGGTTCTGTCCCCAAATTGTTATAGACCAATTCAAAGACTCGAGGGGTCATAAGGTCAATATATCACGCTAACGCCATTACTTTTCAAGGCATTTCCTGGTATCTATTTACGACCCGGTCGAAATTGGAGTGTGATTAACCAAATTCGAAGTGAAAAACAAACAGTTAATAACAGCAATGAATTCCTAATTAGCTCTAGAAAATATGAGCTGAAGAGAAAGGATAAAACAAGAACCTAATTCCCAAAGTAAAAACGTGGCTGACTGCGAAGGCTAGAAAAATCGCTATAAATGGAATGATTGGGTTAGTTAAATGTAGCACCAACACTTCACTGAGGTAAACGGGGGGAAGAAAAAAAGAAGCAGAAGAAGTTAAATTCAAATAAGAAAAAAAAGTTGTAACGCTATATGGAGCAAGAACGTTTTTGACAGAATTTATTATAAGAATAGCGCGGGAATTCGACACTGTTTCATCCATAATAAAAGGAAGGCCAAGGTCACCCGAAGGGTTTGAGTAGAAACTAGCATGACATGACGTCACACACACCCACGTGATCTGTTTTGTTTGTATATGATTTTATTTCAGCACCTGATGGCGATGAGAAGAATTTCATCGAAACTTTGTGAATATTGTCATGGTGTTGTTTCTGTGACTGAACTGGGTATGAATGCATACACAATTTTATACCTGCACTGCAACGCAAGCAGAGGCGCCCGCTCGCGCGCGCACACACACACACAAAGTTAGTTAAGTGCATAGCTTTAGAGGACGTCGCAGTCAACCCCAGGATTTTTGGCTGTGTGTGTGTGATTTCTTGGGAAGTTTACGTCCAGACCAAAAGTATGCCATTGCTTTCTGAACGACCAGCACTCATTATATATATATATCTATATGCTATGAAAGTCATGAAGTATAACATAGTGGAAGAAGTACATTAAGATAAACACGATTTCACAGCAACGCCATCATCGTCATCGTTATCATCATCACTATCCTCATCATCATTATCCTCATCATGTAGTAGGTCCTGTAGTAGGTCCTAAAGAAAATGTTGATCTCAACACTGCCCGTCGGAAAGACTCTAGATGTCACCAGTTCGCCTGCCTCATGCATGTCCATACCCAGGATGTCGTTCATGCTGGCCACCTCTGCCTCCTCTTCCAGGAACCAAGCCTTCCATTAGCATCGGGTTCAAACCACGGTAACGTTTAGTATGACTAAAGTATTTCCGCAGAGCATGTTCTCCAGGGATTCCTCCAGTAAAGCCAACTAAAGCCAACTCAGAAGGGAATACTGGCCAACTGAGTCGGCACTGTTTTGAAAGTTGTATGGAACAAACGAGAGGCTTAAAAAATGTTGAATGCTTAACAAGAACTCGTCTAAAGGTGAAAATATGAAAGAACAAACGGGAGAAGAAGAAGAAAAAAAAACTCAAGTATTTCAGTTTCAGAGACATGTACCTATTTATGAACAAAAGATGGACTCCAGAAAATTGTTGACTACTTAACGAGAACTCACCTGTCAGTGAAACCTTGAAAGAACGAACGAGAGAAGAAGAAGAAGAAGAAAAACTAAAGAATTTCAATTTCAGAGACATGCTGCTATTTGTAAGCCAGTGTTTTTCGAAGATTTGATTTGGTAAAATGTCAGCACGTTTCGTCTTCTGGGCTCACGGTATTCTGAGAAGTATTTTGTAACATATAAGTTCTAAAGCCTGGAGTGTCTCCTGGGCCCACGGTATTCTGAGAAGTATTTTGTAACATATAAGTTCTAAAGCCTGGAGTCTCCCCCGATGTGTCTCCACCTTGCCGTGGTGGGGGAGCTTGAGTGTCCCACTGACCCCAAGCGCTATGCCGATGGATATTAACTACATATTGGACAGATCTTGGGATAGGGACCAGACTAAGAGAGACACAACCTGCTGCTCCGCAGGTAGACTGAGGATAGCAGTCTAAATCAGGCGAACGATGCCAATAATCTGTCTGGACACAACCTCTAAGGCTCTCAGCCGAGGGATATGGCTGAACGTCTCTAAGCCATAAACCCTCGGATGTGAGAGCCTGGCCGACACATACCTACATCAAAATTGAGGTGAGATGCTGAGCACGTTACATGATTAGTGCAGATGCTCGTTCGATGGCTCTTAGCTGGGGGATATGAGGGATCCCCAGATGAGAGGGCCTCGCCGTTTCTCGCCCACAGACGCACGGAGGTAAGGTTCTGAGCCGGCAGCACATGTAGCCTACCTCGTGAGCAAGTACTATAGGTGGAAAAACACCTCGGTCGCACGTTCCGATGAAAATCTGTAACCGTACTCATGGAGTGAGTGTAGTCAAAGGTGAAAAATTGTTTCGTTGATACTAATTGGAACGCTTGGCTTGCGAATCCATTACGTGGCAGCCCGAAGCAAAAGCTTGCTGTGTGGAAGTCGAAATAAGAGTCTAACTTGTCTCAAAACCCGAGGAAGGCTAACCTCATTAAAATGCCCGCTGAAGTCGGAAGTGCCAGCCTACGGGCGGCAAAATAAAAATGGCACTACACAATTACGTCCGAGTGAAATGTCTTTCGTGACCGGAAAAGCTCTAACTAGTCTTCCCTCGTGCTAGGAAAATCTACCTGGTTTCCGAATGCCGCTCTTGTTTGGAACAGCTCTGACTAGGTAGTTTTCCGAATGTCTGTCGTGCCCGGAACAGCTCTGATGGGCACAACGACAAAGCACATGTCCGAAACGAAAACTCGCTGAGTGGATACTGTCTGCAGACCGGTCTGGTTTGTGCGGGAACGGCCTGGGGCGAAAGAAATGCCCAGTATATTGAAGTGAGGATTTAAAGCAGCCAAGAGCACGACGTGACGATTCATTCGGTGAGCCCAGCACCAGGGCGCTATGTGTCGGCCCTGCAATTATGAAAGCCACCCTGGATGGCTGAAAATGTTATGGACTATCCCTGCCTTCCCTTGAGGGATGATCGAAGTCTTCGACTGTTCCAACTTGACCAGCTGGCATGTGGACGGTACCACAAAAGTGAGAGTCTCCCAGGAATGCTAACCTGGTCAAAACAGCATGCTAAAAGTCGGATGTGTTGGCCTGAGGGTTTCGACCCAAGGGTGCCTAACTAGACACACCGCAATCACATCTGAACAAACACCCGGATGAACGCAAAGAAGAAGAAGCCTGGAGTGTCTCCTGAGCCCACGGTATTATGAGAAGCATTTTGTAGCATGTAAGTTTTAAAGCTTGGAGTTCCTCTTGGGCCCACGGTATTCTGAGAAGTAATTTGTAACATGTAAGTTCTAAAGGCTGGAGTTTCTCATGGACCCCTGTATTATAAGAAGTATTTTGTAACATGTAAGTTCTAAAGGATGGAGTTTCTTCTGGACCCCCGGTATTATAAGAAGTATTTTGTAACATGTAAGTTCTAAAGCCTGGAGTTTCTCATGGGCCCACGGTATTCTGAGAAGTATTTTGTAACATGTAAGTTCTAAAGACTGGCGTTTCTTCTTCAGTGATTGCGAAATGGTCCATGGCTCACAGATTTCCAAATTGCAAAATGGTGAATAACAAAATATCAGTATCACTGGTTTCATTATTAAAGACAAGTAAACAGGAATAGAGTTAACTGATTAAGTGCCGAAGGATAATATATCACCTAATGTGATCTCCAGTTTGTACAGAAAGATGATATATATATATATATATATATATATATATATATATATATATATATATATATATATATATATATATATATATATATATATATATATATATATATATATATATATATATATATATATATCGCCATACTAAGGTCATCAAGTTGTTTTGTTTCGTGGTATCTTCCGCAGTTTCAATGTTCTGTGAACGGAAATTTACATTATAATACTCTTTCATTTGATTGTGTACCATGTTTCGTTCAAACCTACTTTCTGGTTGACACTGAATCAGTTGAAAGTAATCAATCAATCAATCAATCAATCAATCAATCAGGTGCCGTCTCCGCAATGAAGGTTGGCTGCAATGGATCTCCAACACTGTCTTTCGCGTTGACTGTACAGTCTGTCAGGCTGATGTTCGTCCATCTCTTGATGTTATCCTTCCACTTGTATCGTTGTCTGCCTCTTGCTCGCTTGTCCTCAACCTTGCCTTCCAGTATGCTTTGTATAAGAGTATCATGTCTTTAAACGTGGCCGAAATATTTCACTTGTCTCCTCATTATTTCTTTCATCAACTCTCTCTTCATTCCTAGTTTTTCTAGGACCTCTGCATTTGATTGTTTTTGTTTCCAAAGTTAAAACAATGTGCAAATTTAAAACTAAAACATCACATATTTTGTAATGTGATATGGGGAAGTCGTGGCTGAGAAACGCTGGAGTCCGCTTTTGCACTTTAAAAATACCACGGCAGTTTGAAATTGCAAAGAGTAGGCCTTACCGCCCCTGGCGTGACAACTTTGTTAGGAAAGAAAACCTATCCTCGGGTAGATTAAGTCCGCTACCACGGACAAAATATGTCTAGAGTAGGTTAGTTAAGCGTACAAAATGTAAGCCGAAGTCGGATGCAATGACCTTTGAGGTGCATAATTATGTGTGATGCTCTTCCTCTTACAAGAAGAATGAAGAAGGGGAAGACAATCATAGTATAATATATGGAAACTGGTTTTTCAAAAACAACAGCAACGTAACACATTTCACACTAACGAATTAAAAGATTTGAGAGCACAACAGCATTATAGCAACACTTACGTTTTCTTCCCCGATCTTCCTCATCTTCCAGAAGTCCCGTGTGGGTTCGATACCACGTGACGGTTGGAGGTGGGAAACCAGTTACATTGCACACTAGCTCCACCGTGTCCCCTTCCCTGACACTAACAGTGTCGCTAGAAGAGAGATGGTCGACGATTCTCGAAGGTTCTGAAAATAAACAAACGTTATTTGTCAGCAGAGACTACGACGACGACGAAGAATACAGCAGCAGCAGCAGCAGCCGCAGCATCAGCAGTACCAGCAGCAGCAACAACAACAACAAAAACGACAAAGATAAGAACAATGATATTAACATCAAACACAACACCAACAACAACAACAGCATCAGCAGCAGCAGCGATGACGACGACAACAACAACAACAGCAGCAGTAACAACAACAACAGCAACAGCAACAAGAACAACAGCAACAGCCAAACTTTAAACGTGCTTCACAGGACGTATCGATCAACCCCAGACTGATTTCATGGACTATTTGTACTTTCAGTAGTTTGCATTGCTTTATGAACGAGAACCTTCTTTTTGAATCAGTTAAGTCCGGTGTATTGGCCTTCAGGTCGCCCGTACTCCAAAATCGATCTGCTTGTATCGTAGTGAGGTTGATGGGGAGGATTTTTTCTCGATCCGGTATCGAAGTACCATTCTCTCATGGACTATTGCAGAGCTCTCATTCACCCCTCCAAGCCCCGATACCATCGAAGTGTTTGAGACCGGTACAGGAAAATCACATTTAGGGAGAGGCATCATAGAGTTTAACCAGCTCATGTTCAGGTCATCACGGAAATCATGGGGTTTAAGCAACTCATGGGTCAGATCGTCATGGACATCACAGAGTTTAACCAACCCATGGTTCAGGACGTCATGAAAATCATAGAGGTTAACCAGCTCATGGTTCAGGTCATCACGGAAATCACGGGGTTAAGCAAATCATGGTTCAGATCGTCATGGACATCATAGAGATTTACAAGCTCATGGTTCAGGATATCACTTAAATCATAGAGCTTAACCATGTCATGGTTCAATACGTCACGGATATCGTAGAATTTAACCAGCTCATGGTTCAGTACGTCATGGATATCATAGACTTTAACCAGATCATGGTTCAGGACGTCACGGACATCATAGAGTTTAACCAGTTCATGTCAGCAATGAGAGTCATGGCGACTGCCAATATCGAGCAAAGACTGCTAATACTTCTGTTCCAAGGACTGGTGCTTTCACGCATCGAGTATGCCCTGGCCATCCTCACTGTCAGCCCTACACATATTGGAAGACTTGAAAAGGTACAAAACGAAGCCATGCGCATCATTTTGTGCTGCACGAGAGACACCAGCTGTGTAGCAATGAGATACCTCCTTGACTTCCCGACAATGGAACACAGGATCAAGATCTGGAGAGCTCGTGCATACTTAAAAATAAGTGCAGATGAGCAGCACCCTCTGCATGATGCTATATTCAGTGAAAAGGGTGACAGGCTAAAGAGGGGCAAATCATGGATGGGTCGGGCAGAAGATGTCGTCAGACAGGTCTGTAGTCTTACCAGTATCAACCCCGGCAAGGAATGGGTGCCTGTGCCTCCAGCTTTTAAGTGCACTTTCTCCTGCATTATCACACTCGACAGACGGTGCAGAGAGCAGAACCCTGCCGCTGTCAATGCAGAGGTTAACGCGCTCATCTATGAACACTCAGATAGCCCCGAAGTGCTCAGCTATACAGATGGATCTGTTGTAAAGCAGCAGAGAAGTGCGTGGGCATTTACAGCCCGTTCAGGGGCCGAACCGTTCAAGAATCCAGTGGTGCCCACTCTATGACCACGAGCAGCATGACGATGGAGGTGATGGCAGTTACACAGGCTTTCATATGGCTGGAATCACAGCATAATACCAACGTATGTGTACTAAGTGATTCAATGAGCATGACTCAGAGGGTCGAAGCTGGATCTGTACGTAGACAGTGGACTGAGTCGCTGCGGAAGTCTGTTGTCCGTAAAGTCACCTTCATCTTCGTCCCGGGGCATGCGGGAGTCGAGGGAAATGAACGAGCTGATAAACTGGCTGGCTCTGCACCCCCTGTAGATGGCCAGCCCATGGATCGTGCCGATGTTATTAACGTCCTCAAAGATATGGCGAGAACAGAGGACTTTGACGTCAGTGAATCCACATCGCTGTCCAGGATGAAAGACTTGGGAGTAAGAATAGGCACGACCAGACGCGAGAGGTACATCGGGAAAACAAGGCACCTCGTCAACCAACACAGAACTGGCACTATTAGCCACCGGACGCTGATGCATATGCTGGGGGGAGGATCTGAGCACCTATGGACATGTCCGGAGTGCAATGAAGATACCCCAACTGATAACTGATAACTGACTGATGGTTGAGAACGTCATGGATACCACAGCGTTTAACCAGCTCATGGTTAAGGACGCCATGTAAATCATACGGTTTAACCAGCTCATGGTTCAGCACACCACGAACATAGTGGAGGTTAACCAGCTCATGGTTCAGGACATCACGGACATCATTGAGTAAACCAGCTCATGGTTCAGGGTAGCAGACACAGACTGGCTGGAATTAGATTAGAATGGTTGGTAATGTGCCTTCCACAGGTATAGGCATCTCTTCCACAGGGGACGGAGCGCTTATGGGAATGTCACGAATGCTGTGATGTCGGTTCCTAAATCAATCAATCAATCAATCAATCAATGCATCTCATTCAAAGGTCTAGGTATCTCATCCATAGGTCTAGGCCTCTCATTGTCAACAGACTTCAACCCAAGGCCCAGGGGGTAGTTCGTTTGTTACATATTTGCACATGACACGCGTGCTAGAGGTTGTGTATTTGTCTTATCTGGGAGATTATATTAGGGGCGTTCATTTGAAACCCGTTCTAATGGCTTTATTACAAAAGCATGAAAGAAACAATAACAGGTGTGGTAGAATTAAACAAAGTATTCATTTTGAATGAATTATGCACCATCGGTTGGTCAGAAGAAGTCGCCATAGGCTTTCAGACAAGCATCCCATTGCTTAGGTAGGCGGCGAATGCCGTCCGCAAAAAAGGATTCTGGTTGCTCACTGAAAAAAGTGTTTGCCACGTTCATTACGTCTGCATCTGTGTGAAATCGTTGCCCCTTCAGAGCTGTTTTTAGAGGTAAGAACAAATGAAAATCACATGGTGACAAATCAGGACTATAGACTGGATATTGCAGAATTTCCCACTTCTTCCTTGCTAATGCTTCCTGCACAATCTTTGCGACATGCGTACGAGCATTATCGTGCAAAAAAATCAGACCGCGAGAAAGCATGCTGGGTTGTTTATTCTTGATGGCTATTTGCAGCTTGTCTAGTGTTTGCAAGTAGTGGGTAGAGCTGATGTTGACACCAGGTTCTTTAAAGTCGGCCAACAATAGCCCTTCATGGTAAAAAAATGCGCTCAGCATAACCTTACCAGCGGAAACCTGTAACTTGAATTTTTTGGCTTTTGGTGATCCAGTAAGCTTCCATTGCATGCTCTCTCTTTTGCTGCTTGGCTCAAAGTGGTGACAGATTCATCGCCTGCCACTATGCGGAAGAGAAATGCATCACCCTCCACTCTGTAACGCAGTAAGTGGTCAAACATCATCCCATGCGTTCCTCTTTTTGGTGGTCGGTCAACATCCGTGGTACCCACTGTGAACACACCTTCTGATATTGCAGTTTCTTACGAACGACCTTTTGAATTGTCCCAATTGATACATCAAATTTTTTCGCTAGGGAACGTATGCTTCGACAACGGTTCATCTGTACTGCTGCATCAATTTCGGCGATGGTTTTTTCTGTTGCAACAATATGCGCTTGACCCGGCAGTCGAAGATCTGTCGTGAAATGACGTTCTTTCCGAAACATTCGTGCCAGTCTGTCATTGTTGTCTTCGACACACATTTGTTACCGTCCGATGTCTGCATTTTTCGATAAATGTCCACTGGTCGACATCCTTCAAATGAAAGAAACTGAATCACCGCTCTTTGAGCTTCTTTCGTCGGATTTTGGATCAACCCGGCCTTTTTCTCAACTGTCAGAAACAGAACCTTTGCATCATGGGACTATAAACACGTGTTCTTTTATTCATTGGTCAGTACTTATCACATGACTATGACACGATCATGTTCAACGTACGCAATTACGTGCGGTGCGGCACGAACAGATTTCAAATGAACACCCTTTATATAATAGGCAGCAAAGACGGTCGGCCTAATACTGAGCAGCTCTTATATATACAGCTTTTTTGAAGAGTTTCATGCTCGTTGTCATTCGCATTTGCGAGCGCTTTCAAGATAAGTCACCTGAACAAGTTAAGAAGCCTGATACAGGGGAGGAAATTGTCACGTTGCAAGAACAACAAAAGACACGCGGTATCCAAGATGTGCAGCGTGGTAGCCGACAAAACCATCAAGAAGATGAATGCGGAGAGCCAGCTTTCTAGCTGCATCAAAGATCCTGAAACTACACGTATTACTGAAGCTACCACGAGAGACAAGATCGACAGCCCACCATAGACAAGAGCCAAACCTACTGAGAAGCAGAGAGAGGAGAAAGACACCAGAGTCGGAAACACCGACTCACCGACAAGCAAGTGGATTATCAAGCGTATCCAAGTGGATATATCAGACGAAGAAATCATGAAGCAGCTACGAGAAGAGAATCTCCACACCCGATTCTTGAAGACGGAGCGGCTCCTCACCTGCTCCAAGATTCCCACAACCTTGACGGTGGTGACGACAGAGGGCAGCGAGATACCGACCACAGTATCAATCAACAAGAGAATGCAGCAGCCAGAGAGATTCATCCCAAGGATCACCCAATGTTCCAGATGTCAGAGGGCCGGCCACAGCAGAGCAGCATGCCGCAGCACGACGGAAATCTGCCGGTACTGCGCCGATCACCACGCCTTCAAGGAGTGTCCGCTGGCCAAGCTGGACACGGACTTCCGATCACCCAACAACAAACGAAAGTGCGCCAACTGCCTGGGTAAGCATGGAGCAAAATACTTTGGCTGTCCGTACCTGCAACGACACAGAGACGTGTTAAAGTTTGACATCAACAGAAAGACACCATACAACGAAGCAAGGCTGAGGTGCGAGACAGCCACAAGCATCTCACAAGCGGGAAAAGGTCAACTGTAAAACCAGATAGATGAGCTAAAGAAGTAAATCAACCTACTTCAAACACCGGCACCGACCAGCGACAATGAAAAGCTGCTTGCTGAAATAAAGGAGATCCAGCAAAACATCATGAAAGAAATGGAACATATGGCCAAGATGAAGAAGGAAAACGAAGAAATGCTACGCACCATTAAAGCGGAGAGAGAGAGAGAGAGAGAGAGAGAGAGAGAGAGAGAGAGAGAGAGAGAGAGAGAGAGAGAGAGAGAGAGAGAGAGAGAGAGAGAGAGAGAGAAAGCTGCCGAAAGCTGAAATAGAAGTAATCCGAAACAAACCAAGTGAAACTATGCAAGAGAACGCAGACAAGCCGCAAGATGAAACCCTGCAAAGGACCGAGCCAGAACCGCAAGCAGAATACCCACCTGGACTCTCCCTGGAGGAGTGCTTAGAATCGATAAAATTGGAGAAACGCAGGCACCAGGAATTCAAAAGGCGCTGGGATGAAAGAGAAAAGAAGAAGCCCAAGAAACTCAGGAGACCGGTAGTATACCTAGATAGATGTACTGACTTCGAGGATGGACCTGGCTACACGTACTATATAGAAGACGGAGAGATGATCCCATGGATAACCGTGGAGGAAAAAATCGAATGGCAGCAGAAACTCAAACTTGAAAGTGAAAACAGAAGCAAGGAGGAAAATGGAAACGTAGAAAAGCTCCTACAGAAAATACACAAAAAAAGGAGGCAAAAATACCAAATAAAAAGTCCTTATAAGGACTGTGTCACAGCCTCACATTAAGGGCGGTACCAACATAAACGTAAGAGATACTGGCGAAGGGAGAGAACTCCAGCTGAAGGGAAAGAACCGAGTCACTCGAAGGCTCGAATAATCCAGAGCCTTCTCGAAGGACCGGTCAGTGTGTCCACAGCCACGTGGACACTGATGGGGCCCGCCGATTGCGGGGTCCACGAGAAACTCAGAGAGAGTTACCACCCGTGTCGAATTGCGACACGTATGGAAGACAGACACGGACTGGACATCGAGGAAGCAACAGGGCTTACCTTAAGGGGACTTGATAGTAGACCCAATTGTATTTAGGGGTCTTATACATATGTTTAGATAGCTGCTAGAGTTATTGTGTTAATCATGTTCATGGTAAACTCCTGTGATACGCAACGTGCTGATTGCTGGCTTGTGAAAACTCGCTTCGCCAGCGTACTGTAATATACATGTAAATAAATGATGCTAGATTGTATCTGAACGGAGTTTGTTGCCTGTATGAGCCCGAGTTTCAATCCCCTAGAGATCTAGGACGGTGACAGGCTATTTGGGGGCTCGTCATTCAGAAGTAACAACGCCCAAGTGAATAGGTTACGTATAACACCCACGAACATGACACTTTGAGAACCCTATATAACCAATTGCCAAGGGGTTAAAAACAATCCGAGCGATATATAAGATCTGTGAAATGATTTCAACCAGTGAACTGACAGTCATCTGTAAAGATTAAGAACACTGCATACTCGCTATGGATAAGAAACTTCTCAAACAGCCGGAATAGAACTACTTCCATTACAACATGCAAGTGACAGCTATATTAACTGTTAACATTGATGGCACGACATACGGACAACAGGAGGACAACACACACATCGTCGTTGGATTTAGTTAGTTAGTTAATTAGTTATTGATTAGTTAATATATATTACACTTGTATTTAATTATGTATATAAAGTATGTCAACCTATAACTTGTATATTTTCTACCATAATATTAAAAGTATTTCCACTCATAGGTGAAATATTTTTCCTATACAATTTTTTTTTCTATATAAGTTATAAACCATTTTTTGATTACACGTACAAAAAGTAGTTGTTACCTTAAAGGGAACATATCGCCTAATCCATTTTTCTAAGGGCAATAAGACTTACCTCAACTTGATCTATATATTTTAACAAAATACTATTTCGTATGAAAGATGTATGGATGACAGAGTGAATGAATTAAATGAGAGAGCGATATACTGAGCGGACAAATTGTACGCAAAACGTATTTATTTTAATTTGTCTGCGTCTTTCATGTAAAATGTATTACCTGTCTAATTGTTGATACATGTTTAGTATTGAATACATTACATCTAAGCGCCACTGTTTGGAATGCCCCAATCATGCATTACACACATAGGGGTAATTCATGACAAAGGATATTCCAACTCGTGACGCTTGGAGATAAACCACACAGTGAGCACACACTTTATACAAACTCAAAACTGAACACTAACAATTAAAATACAGTCACTTTATTAGAAACAGCAACATATCAGTCAATACACGAACAAGCCAACAGGAACACGTAGTCAGATGTGATAAAACAACAGCATAACTACATATTCAGCATTATACAACATACGGAAGTAAAAATGTATGGAAATACACACACAAGACGAGATTTGCAGGTGTACTTAAATAGCCAAGACATTTGTCTTGTTAGAACTCTCTTACACAGAGTTTTAATATCTTGGTATCATATGGATACTTGCGAAGGGCGCGGTTGTAAAAACAACTGGGAAACGTCACGGAACTTCGGTCAGATAAGCATGTTTAAGAACATAGAAGAGAGAAACCTCTTCAGCAATCATCTTAAAGTGGTGTATGGGAGAATACATGAGTTGGTGATGCAGATATGTAAGTTGCCAAGTTACTATCCACCAAACTACAAACACCGACTTTATGTGATCCTGTGACAGAATTAGTACAGAACTAATTACCATATAAGAACCCATCAAAGCAGGGGGGAGGGGGACTCCTGTCACAGCCTCACATTAAGGGCGGTACCAACATAAACGTAAGAGATACTGGCGAAGGGAGAGAACTCCAGCTGAAGGGAAAGAACCGAGTCACTCGAAGGCTCGAATAATCCAGAGCCTTCTCGAAGGACCGGTCAGTGTGTCCACAGCCACGTGGACACTGATGGGGCCCGCCGATTGCGGGGTCCACGAGAAACTCAGAGAGAGAGAGTTACCACCCGTGTCGAATTGCGACACGTGTGGAAGACAGACACGGACTGGACATCGAGGAAGCAACAGGGCTTACCTTAAGGGGACTTGATAGTAGACCCAATTGTATTTAGGGGTCTTATACATATGTTGAGATAGCTGCTAGAGTTATTGTGTTAATCATGTTCATTGTAAACTCCTGTGATACGCAATGTGCTGATTGCTGGCTTGTGAAAACTCGCTTCGCCAGCGTACTGTAATATACATGTAAATAAATGATGCTAGATTGTATCTGAACGGAGTTTGTTGCCTGTATGAGCCCGAGTTTCAATCCCCTAGAGATCTAGGACGGTGACAGACTGCAACCAGTCAAGCCAGACGATCCAGGAGTCTTCACTAACGAAAGATACCACAAAAGGAGACGAACACAAAGGATAGCCGCCGAGTAACCCCCAGCTGACATCACAGACACAAATCAACATAACCAGTCCGAGATAGGACTAACTCGTAAGAGCGCACAAGACAAGAATTAGGGTGAATGAACCCACAAAAACCACGGACCTCAACAATAACCACAGCTGAAGAGGCAGGTTGAAGGAGGCCGAATTTGGAATTTTTGTTTTGAAAATTGGAATTAGAACTGAAATTGGAGTGATTCATGCTGAAATGTGAAGGCTGAGAAATGTATATACCAATTACACATTATATATTACGTAACCGAAAGACGTACACATTTGTATATATGCATAAGGAGAAGAAATAAAATGGTATAATAGAACCATCAATGTGGAGCTTATGGGAATGTTGTGTTGTTTGTCCATCAAGAATGATGATGACCATTCATTTCATCCAGTGGGGTTGAAGGTGTGGAGCCGTGGGTTCTAAGATGGCTGATAAGGCCTATTTTGGCTCGAAATGTTCTTTGACAATGTGGGCAAAGAATGCTTGACGTCTCTGGAGGAGGATTTCCTGCAGTGGTTTTTCTGTCCTGCCTTTTCTTCACAGCTCTTGCAGTCCTGGTTGCCTCACATATGACTGCACCTTTGCGCAATGATGCACGCCACGAATTTCGGTCTCTGGCTGCAGCCTCCCAGGTGTCATGATGAATTCCAAAAGCATTCAGTGAAATTTTCAGTGTATTTAAAACGTTTCCTCTGGCCACCTTGGGAGCGTTTACCACAACGCAGTTCGCTGTAGAAAATTCGTTTAGGGAGCCTGTGATCTGGCATGCGGGTCAAGTGACCAGCCCAGCGAATCTGATTCTTCATCAGTAGAGTGTGGATACTGGGCATGGATGTTCTTTCTAGGACTTCAGTGTCTGGAATCTTGTCTTGCCATTTAATCTTCAGAAGCTTCCTTAGGCAGACTGTGTGGAAGTGGTTTAATTTCCTAGCGTGTCGCTGATAAACAGTCCAGGTTTCACAAGCATATAGCAGTGTGGATAATACAACTGCTTTGTAGACTTTTAGCCTTGTTTGCAGGCTTATTCCAGTTCTGTCCCATACATTCTTGTACAGTCTGCCAAAGGCTACACTGGCCTTGGAGATTCTTGCATTCACTTCGTCATCGATTGTGGCAGCTTGTGACACAGTGCTGCCAAGATAGGTGAATTTGTCAACAACACTTAGTCTATGATCATTCACTTTGATATTCGGCACAGTGTGATTATTCCCTGGAGCTGGCTGGTACATAACTACAGTCTTCTCCAAGTTGATATTGAGCCCAAAGTTGGCACAGGCATGTGAGAAAGCTGAAACATTATGTTGCATGTCCGCCTCTGAGTTGGCGTATAGAGCGCAATCATCAGCAAACAGGAGCTCTCTGACGGTGCCGCTGTCAATTTTGGTTTTAGCTTTCAGCCTTCTGAGATTGAATAACTTTCCATCCATACGGTAGTTGATGTCTATTCCAATGTCGTCGTTCTCGAAGGCATTCATCAGCATGACTGAAAACATGAGGCTGAACAGTGTTGGTGCCAGGACACATCCTTGCTTCACTCCATTGGTTACAGGAAAGGGTTCAGACAGTTCACCATTTTCCTGTACTCTTGCCTGCATGCCGTCATGAAATAGCCGCACTATTTGGACAAACTTTCGTGGACAGCCATATTTTGCCATAATCTTTCACAATCCATCTCTGCTGACTGTATCAAAAGCCTTGGTAAGGTCAATGAAAGTGGAGAACATTTCGCAGTTCTGTTCCTGACATTTCTCTTGCAGCTGCCTTGCAGCGAAAATCATGTCAACAGTTCCACGTTCTTTTCTGAAGCCACATTGACTCTCAGGAAGAAGACCTTGATCGAGATGGGCTGTGAGGCGATTGAGAAGAATTCTGGCGAGTATCTTCCCTGCAATTGAAAGCAAGGAGATGCCTCGGTGGTTGTCACAGGATTGGCGGTTTCCTTTACGTTTGTAAAGGTGGACTATTGACGCGTCCTTAAAATCTTGTGGCATGGTCTCGTTCATCCATATGTTTGTGAAGACTTGGTGAAGCTGCTGTGTTAGGACTGGCCCACCTGCCTTGTATATTATCTCTGCTGGGATGGAGTCAGGACCAGGTGCCTTGCCGCTGGAGAGTTGCTGGATGGCTTTGTTTATTTCCACTATGGTTGGCAGGTCACCAAGTGTCTCATTAGTGGGAACTTGAGGAAGGCAGTTGATGGTTTCATCATCGAAGAAGGAAGTTGCATTTAAGATTTTGCTGAAATGCTCTGCCCAGCGTTGGAGGATTTCTTTCTTATCAGTGACCAATGTTCCCCCGTCTGCACTGAGGAGGGGAACTATGCTTGGTGATGAAGGACCATAGACCGCTTTCAGTGAGTCGTAGAAGTTTTTCATATCATGTCTGTCAGCAAAGCCCTGAATTTCATCAGCTTTGCTGCTCAGCCAGGAGTCCCGCATGTGCCGAAGTTTCTGCTGCACTACTCTCTGAATGTTCTTGAAAGCATCTTTTTTTGATGTTGACTTTGGGTCATTCAAATGTGCCTTGAGGAGAAGATGTTTCTCAGCCAGAAATTGGTTGATGTCTTCGGAATTTTCATCAAACCAGTCTTTATGCTTTCGGGGGGCTGGACCCAGGATTTCCATAGCAGTGTTGTAAATTGTGTCCTTTAGGGCTCTCCATTCTGTTTCTGTATCCTGTTTAGCTTCAGCATTGGGCTTGAGGCGGTCTTCCAGCATATTTTCAAACGACTGCTGCATTTTCTTGCTGTTTAGGCGGGTGACATTTAGCTTTGTTTGCATTTTCGACCCTTGAGGACGCCGTGGTGGCCTGATGTGGATGTTCATTTTCGAGACAATGAGACGATGGTCTGTCCAACATTCGGCACCACACATGGATTTTGTCACTCGAACGTCTTGTCTGTCACTCCTCCTGGCGATGACATAGTCAATGAGGTGCCAGTGTTTCGAGCGAGGGTGCATCCACGATGTCCTATTTCTCATGGAGAGACGGAAAATTGTGTTCGTAATCACGAGATCATGTTCGGCACATGTCTGAAGGAGGCGGAGTCCATTGCTGTTACAATTTCCGACTCCATGCTTTCCAATAATGCCACTCCAAGAGGTGGTGTCCGTGCCTACTCTGGCATTGAAATCCCCAAGGAGTATAAGTTTGTCTCCTTTGGGAACAGATGTTAATACACTGTGCAGGTCCTCATAGAACTTGTTCTTGACATCATCTTCGTTGGTCATAGTTGGTGCGTAGACACTCACAATGGTTGCGTGCTTCCTTCCATTCAGCAGAGGCAACTTCATGGTCATGAGCCTGTCGTTTATAGCCTTTGGAAATCCAGCTAATTTGCCGACCAGGGCCGACTTAATGGCAAATCCCACACCGGATTGGCGTCTTTCCTTGCTTTTCCTTCCACTCCAGAAAAATGTGTAGCCGGCACCAATTTCACAGATTTGGCCTTCTTCTGCAAGTCGTGTCTCGTTCAAGGCTGCAATGTCGATGTTGTACCTGCCCAGCTCTCTCCCAATCAGTGCTGGTCGTCTCTCTGGACCCGACGCGCCGTCTCTGTCAAGTAGGGTGCGTACATTCCAAGTTCCAATTGTTAAAGGAATATGGTTTACTCTTTTAACTTTGCTTGTTTTATCTTTCTTTGTATGTCGACCGCAGTTAAGGGTACCCACCAACCGCGGCTAGCTGGTTAGGTAGTGATGAAGCAGACAATGTTTAGGGCACCTTTTCTAGCCCCTTCCTCATGCTATGGAGGTGAGCAGTGTGTTCCTATAGAGGGCTGCTCAGTCGCTCAGGGGGCTGCCGAATACCACTGCTGCTCCGGTCAGTAGAAGACGACCATATGGCCTGAGCCGCCTAATAAAAACTAGACAAATACTAGTACTAATCAACAAAGAAATGAAGAAACAACTCGGTGGCTGGATTTGACATACATTGAGAAAGCCTGAGAAAGTATAACTAGAAAGGCCTTTGTCTGTAATCTACGGGGCAAAAGAAACAGGGGAAGACCTAAAACACACGGAGAAGAGAAGTAGCAACAGAAAATAATAATGTCATGAGGACATGGACAGAACTGCGCGGGATAGTTAAGGATTGGCACAATTCAAGATTGACGAATCAGCCATGTCTACATATGGATTGACGCCGCAGACAGCAAGCAAATCACATACTAGAAATCTGCCCCGAAAACGACATACAGTATCTGGGGAAACTTGGCCTAGAGAAACAACAGTGGAAGATAAGCGTTAATGGCCAATGAGTAAACTAGAAATGACAGTCAAGTTTATACAAGAAACAGCATTGCAGATATAGACGATACATTTCAAGCGAACGACTAGAAAAAGCAATAGAAGAAGAGAAAGAATAAGAAGAAGCTAAGGATAGGAGGGCTTGATTGAGGTCTATGTTTCAACAGAAGATAGAGGGTAAAAACAAGATAAGGAAAAGAGCTGTTCTATTATTATGGAAACTCGTCAGTATCCAGGAAAGCTAACCCCTAATATTAGAGTAATTCTGCGTTCACTAGAGGATTGTCCACCCTTGCTGGAAAGCTCCGCTATCTGATAAGAGCTCTCATCAAATTGATTTATGGTTAGTTATGACTCATACACAGGAGCTAAAGTCACCGATCACGCAGCCGTCAAAGGTAAAAGGTCAAAGATCAGCTCTGGCAAAAATACGTAATTTGATCACATTGTAGACAGGGCACACAAACACGTATTTAGTAACGTTAATCTGAAAATTGTCTCTGCTCCCCCCGGGTACTGTATCGGGCGGCGTCTGTTGGCACTGAAAAACATAAAACCCGTGCAGGAAACATTACGGGCGTAGGCCTATTTCCAGTTGGTTTGCTTGTGCTGTGGGGGAATCAAGACGTGCTTACATCTTAATATAAAAAAAAAATTGTTTGCATATCCTTTACAGGACATTGCTGTCAACATCAGCATCTTTCAGCTGATTGTTGATTTCTTGGCAAGATTACGCTCAGTAGTTTGCCATTGCTTTCTGAGCGGCCGGCTCAGATACGCCGTAAGTTATCGACGCGATTCGAACCACTGCTGTTTCTCACCGTCGTCACGTTACCGACGAGAGTATACGAGATTACGGAGAAAAGTCATAACCTCTAAGCCACGAAGCCGACATCGGGGGTACACATGGTCTCTTCAATTCAGCCTAAGCTTTGTGGTATGGGGAGGTATAACTTCATCCTAGGCCCCCGCCATGGGTTGTAGTTAGTGTGCTTTTTCTTGAAGCACAATGTAACAAACTATCGCCTGTCAAACGGCAAGATGCTAGAATTACAGAAAAGTCCGAAGAATATCGTGGAGCAAAACGAACAAAATACTGACATTCTGTATAATGATACAGCATACAGTAAGACAACAATGTGCGGACTATAAAAACATAAAATACAAAATGACATGACTTGTGCATGTCGAGTACATGTGCGCCGTAAATGTGTATCCAACCAAAGTGTGACGACAGTAGTTAGCATCCATATACTTTGATACCTGCTTATGGGCGTACCCAAGTACCGTGACGTCGTTTCCGTTAACCAATAATATTTCTGGCTCGGTATCTATTGGCGGAGTGGCAAGGAACCTGCGAGAGCATCGCACAAAGCACGAACTCTGAACTTCCAGCGAAGACACACAGCAATCTCCGGAAAAACTGCACTTGAACTAGCCAGAACGAGCCAGTACGAGCCAGTACGAGCCAGTACGAAAAGGAACGTATGAGTTCAGAGCGCGAGGTAAACGGCTTAACCACAAAGACCGCCCCTCCCCACCTCCACCCAGTAAGCAACAACCCAGTTTTAGATAAATCGAATGATTTAGCTGCTGCCGATTTCAACATAGTAAATAAATGCTAGGCAGAATCGCTCATGCTGTAGATTTTCTTTTTGTGTACCAGATTACAGATGTTTGAAACTGCCTGGGGAGCTGCCTATACGGCCTAACCTTTATGACTTCCTATTGCCAAGGGATTTTTAAAACGCGTACATTATATTACACTGTCGTCTTTATTCCAGAAGATCGGACGTTTAATCTACTACCTGAGATCAGGGAGAAAATAAATATAATCTGATTCCTTCTTTGGTCCAATTGTACACAGCCATTTATAGCCGGTTTTCATGAATTAGAGGCTAACGATGTAATGGAGATCACTACACCGCTGGAGGAAATGATGGTCGTTTGTTTTGTGCATACATGGCATTTTATGTGCATATGCACGGTTCAAATCTCGACCAGTTGAGGGTGGACAGTTGATATGAACAGATGAGTGATAATAATCATCAACGTCATCAATTCCAACATCATCGTCCTCGTCAACATCATCAGTTTCATTGTAATTATCATTATAAATGTCGTCGTCGTATCCATCATAATGGCGTTGTCGTAAGTGTCACCACCGTCATCCTCATCATCATCCTTATCTTTATCGTCGTTGTCGTCGTCGTCATCATCATTACCATCGCCGTCATCATAGTTATCATTATGGTCGCCGTCGTAGTTATCATCATTATCATAGCCATCATTATCATGATCATAGTAGTCAACATGCTCATCGTCCTCGTCATCATTATCACTTTCATTGTTATAACCATAATAAACGTTGTCGTCGTATCCATCATCATCATCATAAATGTTTTCATCGTAATAGTCATTAGCATCATCCTTATAATGACCGTCATCCTCATCACCGTCATCGACGTCGTCGTCACAATCATCATTATCATCGCCGTCATCATCATCATCACCATTATCGTATTCATCATCATAATCATCATACTCATCATCATCGTCACCATGATTATCACCATCATATTCATCATCATCGTCACCGTCAAATTTATCAGCATTATCATCGCCGTCATAGTTCATAACCATGACAATCATCGTATACATCATCATCATCATCATCATCATCATCATCATCATCATCATCATCATCATCATCATCATCATCATCATCATCATCATCATCATCATCATCATCATCATCATCATCATCATCATCATCATCATCATCATCACCACCACCACCACCACCACCATCATCATCATCATCACCATCATCATCATCATCTTCATCATCATCTTCATCATCATCATCATAGTCATAGTCATCATCATCATCGCAGTTATTACTTTTATTGCTGTTGCCCCCGGCAACATCATCCCCGGCAACTTCAAAATCATATTTGTAGTCAGCATAATCATCATCGTCATCGCAGTCATTGCCGTCAACATTGTCATCATCATCGTCATTGTATCAATAATATAAGCATCATCTTCAGCATCACCCTCACCGTCATCATCGTAGTCGTTATAATTATCATCATCATCGATATCTTATTTGGCCTGCTGCTTTTACTTCTCAGAACATTTCCTGATACTTGTCCCAGGCTTGGACAACCTTTGAACCTTGGTCTCTTTTTGGACCTATTGGTACGGACCTATTTTCTCTTTTCATAATTACTATAGTATTTCTTCGGTAGTTTGGTGTTTGCATTTTCAAATATCTATCTCTCTCTCTCTCTCTCTCTCTCTCTCTCTCTCTCTCTCTCTCTCTCTCGCTCTCTCTCTCTCTCTCTCTCTCTCTCTCTCTCTCCCCCCCCCCCCCAATACAACTGGTGTGGATTTAATTGCTCTTGTGATAATTATGAGTGATTGATTTTGCACAATATCCATGATGTTTATTATGATGCTGGCAGTCTAGGTGTAGTCTGAAGCCTTGCTCGTATACATTCTAAGCATTCTTTCATTTGGTTCCGAGGTACTGCCAGTAAGTTTCCTCATTATGGCTAATTTTTAAGCTTTCGTTTCATATTGGTTGATATGGTATTTCCAAATTATTCTGGTGTCAATTGTTATACTTTAAGGTTAGTTGGTTGGTAATAGTCTCTAAGAGCTGTACCGTCGATGATTATATTTGTCAGCTTTCAGTTTTGTGGAGGGAGTAAACATTTGTAGCAGCTGACTTTTCTGCATTGGTTTTGGAACAGCGTTTATCTGCCAGTTGGCTTGGTCACCTGCAGCATTATGTATCTTGTTCGTAGCGCTTGCTGCATATTTATCAGAGCACCGTATATCTAGATCAACTGCGCACATTGCTGTCTCCATGTCACAGGGTAGATCTTCGTTAAGATCATTGATGTATATAAGAAATAAGCCGACAGGCCTTCACCTAGAAACTCTCCATAGCGCAGTAACATTTTTGTGGCCATTAAGCTGGACTCTGACTCTCCTAATAATACGTTGCTGTTTGACATCCTGTATAATGTCCGAGAGCCATGGTATCAGTTTGTGCATGTTACAACTGACATTGTTATTATTAAGCTGAAACAAAAGAGTTTGGTCCAGTCTTGTCGAATGCTTTTAGTTAGCCTATTCACATGGTCAAAATGTGTTCCCCCCTCTCTTGGAATGCGTCCGCTGTCTCATGGGAGAGGCAAGTAGACTGAGAGACTGTGCAGTCACATTGTCTAAAGCCTGCTTGGCGTTGCGATAAAAGTTGTTTACTTTCCAGGTACCATATGCACGGGTGAAAAATAACATGTTCCATAGTCTTACAGAGGCAGCTATAGTCTGTTCAGAAATGAATGCCCTCATTCACGATCAATTATTTTGAAAACTGTCTGTTGCATCGTTATGAAATGTTTCCTGCCGTCTTATATTTACCCCCACCCAAGGAATATGCCTTTGATAGGTCCAAAAGCAACTTAAATCATGGAAAGCGGCGACATTTCTTTGATGTTTTGGCGAAAAACTAGTGAATTCACGCTAACAAACTTGTTTTACAGTACCGTATCCTAAATTCGGATGACAACACAGGGCGTATCCAGATTCTTATGGGAGTGGGTGCAATGTGTATGTAATATACAGAATTTACAGAAGCATGGGGTAAATAATGTGGAACTGAAATGGAATTGGACAGGAAAGTAGCAGAATATATTTCTTACCTTTATATTTCATTTCCTTCTTGTTACTTAAGCTTCTGGTT
This sequence comes from Cepaea hortensis, assembly GCA_963921405.1. Lineage (NCBI taxonomy): Eukaryota > Metazoa > Mollusca > Gastropoda > Stylommatophora > Helicidae > Cepaea > Cepaea hortensis. Next base: position 136,646,679 of record OY992877.1, read on the forward strand.
AATAATGTGTACACAAGGAGTCATGTTACTAGGATGCATTTAGCTTTTTAATATGGTGTTCGTGATGGCTTTCAAACAGATGTGCGTTAATGTGCGTCTGAATAGTTGAAGCAAAACATCCCAGTAAGTGTGCACGTGGATTAAGGTCTGCGATCTGCCCAAACCTTAATCTGTGTCGGACGATTTCAGTAGGTTGATGACTGCTCTCGGTTGCATAAAATTCAATCCATCCTTTCTCAAAAAGTCCCCTTCCTCTTTCAACACACGGGCCTCACATTTTTTTCCAGTAACTTTTATCAATATTCAATAGCGCGGACTGGGTTAGTATCTTGACGTCAGACAATTTGAATATAGTATTGTCAGCTGCCACCTGTCCTTTAATTTTAGCCCACACAAGTTCTATAGGGTTTAAATGAGAATGGTACGGCGGAAGTCTCAAGCACCTATGGCCATGCTATTCTATCAACTTGTCGATTTGATATATCTTGCGTTTTTTGCGCCTGCTTTACAAGGGACAACAACTGTAGCTTGAAATATGTTTCTGGAAATGGTATATTTTCCCTTCGGAGCCATATCTTTATTGCTTCCTTTGTGCTCGTTGGCGTAGGTATTTTGTCTTCTTGGGCAACAATATTGTGATATGATGCATTGTCCATGATTAGACAAGACGGTCTATCAAGGGATGGAAGTACTGTATTCTAGAGCCAATCTCTATATACATTACCATTCATCTTATTATGATAATCCCTATTGTCTGTATGCTTTGATACGAACACGAGTCCAGCATTCTGTAGTAAGCCATTATGAGTACTACCAGCATAGGCTATGACCAAACGCTGTTCTTTACTACTGTGAACATATCGCTTTATCTGTCCATCCACTAATTGCCATTCCTTTTCACTTGTGTGGTGCGCATTGATCCACGTCTCATCCAAATACACTATGTCATAATTTTCTTTGCGGATTTTCCTTATTTCACTTAGGTATCTGCTTCTGATGGTTCCTAAATGCGGTTGCTCGCAAAGGATATTTCTACCTCCCTTGTACTTTCTAAAAGTGAAGCCTAATGTCCTGATAATTTTCCACAAATTTGTTTTGGATAGCTCTATGTCATTGTTCTTTCTCAACCAAACTCTAAGTTTTCTTACTGTCACAGTTTCTTTGGCATCTAGCATTTTTATAATAGCTCGCCTTATGACATCCTTGTCAAAGCTGTCTAAAATTGCCTTTCTACCGACCGTTTGCTTATCGCGTGTTGGTTTCATTCCAGATTCTTGCACCCATCGACTAAATGACCGTTTACTCAAACCCAATGCATGCATTTTTTCGGGATTTGTAACAGTATGAAACAGTTTCCTGCGATCAGCTTCTTGACAAAATATGTGTATAACTTCATAGCGATGATTCGAAGTGTACACAATTTCACATTCAATCCCATTGAACAATTTTCACGCATTCAAATATTAGCGATAAATTGTAAGATTTATTTCTATAATCACGATTCATGAAAGCACCCACATTGACGACACCTCTGAACACTCCCATTTAACTGCGCGCCATTCTTGCCATAACGTGTACACCGAGAAAAATATTAAAAAAGCGCGGATGTGTCTGGGTGAAGGTGTAATACATTTAAAAATGTGGACTTAATCTCTGACCCGTAAATTATATACCGCATATAAATAAACATTGAAATCTGCTGTACAATCTCTAGAACGAAAATTGTTTTGTTGGGTGGACATAATGATAAGGTTATATGCTAAATCTCATCATTTTCCCTCAGTTGGTTACTGAGATATTGATGTTTATATAGAGGCACCAAAATATGAACAGACTATAGTAAGACTTATTGCCCTGTAGCAAGGGGTCATTGTATTGTCTTTCCCTGATTAAGTAATAGTCTCTCTTCACATCCGTGGCACGTTCCAACGTTTATTAAAGCTTTCCAGTAATTGTGTTAATGCGTATGTTCCTCAATCTATTATGTGCCGTCTCCACAATGAAGGTTGACTGCAATGTATCTCCTACACCAGTGGTTCTCAACCGGTGGGGAATTCCCCCCCCCCCCCCCCCCCCCCCCCCGGGGGAATTTTAGGGTTTTCAGTCATTTTTAATGCGTTGTTAATCTCTGTAGATGTTAATACTGATTTCATGATGTTGAAAGCATGTTTGGCCATTCCTATTCTCTTTTTGAGTTCTGTTTCACTTCTGCCACAATCTGAAATTACATGTCCAAGATATGAGAACCTTGAATGTTCCTAGGTTTTTAAAAACATCTCATTATATGTTCCATCTACGCATGGGGATTTTTCTCGATTTTAGCATGGCTACTGCGAGTTCCAGTTCTTTGCATGTGAGTAGGAGATCCATTGTTTCTACTTTGACTCCATTTATGTCTTGCTCGGTATTAGTTCTGCGTAATTTGCTTTATTTTTACAGACTGTATTCAATGTTACACTTTTGAGTAACTATTTTTAATATGTGGTTTGCAGCTTGCTTTCGTGTAATGCATTTTCCAACCTCCAGTATTATAGTTCTACAATTTCTTACTGTCCCATCATCATTTAAATGTTTGAATAGTAAATTAATTAATTTACGTAGTTTATTTACATGTGTTTCAAAGTTCAGAGACTTAATTTTTTTCTTTCCAGCTCATTAATCTATCTAGCAGTTTAGTTCCCCGAGATGTTGCCTTTTTGCGACTGACTTTGTTGTAATTTTCCAGACTGGAGGAATTTTTCAGGTTGACGGTGAGCCGCCTTAATTTAATTATGTAAGTCATCTAGGTAATTGTTCAAGTATGGTACATATTTTCTACGTGCACCTCTGGGTATAGTTTCCTGGGCTTCTGTTTAAACTCTATTCGCATGTCAACATGACTTTTTTCTTTGGAAAGCGTCCTATATCTCTTGGGATAGATAAAATGTGCAAGTGGGTTATCTCAAGCTTCCCATGGGCCACCTGGATTTAATTCTGCTACTCTTCTAGGTCATATCTACGTAGTTGTTCATGCGTCGAAGTACACTTGTTCCTGCCGCCAGACGCTGTCGTCATTTGGAGGTGACATGCTTGAATCGCTATCAGTAACTTTTTTTTTTTTTTTAAAGCATATCCTTTACAGGACTTAGCTGTCAACACCAGCATCTTTCAGCTGTATGTTGATCTCTTGGCAAGATTACGCTCAGTAGTTTGCCATTGCTTTCTGAGCGGCCGGCTCACATACCCCGTAAGTTACAGATGCGATTCGAACCACTGCTGATTTGAACCGTCATCACGTTACCGACGAGAGTATACGAGATTACGGAGAAAAGTCATAACCTCTAAGCCACGAAGCCGGCTGATCAGTAACTATAGCTTTCAATTCTTGCGACAAATGTGTGGGTGTAATTCCACATTTACATTCATCAGTATCTCCTATCTTTAGTTTATTAAACATGTGTTATTTCAGCCTGTTGTGTCCTGTGTGATTTCTGAAGGTTACTGCTGGTTCTCTTGGAAGAGTTTGTAATATGTATAATTTTTTTTGGGTGGCCTGGGTGATCTGGTTTCCACTGTGTTCTATAACAGCTTTCTATAGTTATCTTATGAGAAGTGTACACTAAAGGTTGCCACTGCGTGCGCGCGTGCGTGCGTGCGTGCGTGGGTGTGTGTGTGTAGATGTGTGTGTGTGTGTAGGTGTGTGTGTGTGGTGTGTGTGTGTGTGTGCGTGTGTGTGTGTGTGTGTGTGTGGGGGGGGGGAATTCATAATATAAGATTCCCTATTTAATTACCACTAACGTTGTGCACGCGGTGAAGTGAATTTTAGCTGACAAAAAATGGACACCCTGACCGCTAGTTGAACCACCAATCATGTCCTACTTCGGCCATTTTCCTAAACTTGACAGCCCAGCAATGACTACTGCACTGTGTAAGTGGACACAAGAATGCTGCCATCAATTATACGGTTTCTTTGTGGAAAAGGGACACAGTCTATTTATGAGCTTGATGTGAGAAGGTTGTGTCGTGATTGTGTTTAGTGTGACAAACGAACAGTGCAACGTTTTGCCACATCCGCAGATCTTACCTCTGAAAACTGAGGAAAGTTTGCGTTCGCTAAAAGGGGTTAGGACAGTGGTTCTGAACCGGTGGGGAATATCCCCCCTCAGGTAGGGGATATTTTAGGGTTCCCAAGGGGTTGGGGGTGATTAAGATTATTTCAAGATCGCGTTAATACAAGAACTGATTACTAGATATTGTTTTCTCCTCCATACTTTAGAGATCTGTACTTCTCGCCCTTCTGAAATTAATTTTATAATGTAAGTAGACCCCGCCAGTCTCTCTGGCCGAGGGGTTACAACACTTTCTCCGTATCACGCAGAGTCTCGTAGCGGGCGAGAACTGGGAGCGGTTCGTCTCCCGCTGGTGACTTGCGGGATAACTGAGCCGGCCGCTCAGAAAGCAATGGCAAACTACTGAGCGTAATCTTGCCAAGAAATCAACAGACAGCTGCAAGATGCTGCTGTTGACAGCGATGTCCTGTAAAGGATATGCGAATAAAAAAACAAAAAGTAGACCCCGCCGGCTTCGTGGCTTAGAGATTAGCGACTTTTCTCCGTAATCTCGTATACTCTCGTAGGTAACGTGATGACGGTGAGAATCAGCAGTGGTTCGAATCGCATCGGTAACTTACGGGCTTTGTGAGCCGGCCGCTCAGAAAGCAATGACAAACTACTGAGCGTAATCTTGCCAAGAAATCAACATACAGCTGAAAGATGCTGGTGTTGACAGCGATGTCCTGTAAAGGATATGCAAAAAAAAAAAAAGGACACCGCAAATCACGTTTTATGTAGACGTCTAGCTTGTTCTTGTACGTGCTATTAAATTTAGCTTCCATTTTTACGTATACTGTGTAGGGGTGGGGGGGGGGGGGGTGTGTGGGAATTTATAGGGATGAAATATGAAAGGGGAGGGGGAATGACGTTCTGAACATATGGTGAAGGGATGCATAGACCAAGAAAGGTTGTGAACCACTGGTTTAGGAGGACAATATAATGATAGACACGGCATACTGGAATTTTGTTGAAGACAGTTTAGGTGGTGGATCTCTTGGTAAGTGAAAACGAAGTGAAAGAAAACATTTATGGGGAAAGGGAGGAGGGGGAACTCCTGGCCAATCTTTCTCGCTTTAAATGACTCAATGAGTTTTATTGAAGTAAATCTTTATATGAGATGGAACGTGGATATTTCACTATTATCTTGAGGCAAATGAGCCTCTGGGAAGGAATTACAAAGAGGAAGGAAACTGACCACCCAACCTGTCTAGAGTATGTGAAGGGCTCAGACTTCCACACCCGAGCGGTAGTATCTACTGTGGCACTACCTGTCTTACCTGAGGCACAAAACCAGTCCAGGTGAGTAAACATCCTGGGTCAACTACTACTGATGAAAGTTATAATGAGCGAATCCTAATATATGCAAATGAAAGTTTTAAACAAGATGAGGGATAATTTATAGGTGCCAAACGTTACGTCGCTTTTCCATTGTTTTTCTGCCGGAAAGACAAATAATCAAATACTATAGTTAACTGGCAAATACTCTAGCGAACTTTCAGACATCCTAGCTAACTGTCAAACACCCTAGCTAACTGTCAAACACCCTAGCTAGCTGTCAAACACAACGGCTAACTGTCAAACACTCTAGCTAACTGTTAAACACCCTAGCTAACTGTCAAACACCCTAGCTAACTGGTAAACACCCTAGCTAACTGTCAAACACCCTAGCTAACGGTCAAACACCCTAGCTAACTGGTAAACACCCTAACTAACTGTCAAACATCCTAGCTAACTGTCAAACACCCTAGCTAACTGTCAAACACCCTAGCTAGCTGTCAAACACAACGGCTAACTGTCAAACACCCTAGCTAACTGTCAAACACCCTAGCTAGCTGTCAAACACCCTAGCTAACTGTCAAACACCCTAGCTAACGGTCAAACACCCTAGCTAGCTGTCAAACACCCTAGCTAACTGTCAAACACCCTAGCTAACTGTCAAACACCCTAGCTAACGGTCAAACACCCTAGCTAACGGTCAAACACCCTAGCTAAATGGTAAACACCCTAACTAACTGTCAAACACCCTAGCTAGCTGTCAAAAACCCTAGCTAACTGTCAATCACCCTAGCTAACTGTCAAACACCCTAGCTAACTGTCAGACACACTAGACAACTGGAAAAAACACTTAAATACATATTAAAAATCATAGATAACTGTCAAACACCCTAGCTAAGTGTTAAACTCCCTAGTAACGGTCAAACACCCTAGCTAACGGTCAAACACCCTAGCTAGCTGTCAAACACAACAGCTAACTGTCAAACACTCTGTCAAACAACCTAGCTAACTGTCAAACACTCTAGCTAACTGTCAAACATGCTAACTAACTGTCAAACACCTTAGCTGACTGTCAAACATCCAAGGTAACTGTAAACCACCGTATTAAACTGTCAAACGCTGTCAAAATGAAATTGTGAAACAGTCACACCAACAGTAACACATCAACACAAACACCAAACACCCTGGCTAACAGTCAAACATCAACACAAACATGAAACACCCTATATAACAGTCAAACATCAACGCAAACATCAAATACCATAGCTAACAGTTAAATATCAATACAATCATCAAACACTCTAGCTAATAATCAAACACCAAACACCCTAGCTAACAGTCAAACATCAACACAAACATGAAACACCCTATATAACAGTCAAACATCAACGCAAACATCAAATACTATAGCTAACAGTCACACATCAACACAAACACCAAACACTCTAGCTAACAGTCAAACATCAACACAAACACCAAACACTCTATCTAACAGTCACACATCAACACAAACATCAAACACCCTATCTAACAGTCACACATCAACACAAACATCAAACACTCTAGCTAACAGTCACACATCAACACAAACATCAAACACCCTAGCTAACAGTCACACATCAACACAAACATCAAACACCCTAGCTAACAGTCACACATCAACACAAACATCAAACACTATAGCTAACAGTCACACATAAACACAAACATCAAACACCCTAGCTAACAGTCACACATCAACACAAACATCAAACACTCTAGCTAACAGTCACACATCAACACAAACAACAAACACCCTGGCTAACAGTCAAACATTAAACACCCTGGCTAACAGTCAAACATCAATGCAAACATCAAACACCCTAGCTAACAGTCGAACATCAAGGCTAACATCAAACACCCTAGCCCTAAGAAACCCCCGGGAAGGTTAACCCGGTCAACAAATGCCCGCAGAAGTCGGATGTGTCGGCCTAACGTCGCAAGAACGCAGCTCTGCTGTAAACAGGCACAACACAATCAGGTTCGAAAAACAAACTCCGAATGAACGCAGAAGAAGAAACACCCTAGCCAACTTTCAAATACCCAAACAATTTAGCAGTCATCTCTAGGAAACGTTCTTGGGTTTAAGTTTGATGAAATTATTAAACCTGCAAAATTAGGGAAGAAATGCACATTCCAATGTTAACTGTGATCAGCAAATTGCAATGCCCTAAGCGGCATTATTACATACCACAATGATCTCCAGGAAGGCTAGTTTTCAAACATCTAGAACGTTAGTTTGATAAAATTAGCAAACTTGCAAACTTAGGAAAGAAATACCCAGTCAGCTCAATTGTGGAACTGTCAGTGAAAAACATCTTATGGCAGTGGAAATCTGGTTTCTGAGGAAAACGCAAAGAATATCGTGGACAGACCAAAAAACAAACAAACAAACAAACAAACAAACAATGAGCAAGTCTTACAAGAAGCAAATGAAAAGCGTAGACTAATTAGAGAAATTAGACGTAAACAATCAAAGTTATTTGGACACGTTATGAGAAGAAATAAACTAAAGAACTTAGTGACATCTGTCAAGATTGAGTGGAAGAGAACAAGGGGGAAGGCAGAGAAGTAAATATCTGGATGGCTTGGCCACTTGACATGGTCTCAGACAAGAACGCAGAGCTGATCCACGACTCTGGTGATGGTGTAAGATGGCGGAACATTCGCCCCACGCTTATCGGTATGGCACATGATGATGATGAGTCAGCGCAATAGTATCCGTGATAAGCAAACTGCAATGCCTTAAACTGCATTAATAGTCTGCTACAACTCAACATTTAGCCTGCAGTGTGTTCTATCATAAAATGAATATTAGGGGTTAGTGAGGGCATCATTGCACTCTGATCAGTTCTATAGGTGCTCCGATCTTCTTCTCAACACCAGCGTATATCGGCTGATCGTACCAGTTCTGTGTTGGTTAATTAAATGTTCACATCTGGCGGCTTCCTGTTTAACTTCATCTCCCCCACTCTGGACAACAGTCAGTGTAACATTACCACTTGACTATTCAAAACAACAGTCACTGTAATATTCAGGGCCGAGCGGTAGATTTTCTCAGTATGATGCAGGTCCTCGAAATGCCGCCCCTTAATGATGCAAGTCTTCGAAATGCCTTCCCTCCTTCGTTGCTTAGGCCGCCCCCTTACGACGCCACCTGATGTGGCCGCCTCTCTATCATAGCACGGCGCGACCCTGGTAATATTTAAAAAAAAATGTTGCATACCCCTTACAAGACGGTGCAGTCAACACCAGCATTTTTCAGCTGCTGTTGATGTACTATAGTATGTCCACATTTGTTTGCCTTCATTCACAATCAATTATTTTGAAAACTGTCTGTTGCATCGTTATGAAATTTTTCCAGCCGTCTTATATTTACCCCCACCCAAGGAATATGTCTTTGATAGGTCCAAAAACAACTTAAATCATTGAAAGCGGCGACATTCCTTTGATGTTTTGCTTAACAACTAGTGATTTATCGCTAAAAAAAGTTATGTTTACGGTAATGGGGACCTGCAAATTCAGATGACAAACAAAGGCGTATCCGGATTCGTATGGGAGTGGGTGCAATGAAAGAAGTAGCTTACAATGGACAGGGTCGGCTGCATTGCACAGAGTTTTTATCCCATATGGCTCAGTTTCTTTCCGCAGCACGGAAAGCGTCGCACAAAGCACGAACTCCGTAGCTCCAGCGACGACCCTCGGGAGTGTCCGAAAAAAATGCACTCTTGAAATGAAGCACGCGGCCCGGAATCGAACATACAACCTTCAATCCACCCTTTCTCCAATAGTCCTCTTCCTCTTTCAACACATGGTCCTGACGTTTTTACCAGTAACTTTTATCAATATTTAATAGCGCGGACAGACAGACAGACAGACAGACAGACAGACAGAAAGGTAGGTAGGTAGGTAGGTAGGCAGAAAGGTAGGTAGGTGGGTGGGTGGATGGCTGGCTGGCTGGCTGGCTGGCTGACTGGGTGGGTGGGTGGGTGGGTCTGTCGGTCGGCCGGCCGGCCGGCCGGCCGGCAGGCAGGCAGGCAGGCAGGCAGGCAGACACGCAGACAGACAGACATATAGATTAGATAGATAGATAGATAGATAGATAGATAGATAGATAGATAGATAGATAGATAGATAGATAGATAGATAGATAGAACGAACGAACGAACGAACAAACTTTATTTTCAAAGGGTTAAGAATTGGGCACGCAGGCCCGTCTAACATTCTGCCCTTCTATCACTCTCTTTCATACATTATTTCATTCACACATCATTCAAGGCTAACAGAGAACAGCAACAATATAAAAGATATGCATTATAAAGGCATGGGCAAAATGCGAACATCAAAACTACACGACACAGTAAAATTAGATAATGGTCTGACACTTGTTATTAGCCATGTGGAATATACTGGCCTACCAAAAGGGGACTGGCTGGTATACTAGGGTTTTGTTATTATTATTATTATCTCTATTATTAAGGGGGAAGATAATCCGTACTGAGACAGTGTTGGAGTAATTTGCGATTATATGAATAGGGATTGGTGATGTCTTTGATTTCTTGTGGAAGATTGTTCCACAGCTGAGCTGCAGAGTACGTTAAGCTTGTTTTGTATAAGTCAATCCTAGGCTTCGGAATGTGTAATATATTTAAACGTTTACTGTGTCTAGCATTATATTTAAACAATGGCCAAAGGTAATTTGGGGCATTCCGATGCAGGATTTTGTGAATTAGTTTAGCTTTATTGAAAAGCAGGCGTTTGCGGAGTGGTAGTAACTGAAGGTGTTTATACAGGCTAGGATTGTCAGATAAATGTTTGTTATAAATTAGACTTATGGCCCGTTTCTGGAGTGAGTAAAATCGCTTGGTGTTTGAATTAGAACAACCGTCCCAGATTGTAGAGCAGTAGTCAAAGTGTGTCTGTATATGAGAAGTATAGAATAGTTTCCTTGTGTCCTCATCAAGGAAGTTTTTAATTTTGGCGAGTTGGTAGACTTTTTTCGCTGTTTGTTTAATAAGCGCTTGAACGTGGGAATTAAAGGTTAGGTTTCTATCAATGATTATGCCTAATGTTTTGTGCTCAATTACAATTTCTACTGGCATGTTATCGATGTGAAGTTGAAGTGATGTGTGTGAGCTTAGAGTTTGAAATCTTTGTCTGGTTGTTAGTAACATTGATTTTGTTTTAGTGATGTTAATTTGCATACGGTTTGAATAGCTCCACCTAACTACATTATTTAATTCTTGTTGTAAAAACGACTCCAATAAAATACAGTTTTCAGCATTTGTGTACACTGTACAGTCGTCTGCAAATAGATCGCAGGACGAGGAAAGATGCAAAGATAGATCGTTAATATATATGGCAATTAATAGAGGGCCAAGTATAGAGCCTTGCGGTACTCCAATATTGAAGGTAGTGGTATGAGACAGACATTTATTATGTGATACTACTTGCTTTCTGTTTGATAGAAAAGATGATATTAGAGTGACTACATTAGGGGCCAATTTTCATTGTCTCAAGTGTTTTAATTAAAATAACATGGTCTATCATATCAAATGCTTTCTTGAAGTCAATAAACACAGTTCCACATAGACTGTTGTTGTTTATATTCTGGTGCCAATTTTCTATCATGTTTGTTAGGGCTGTATGGCAAGAATATTTTGGTCGAAATCCTGATTGGTTGTCAACAATAAGCTTGTTGCGAACTAAATACTGTAATGTTACTTTATGGATGTGTTTTTCTAGTGGCTTAGATAGTGATGATAGTAAGGAAATGGGTCTGTAATTGTTCGGGAGAGCATTGTCCAATGAACCAGATTTAAGAAGAGGGTACACTTTAGCGATTTTGAGAGCTGATGGAAAGTGGCCTTTGGTGAGACACTGATTATATACATAGGTTAGTGATATACAGATCACTGGCACAGCACAACGGAGAATCCGGTTGCTGATTCCATCTAACCCAGATGAGGTCGTGTTTTTTATGTTACTGAGGTAAGTGAATACTTCAGTGATTGTCATTAGCGGTATGTCGGAAAGAATATCGCCGGAGCATCTATTCTCGCAAAACGATGACAGTAAAGATATGTTGCAAGGAGAATTAGGTATTGAAACCTTCAACTGGTCTATGTCAGTTTGAAAAAAATTACTGAATTGGTCGCATGTAATATGATTTGATGGTAAAGAATTTCGGAAGTTATACTTGTTTGTCAAGGTGTTAATTGCCTTCCATATATCCTTACTATTTGTTTTATCCATTACTAAGTTCTTAAAGTAATTTTTCTTTTCCCGTCGTATGGTATATTGAACTTTGTTTCTAAGAGTACGGTATGCGCTGAGATCCCGCTTTTTATGTGCTTTATCTCTGTCTCTCATAATTTCAAGTATTTCCTGGGTGATCCAAAGTGGCTTGACGTGGTGTTTTACTCGAACTTCCTTGATTGGCACATGTCTATCAAAACATCAATAAATGTTTTCATCGAGAATTCCAGAGCATCATCCGGGTCAGGAAGCTGATAAACATTGTCTAGAGGTGAACTGAGCAAGTCCTGTAAAAATGCGTTTTGGTTGAAATGTTTGTAACGTCTATATTTTACACTTATGTGTTTATGTTTAGGAGTTTTAATTCCTTGTTTAGACCACGTGCAGCATATTGGGTAGTGATCGCTCATTGCACAATTGGGTACAGCGCATTCTATGATGTTGTCTGAGCAAGTTCCATAAATGTGATCTATGACTGTTGAAGATGACTTTGTTACTCTAGTAGCCTGTTGTACTATTTGTTGGAAATTGTATGATGCAATTATATTTCCCCATATTATGTTGGATTTGTTGGTGTCAATGTTAAAGTCTCCGAGTAGTATAATTTCCTTCCCAGAAGCGAAAACCACATCCATCATGGTAGTGAAGTTTTCGTACCAGACGTGTCCAGCACTGGGATTTCGATAGAGGTAGCCAATTATCAGGGGTGTGTGGTTTTGAAGTTTTAGCTCTAACCACATACATTCTATTTCGCAAGTTTCAAAGTCTGGCCTACGGTGAATTAGTAAATTAGAAACATAGATTACTATGCCTGTCTCTTGTTTCCTACAGGGATCCCTTCTAAAAACTTTGTACCCTTTAATAGATATGTCCTCATCTGAAATGTTATCATTAAGTCTGCTTTCACTAAGGCCGAATAAATGAAAATTTTGATTAAAAATAGAAGATAACTCTGGTAGCTTGTTAAATAAGCTGCAAATGTTTAAGTGTCCAAGGCGTATTCCTGACTTATTGAGCCAGTGTTGCCACTTCTAAGACATTTCATCCATGAAGAAAGTGTAAATTAGTCAAAGTTAAGCAAAAATACAAGATCATAAAAAAATCACAATTACATTAACTTACAAAATATCAGTAATACAGATCAATATGTAAATGACAATATTATAACGATATAACTAATTAGACCAACGAATATAATGCAAACACGGAACAAAACGAATTAAAGAACATACAACAAATAATTAACCTGAAAAAAACTACTTCACAAGCTAAGTAACCATCTGTTATCCAAAAGAATTAATAAATGAATATACAAGTCAATGTCTCTGTTTAAAGCGGAGTATCCCACACGGGAAATAAAACGTTAAACAGTAAGCAGAAGGAAGAATAGCGAAGACCCCCTCACTCACAGTAAAAACACAATGAAAAGTATTATAAAAGCTATACAGCTAAGTACTATCAATTAATATAAAGTCAAAACAAGTCAATGTTTGTAGCTGCTTATAACCTAATACGTTACTAGATCAAGTAGTAACCAAATATGCAGATAAACGTTCTAGGAGAGGCTCTTTCTTGTACCGAGATCCGGTGTAGCTTTGTGCTAAGTTGCTAGTAAATACCAGGTTGTGTTGGTTGTTGGTATAGCGACATTATAAGTGCTTGACGAAGTGTAGCTGGGCTATACCGTGTGAGGTGCAACCATTCTGGGTTACAATGGAATGGGTACTGATGATGTCTCATGGGAATGTAATGACTACCAACTAGAGCCTCTGGTTGGTGGCTAACAGGAGGTTGTGGTGGCACATCGTTGTTGCTGAGAGTTGGTTCCTTTCTGGGGAGAATAGGAAAAATATCTTCGTAATTATTACCCTCCTGTGTGAAAGTATTTAACGGACTTGGTGTAGTGGTAGTGTCCCGTCTGGCTTGGATTTCAGGTGCAGTGGTTATGAGTAGTCTGCACACTTCTGTCCTATTGGTACTTGATGCGACGGGAGTATGTCGTCTGGCTTGAGTTTCAGGAGTAGCTAAAAGTGTCCGGCGCGATCTCGTATTGGATGTATGGTATGTCCGTTCAGGATATTTGATATTCTTGATAGATTCTAGATATTCTGATAGATAGATAGATAGATAGATAAGCAGGCAGGCAGGCAGACAGGCAGGCGGGCGGGCAGGCAGGCAGGCAGGTAGGCAGATAGGCAGATAGATAGATAGACAGATAGATAGATAGATTAGATAGATAGATAGATAGATAGATAAGCAGGCAGGCAGGCAGGCAGATAGGCAGATAGATAGATAGATAGATAGGTAGATAGATAGATAGATAGATAGATAGATAGATAGATAGATAAGCAGACAAGCAGGCAGGCAGGCGGGCGGGCAGGCAGGCAAACAGGCAGGTAGGTAGATAGATAGATAGATAGATAAGCACGCAGGCAGGCAGGCGGGCGCGCAGGCAGGCGGGCGCGCAGGCAGGCAGGCAGGCAGGTAGGCAGATAGATAGATAGATAGATAGATAGATAGATAGATAGATAAGCAGGCAGGCAGGCAGGCTGGCGGGCGAGCGGGCTGGCGGGTGGTCGGGCGGGCGGGCGGACGGACGGACGGACGGGCGGGCGGTCGGGCGGATGGGCAGGCAGGCAGACAGACAGACAGACAGACAAACAGACAGACAGACAGATAGATAGATAGATAGATAAATAGATAGATAGATTAGATAGATAGATAGATAGATAGATAAGCAGGCAGGCAGGCAAGCGGGCAGGCAGGCAGGCAGGCAGGTAGGCAAGTAGGCAGATAGATAGATAGATAGATAGATAAGCAGGCAGGCAGGCAGGCAGACAGGCGGGCGGGCAGACAGGCAGGCAGGCAGGCAGATAGATAGATAGATAGATAGATAGATAGATAGATAGATAGATAGATAGATAGATAGATAAGCAGGCAGGCAGGCAGGCTGGCGGGCGGGTGGGCGGGCGGGCGGGCGGGCGGGCGGACGGACGGACAGACAGACAGACAGACAGACAGACAGACAGATAGATAAATAGATAGATAGCTAGATAGATAGATCCCCGCCAGAAGCCGGGCCTTGTCAGCTAGTTTATTTATATAATCACGTTTCATGAAAGAACCCCCATTTGGAGACACCTCTGAATCTTCGCGCTGCTTGTTTCAAAACGGAAATCACGTGAAAATTTCAAAAAATGCCCGGACGTCTCTTGGTGAAGCTGTAATACTGTTAAAATCATGGAGGTAATCTCTATGTCGTAATTAATATACCGCATATAAACTAACTTTGAAATCTGCTGTAAAATCTCCAGAACAAAAATATTTTTGTTGGGTGGACATAATGATAAGGTTATATACTAAATCTCATCATTTTCCCTCAGTTGGTTAATGAGATATTGAATTTTATATTGAGGCAAAAAAAAAAAAAAAAAAAAAAAAAAAAAAAAACACACACACACTATAGGCAAGTTTTACGTTCAGTAGTTTGCCATTGCTTTCTGAACGACCGGCTCACATACCTCCGTAAGTTACCAGGGCGGCGTGAACTGCTGTCGATTCTCACAGCTGCTGTTGTCCCCACGAGGATATACGGGATTCCGAACAATGTCATTGACCTCTTGGCCAGGGTGACCGCCTGGTAATATTACCACTTCACTATTCAAAATAAAAGTAATGTAATATTACCACTTCACTATTCAAAACAATAATCAGTGTGATATTATCACGTCACTATTCGCAACAGTCAATAAAAAATTACCACTTCACTATTCAAACAATAGTCACTATCATATTACCACTTCACTATTCAAACAATAGTCAGTATCATATTACCACTTCACTATTCTCAACAAAAGTCAATGTGATATTACCACTTCACTGTTCAAAATAAGAGACTCATTACAAATAGAAAAGGCCAGCGTAGCCGAATGGATAAGAACACTCGCGCTAAAACTTCCCGTACGCTGATGGCGATGTAGCGGGTTCAATTCCTACATCGGTCAATTGGACTAAAATGTTGACTTCTCTCTCTTGACTTGGGGACGTACAATTACAAGTATCTCTGTAGTCGGAGTGGGTTTGCCTGATGGCGAGGGACACAGGTAAAAAGGAAAGCTAATCCACACGCAAAAATCAGTCTGGTGTATTAGAAGTAGTTTCTCATCATCATTCTTGATGGACAAACAACAACAACAACAACACAACAGTTTCTCGTGTATGAACTGCAAGCGAGTATTAGAAATAGAGGCCACCTGGCAGCAACTGTTGACAAAAACAATTACAACTGTCAACAAGGCGGCTTTGAAGTCGCCGCCGGAGCTCCTGCCCTTTGTATCCTCCACACAGAAGAAGATCAGATGCCAGCAGATACATGACTAGGGGGTTTGCGGGAGGTGGGAACCGTACCGTGCGATAACATCAGAGTGAATACA
This sequence comes from Cepaea hortensis, assembly GCA_963921405.1. Lineage (NCBI taxonomy): Eukaryota > Metazoa > Mollusca > Gastropoda > Stylommatophora > Helicidae > Cepaea > Cepaea hortensis. The sequence continues at coordinate 136,662,775 of OY992877.1, forward strand.
GAATTTGTGTATTGTGTTTCGGCAGATATTGTATTACTTTTCGGACTAAAACTTTATCACCATATCTTCTTCTATATCATCATCCTTCTCCCCCTCCCCTCCTCCTCATCATCCTCCTCGTCGTCCTCTTCCTCCTCTTCTGCATCATCATCATCATCATCATCATCATCATCATCATCATCATCATCATCATCATCATCATCATCACCATCATCATCATCGTCATGATCATGATCATGATCATGATCATGATCATCATCATCATCATCATCATCATCATCATCATCATCATCATCATCATCATCATCATCATCATCATCATCATCATCATCATCACTAGAGTGTTGCAAATTGGCTTGGTTGATTATCCGAGAACATCTCCAAATCTTGCGATCTCGGAAAGAATATATTAATTCCTGTTTCATGCAATTACGAAACGCTGTAAAAACTCATCTCTCGATATCTTTCTCTATCTCGTTCCCCTTCAGTTTTTCCAGTTATTACAATATGGTCTAATTTTTCTCTTCACATAACTTAGCAACCATATTGATGACCTGTGTATGATGCTTAAGGTAATTTCCCCCCGTGTCTGAAGCTCTGTCTACAATATGTAGATGCTGACCACACGGCGGATACAGGGTCCGTTGCATAACAAATCTAGCACTATATCTTCAGGGGCGCTGTGGTAGCGCAGTGGCTAGAATGCTTTCATGCCGGTCCAGTGGTCATGTGTGGCGAATTCCCTTCAATGCGGCATTGTGTTTTTTTTATTAACATGAGCTCCAAGGTCGACGCCGCTTAAATTTGATACCATGAAGTATCCTGAGAAGTAATGGCGGAAAGGTTATGCAACTAACTTTATATATATATATATATTGTTTGTGTATGCAACAGATCACCATATGAAGTTTAAAAAAGTGCATATTCCTAAGGTGCCCAATGAGCGTGAGTAAAGGTGCCCAATGTGTGAATAGGTTGGTACAAAAAGAGTTAAAACATGTTATTTAAACACAAATTCCCCCTCTGATGTCTCTACACTGAAGTCTATGCCGACGTCAGTTTAGCGGCTACTGGTCGGGTTTCCCATGTTGGACAGGTCCAGTGACAGGACGGGAGACACAAACCTGCTGCCTTGGAAGGCAGACTGTTGACAGTCAAAGGCTCGGGAAACAATGCTTGTCGGATGTACGGAGCCACAGACTTGATGAACCAGTGCCACGCTATTCATCTAATATAAAACATACTGACAGATAAATAGATGCCATTTGCAACGAGAAAACGAGTGTTGAGGTGCTACATAGAATCTTTTGTATTGATGTGAATAATGGACAATGAGCAAACAGGCCGATAAATATCCGATGGCTGTGGAAATGTGGTTTCTGAGAAAAATGCAAAGAATACCATAAACAGACAGAAAAACCAATGACCAAGAACTGATTAGAGAAATTAGACATAGACCATCACAGTTTTTTGGTCACGTTAATAGAAGAAATAAATTGGAGAACTTGGCGACAACTGGCAAGATCGAGGGGAAGAGAACAAGGGAAAAGCAGAAAAATAAATACCTAGATCGCTTGGCCACGTGGCATGGTCGAAATAAGACCGCTCAGCTGTTTCACGACTCTGGTGATCGTGTGAGATGGCAAAACATGACTGTCTACGCTTATCGGCATAGCGCATGATGTCGACGATTCATCTTATGATGCCAAACACAAAGTCCAGTCATTTTTACATGGACAGATGAACTAAGGAATTTAGGTAATAATAATCAATTAATTCCAACATGACAACGGTGTTCATAAAAAGAAAGAAGAAATAACTGCACAGGACATTGTCCACATGCAGCCAAACAGCGTCCGCTCGCGTTTGACCCAGCTTCCGGGAGATGCTGGATTTAATACCGTGCTGAAACAAACCTGATGACGCGTTCGCAAACACATGAATCTGCTTACAGGCAAGTCACGGCATCGCCGGAGCACACAATTTCATAACGCGGTTACAGAGTCCCTGGTTGGTATGATATTTCTGTTATCCTCCCCGCTTCTATAGCCTTCTCTCACGGGATCTTCAATAACGGCCAATGTTGGGCTTAACTTGGAAAGACATCCGAACGAGCAGAGACAAACTCGAGATGGGACATACGAGTCCTCAGAGGTGGAGTTTTTTTCCCTCCCTGTCCTATTATGTGGGATATTTTATTTTCGATGCTTCTAGAGTTACTTAAAATAAAACGTTGTTGTCGTTTTCTGTTTCATGGAAAACTTGTTCAGAAAATTGTTGTGGTTATTGATTGTATAGATTCGTTGGTAGGTTGTGATGTTGTCTTGTTTCTTCTTAGTCTTGTCTGTTAGTCGTGTCTCAAAGTGCTGTTTCTTTGACATGTCTTTTTGTCTTGTCTCTTTGTCTTGTCTTTTTGTCTTGTCTCTTTGTCTTATCTCTTTCACTTTTCTCTGAAGTCTTGTATCTTAGACTTGCCTCTTAGTCTTGACTCTTTGTCTTGTCTCTGTGTTTTGTCTCTTTTTTTGTCTCTTTGTCTTGTCTTTATGTCTTGTCCCTGTGTCTTGTCTTTTTGTCTTGTCTCTTTGTCTCGTCTCTTTGTCTTGTCTTTATGTCTCGTCTCTGTGTCTTGTCTCTTTGTCTTGTCTCTTTGTCTTGTCTCTTTGTCTTATCTCTTTCACTTTTCTCTGAAGTCTTGTATCTTAGACTTGCCTGTTAGTCTTGTCTCTTTATCTTGTCTCTTTGTCTTGTCTTTTTGCAATGTTTTTATGTCTTGTTTTTTTGTCTTATCTCTTTGTCTTGTCTCTGTGTCTTGTCTCTTTGTCTTGTCTCTTTGTCTTGTCTCTTTGTCTTGTCTTTATGTCTTGACTCTGTCTTCTCTTTTTGTCTTGCCTCTTTGTCTTGTCTCTTTGTCTTGTTTCTTTGTCTTGTCTTTTTGTCTTGTCTTTTTTTCTTGTCTCTTTGTCTTGTCTCTTTGTCTTATCTCTTTCACTTTTCTCTAAAGTCTAGTATCTTAGACTTGTCTCTTTGTCTTGTCTCTTTGTCTTGTCTCTTTGTCTTGTCTCTTTGTCTTGTCTTTATGTTATGTCTCTGTGTCTTGTCTTTTTGTCTTGTCTCTTTGTCTTGTCTCTTTGTCTTGTCTTTATGTCTTGTCTCTGTGTCTTGCCTTTTTGTCTAGTCTCTTTGTCGTGTCTCTTTGTCTTTCTCATTGTCTTGTCTCTTTGACTTGCCTCTTTGTCTTGTCTATCTGTCTTGTCTCTTTGTTTTGTCTATGTGTCTTATCTCTTTGTCTTGTCTCTTTGTCTTTCTCTTTGTCTTTCTCTTTGTCTTTCTCTTTGTCTTGCCTCTTTGCCTTATTTATTTGTCTTGTCTCTTTGTCTTGTCACTGTGTCTTGTCTCTTTGTCTTGTCTATGTCTCTTTCTCGTTGTCTTGTCTCTTTGTCTTGTCTCTCTGTAATTTATCTTAAGCTTTCTATCTTAGTCTTGTCTCTAAGTCTTGTTTCTAGGTCTTGTTTCTAGGTCTTGTTTCTAGGACTTGTCTCTAGGACTTGTCTCTAAGTCTTGTCTCTAGGTCTTGTCTTTAAGTCTTGTCTCTAAGTCTTGTCTTTAAGTCTTGTATATAGGTCTTGTCTCTGGGTCTTGTATCTATGTCTTGTCTCTAGGTAATGTCTTTAAGTTTTGTCACTAGGTCTTGCCTCTAGGTCTTGTCGCTGAGTCTTGTATCTTAATCTTATCTCTTAGTTTTTTACCTTAGTCTTATCTCTTAGTCTTGTATCTTAGTCTTATCTCTTAGTCTTATATCTTAGTCTTATCTCTTAGCCTTGTACCTTAGTCTTATCTCTTAGTCTTGTAACTTAGTCGTATCTCTTTGTCTTATATCTTAGTCTTATCTGTTAGTCTTGTACCTTAGTCTTATCTCTTAGTCTTGTATCTTAGTCTTATCTCTTAGTCTTATATCTTAGTCTTATCTCTTAGTCTTGTATCTTAGTCTTATCTCTTAGTCTTGTATCTTAGTCTTATCTCTTAGTCTTATTTCTTAGTCTTATCTCAAGGTCTTGTATCTTAGTCTTATCTCTTAGTCTTATCTCTTAGTCTTATATCTTAGTCTTATCTCTAGGACTTGTATCTTAGTCTTATCTCTTAGTCTTGTATCTTAGTCTTATCTCTTAGTCTTATATCTAAGTCTTATCTCTAGGGCTTGTAGCTTAGTCTTATCTCTAAGTCTTGTACCTTAGTCTTATCTCTTAGTCTTATATCTTAGGCTTATCTCTTAGTCTTATATCTTAGTCTTATCTCTTAGTCTTGTATCTTAGTCTTATCTCTAGGACTTGTACCTTAGTCTTATCTCTTAGTCTTATGTCTTAAGTCTTATCTCTAGGTCTTGTATCTTAGTCTTATCTCTTAGTCTTGTATCTTAGTCTTATCTCTTAGTCTTATATCTTAGTATTATCTCTAGGTCTTGTATCTTAGTCTTATCTCTAGGTCTTGTATCTTAGTCTTATCCCTTAGTCTTGTACCTTAGTCTTATTTCTTAGTCTTATATCTTAGGCTTATCTCTAGTCTTATATCTTAGTCTTATATCTTAGTCTTATATCTTAGTCTTATCTCTAGGTCTTGAATCTTAGTCTTATATCTTAGTCTTATATCTTAGTCTTATATCTTAGGCTTATCTCTTAGTCTTATATCTTAGGCTTATCTCTTAGTCTTATATCTTAGGCTTATATCTTAGTATTATCTCTTAGTCTTATCTCTTAGACTTATATCTTAGTCTCATCTCTAGGACTTGTTCCTTAGTCTTATCTCTTAGTCTTATACCTTAGTCTTATATCTTAGTCTTATATCTTAGTCTTATATCTTAGTCTTATCTCTTAGTCTTACATCTTAGTATTATCTCTTAGTCTTATGTCTTAGTCTTATATCTTAGTCTTGTATCTTAGTCTTATCTCTAGGTCTTGTACCTTAGTCTTATCTCTTAGTCTTATATCTTAGTATTATATCTTAGTCTTATCTCTTAGTCTTGTATCTTAGCCTTATCTCTTAGTCTTGTATCTTAGTCTTATCTCTTAGTCGTTATCTTAGTCTTATCTCTAGGTCTTGTACCTTAGTCTTATCTCTTAGTCTTATATCTTAGTCTTATCTCTAGGTCTTGTATCTTAGTCTTATCTCTTAGTCTTATCTCTTAGTCTTATATCTTAGTCTTATCTCTAGGACTTGTATCTTAGTCTTATCTCTTAGTCTTGTATCTTAGTCTTATCTCTTAGTCTTATATCTAAGTCTTATCTCTAGGGCTTGTAGCTTAGTCTTATCTCTAAGTCTTGTACCTTAGTCTTATCTCTTAGTCTTATATCTTAGGCTTATCTCTTAGTCTTATATCTTAGTCTTATCTCTTAGTCTTGTATCTTAGTCTTATCTCTAGGTCTTGTACCTTAGTCTTATCTTTTAGTCTTATGTCTTACGTCTTATCTCTAGGTCTTGTATCTTAGTCTTATCTCTTAGTCTTGTATCTTAGTCTTATCTCTTAGTCTTATATCTTAGTATTATCTCTAGGTCTTGTATCTTAGTCTTGTCTCTAGGTCTTGTATCTTAGTCTTACCCCTTAGTCTTGTACCTTAGTCTTATCTCTTAGTCTTATATCTTAGGCTTATCTCTTAGTCTTATATCTTAGTCTTATATCTTAGTCATATCTTAGTCTTATCTCTAGGTCTTGAATCTTAGTCTTATATCTTAGTCTTATATCTTAGTCTTATATCTTAGGCTTATCTCTTAGTCTTATATCTTATGCTTATCTCTTAGTCTTATATCTTAGGCTTATATCTTAGTATTATCTCTTAGTCTTATCTCTTAGACTTATATCTTAGTCTCATCTCTAGGTCTTGTACCTTAGTCTTATCTCTTAGTCTTATACCTTAGTCTTATATCTTAGTCTTACATCTTAGTATTATCTCTTAGTCTTATGTCTTAGTCTTATATCTTAGTCTTGTATCTTAGTCTTATCTCTAGGTCTTGTACCTTAGTCTTATCTCTTAGTCTTATATCTTAGTATTATATCTTAGTCTTATATCTTAGTCTTATCTCTTAGTCTTATATCCTAGTCTTATCTCTTAGCCTTGTATCATAGTCTTATCTCTTCGTCTTATATCTTAGTCTTATCTCTTAGCCTTGTACCTTAGTCTTATCTCTTAGTCTTGTATCTTAGTCGTATCTCTTAGTCTTATATCTTAGTCTTATCTCTTAGTCTTGTATCTTAGTCTTATCTCTAGGTCTTGTACCTTAGTCTTATCTCTTAGTCTTATGTCTTAGTCTTATCTCTAGGTCTTGTATCTTAGTCTTATCTCTTAGTCTTGTATCTTAGTCTTATCTCTTAGTATTATCTCTTAGTCTTATCTCTTAGTCTTATATCTTAGTCTTATATCTTAGTCTTATCTCTTAGTCTTATATCTTAGTCTTATCTCTAGGTCTTGTATCTTAGTCTTATCTCTTAGTCTTATACCTTAGTCTTATATCTTAGTCTTATCTCTTAGTCTTATATCTTAGTCTTATATCTTAGTATTATCTCTTAGTCTTATCTCTAAGTCTTGTACCTTCGTCTTATCTCTAGGTCTTGTACCTTAGTCTTATCACTTAGTCTTATCTCTTAGTCTTATATCTTAGTCTTATTTCTTAGTCTTATATCTTAGTCTTATCTCTTAGTCTTATTTCTTAGTCTTGTATCTTAGTCTTGTATCTTAGTCTTATCTCTAGGTCTTGTACCTTAGTCTTATCTCTTAGTCTTATATCTTAGTCTTATATCTTAGTCTTATATCTTAGTCTTATATCTTAGTCTTATATCTTAGTCTTATCTCTTAGTCTTATATCCTAGTCTTATCTCTTAGTCTTGTATCATAGTCTTATCTCTTCGTCTTATATCTTAGTCTTATCTCTTATCCTTGTACCTTAGTCTTATCTCTTAGTCTTGTATCTTAGTCGTATCTCTTAGTCTTATATCTTAGTCTTATCTCTTAGTCTTGTACCTTAGTCTTATCTTTTAGTCTTGTATCTTAGTCTTATCTCTTAGTCTTATATCTTAGTCTTATCACTTAGTCTTGTATCTTAGTCTTATCTTTAGGTCTTGTACCTTAGACTTATCTCTTAGTCTTATATCTTAATCTTATCTCTAGGTCTTGTATCTTAGTCTTATCTCTTAGTCTTATCTCTTAGTCTTATATCTTAGTCTTATCTCTAGGTCTTGTATCTTAGTCTTATCTCTTAGTCTTGTATCTTAGTCTTATCTCTTAGTCTTATATCTTAGTCTTATCTCTAGGTCTTGTATCTTAGTCTTATCTCTAAGTCTTGTACCTTAGTCTTATCTCTTAGTCTTATATCTTAGGCTTATCTCTTAGTCTTATATCTTAGTCTTATCTCTTAGTCTTGTATCTTAGTCTTATCTCTAGGTCTTGTACCTTAGTCTTATCTCTTAGTCTTATATCCTAGTCTTATCTCTAGGTCTTGTATCTTAGTCTTATCTCTTAGTCTTGTATCTTAGTCTTATCTCTTAGTCTTATCTCTAGGTCTTGTATCTTAGTCTTATCTCTAGGTCTTGTATCTTAGTCTTATCCCTTAGTCTTGTACCTTAGTCTTATCTCTTAGTCTTATATCTTAGTCTTATATCTTAGGCTTATCTCTTAGTCGTATATCTTAGGCTTATCTCTTAGTCTTATCTCTTAGTCTTATATCTTAGTCTTATCTCTAGGTCTTGTATCTTAGTCTTATCTCTTAGTCTTCTATCTTAGTCTTATATCTTAGTCTGATATCTTAGGCTTATCTCTTAGTCTTATATCTTAGGCTTGTATCTTAGTATTATCTCTTAGTCTGATCTCTTAGTCTTATATCTTAGTCTATCTCTAGGTCTTGTACCTTAGTCTATCTCTTAGTCTTATATCTTAGTCTTATCTCTTAGTCTTGTACCTTAGTCTTATCTGTAGGTCTTGTACCTTAGTCTTATCTCTTAGTCTTATCTCTTAGTCATATATCTTAGTCTTATATCTTAGTCTTATCTCTTAGTCTTATCTCTTAGTCTTATCTCTTAGTCTTATATCTTAGTCTTATCTCTAGGTCTTGTACCTTAGTCTTATCTCTTAGTCTTATATCTTAGTCTTATCTCTTAGTCTTGTACCTTAGTCTTATCTCTAGGTCTTGTACCTTAGTCTTATATCTTAGTCTTATCTCTAGGTCTTGTACCTTAGTCTTATATCTTAGTCTTATCTCTAGGTCTTGTATCTTAGTCTTATCTCTAAGTCTTGTACCTTAGTCTTATCTTTTAGTCTTCTATCTTAGTCTTATATCTTAGTATTATATCTTAGGCTTATCTCTTAGTCGTATATCTTAGGCTTATCTCTTAGTCTTATATCTTAGGCTTATCTCTTAGTCTTATCTCTAGGTCTTGTATCTTAGTGTTATCTCTTAGTCTTCTATCTTAGTCTTATATCTTAGTCTATATCTTAGGGTTATCTCTTAGTCTGATATCTTAGGCTTATCTCTTAGTCTTATATCTTAGGCTTGTATCTTAGTATTATCTCTTAGTCTTATCTCTTAGTCTTATATCTTAGTCTTATCTCTAGGTCATGTACCTTAGTCTTATCTCGTAGTCTTATATCTTAGTCTTATCTCTTAGTCTTGTACCTTAGTCTTAGTTCTAGGTCTTGTACCTTAGTCTTATCTCTTAGACTTATCTCTTAGTCACATATCTTAGTCTTATATCTTAGTCTTATCTCTTAGTCTTATCTCTTAGTCTTATCTCTTAGTCTTATATCTTAGTCTTATCTCTAGGTCTTGTACCTTAGTCTTATCTCTTAGTCTTATATCTTAGTCTTATCTCTTAGTCTTGTACCTTAGTCTTATCTCTAGGTTTTGTACCTTAGTCTTATATCTTAGTCTTATCTCTAGGTCTTGTACCTTAGTCTTATATCTTAGTCTTATCTCTAGGTCTTGTATCTTAGTCTTATCTCTAAGTCTTGTACCTTAGTCTTATTTCTTAGTCTTATATCTTAGTCTTATATCTTAGTCTATATCTTAGTCTTATATCTTAGTCTTATCTCTTAGTCTTATCTCTAAGTCTTGTACCTTAGTCTTATCTCTTAGTCTTATATCTTAGTCTTATCTCTTAGTCTTATATCTTAGTCTTATATCTTAGTCTTATCTCTAAGTTTTGTACCTTAGTCTTCTCTCTTAGTCTTATATCTTAGTCTTATCTCTTAGTGTTATCTCTTAGTCTTATATCTTAGTCTTATCTCTTAGTCTTATATCTTAGTCATATCTCTTAGTCTTATATCTTAGTCTTATATCTTAGTCTTATCTCTTAGTCTTATATCTTAGTCTTATATCTTAGTCTTATCTCTTAGTCTTATATCTTAGTCTTATCTCTTAGTCTTATATCGTAGTCTTATCTCTTAGTCTTATATCTTAGTCTTATATCTAGGTCTTGTACCTTAGTCTTATCTCTTAGTCTTATCTCTAGGTCTTGTACCTTAGTCTTATCTCTTAGCCTTATATCTTAGTCTTATATCTTAGTCTTATCTCTTAGTCTTATATCTTATTCTTATCTCTAGGTCTTGTACCTTAGTCTTATCTCTTAGTCTTATATCTTAGTCATATCTCTTTGTCTTATATCTTAGTCTTATATCTTAGTCTTATCTCTAGGTCTTGTACCTTAATCTTATCTCTTAGTCTTGTATCTTAGTCTGATCTCTTAGTCTTATCTCTTAGTCTTATATCTTAGTCTTATCTCTTAGTCTTATATCTTAGTCTTATCTCTTAGTCTTATATCTTAGTCTTATATCTTAGTCTTATATCTTAATCTTATCTCTAGGTCTTGTATCTTAGTCTTATCTCTTATTCTTATCTCGTAGTCTTATATCTTAGTCTTATCTCTTAGTCTGATCTCTTAGTCTTATCTCTTAGTCTTATATCTTAGTCTTATCTCTTAGTCCTGTACCTTACTCTTATATCTTAGTCTTATCTATTAGTCTTATATCTTAGTCTTATCTCTTAGACTTATATCTTAGTCTTATCTCTAGGTCTTGTATCTTAGTCTTATCGCTTAGTCTTATCTCTTAGTCTTATATCTTAGTCTTATCTCTAGGTCTTGTATCTTAGTCTTATCTCTAGGTATTGTACCTTAGTCTTATATCTTAGTCTTATCTCTATGTCTTGTATCTTAGTCTTATATCTTTGTCTTATCTCTTAGTCTTATATCTTAGGCTTATCTCTTAGTCTGATATCTTAGACTTATCTCTTAATCTTATATCTTAGGCTTATATCATAGTATTATCTCTTAGTCTTATCTCTTAGACTTATATCTTAGTCTTATCTCTAAGTCTTGTACCTTAGTCTTATCTCTTAGTCTTATATCTTAGTCCCATCTCTTAGTCTTGTACCTTAGTCTTATCTCTTGGTCTTGTACCTTAGTCTTATCTCTTAGTCTTATCTCTTAGTCATATATCTTAGTCTTATATCTTAGTCTTATCTCTTAGTCTTATCTCTTAGTCTTATCTCTAGGTCTTGTATCTTAGTCTTATCTCTTGGTCTTGTACCTTAGTCTTATATCTTAGTTTTATCTCTAGGTCTTGTATCTTAGTCTTATATCTTAGTCTTATATCCTAGTCTTATATATTAGTTTTATCTCTAGGTCTTGTACCTTAGTCTTGTATATTAGTCTTATATCCTAGTCTTATATATTAGTTTTATCTCTAGGTCTTGTACCTTAGTCTTGTATATTAGTCTTATCTCTTAGTCTTATATCTTAGTCTTATATCTTAGTCTTGTACCTTAGTCTGATATCTTAGTCTTATCTCTTAGTCTTATATCTTAGTCTTATCTCTTAGTCTTGTACCTTAGTCTTGTATCTTAGTCTTATCTCTTAGTCTTGTACCTTAGTCTTATATCTTAGTCTTATCTCTTAGTTTTATATCTTAGTCAGATCTCTTAGTCTTATATCTTAGTCTTATCTCTAGGTCTAGTATCTTAGTCTTATATCTTAGTCTTATCTCTTAGTCTTGTACCCTAGTCTTATATCTTAGTCTTATCTCTTAGTCTTATATCTTAGTCTTATCTTTTAAGCTTATATCTTAGTCTTATCTATAGGTCTTGTATCTTAGTCTTATCTCTTAGTCTTATCTCTTAGTCTTATATCTTAGTCTTATCTCTATGTCTTGTATCTTAGTCTTATCTCTAGGTCTTGTACCTTAGTCTTATATCTTAGTCTTATCTCTAGGTCTTATATCTTAGTCTTATCTCTTAGTCTTATATCTTAGTCTTATACCTTAGTCTTATATCTTAGTCTTATATCTTGGTCTTATATCTTAGTCTTATCTCTTAGTCTTGTACCCTAGTCTTATATCTTAGTCTCATCTCTTAGTCTTATATCTTAGTCTTATCTTTTAGTCTTATATCTTAGTCTTATCTCTAGGTCTTGCACCTTAGTCTTGTATCTTAGTCTTATCTCTTAGTCTTATATCTTAGTCTTATATCTTAGTCTTGTACCTTAGTCTTATATCTTAGTCTTATCTCTTAGTCTTATATCTTAGTCTTATCTCTAGGTCTTGTATCTTAGTCTATATCTTAGTCTTATATCTTAGTCTTATATCTTAGTCTTATATCTTGGTCTTATCTCTTAGTCTTATATCTTAGTCTTATATCTTAGTCTTATCTCTAGGTCTTGTACCTTAGTCTTGTATCTTAGTCTTATCTCTTAGTCTTATATCTTAGTCTTGTACCTTAGTCTTATATCTTAGTCTTATCTCTTAGTCTTATATCTTAGTCTTATCTCTTCGTCTTGTACCTTAGTCTTGTATCTTAGTCTTATCTCTTAGTCTTGTACCTTAGTCTTATATTTTAGTCTTATCTCTTAGTCTTATATCTTAGTCTTATCTCTTAGTCTTATATCTTAGTCTTATCTCTAGGTCTTGTATCTTAGTCTTATATCTTAGTCTTATCTCTTAGTCTTATATCTTAGTCTTATCTCTTAGTCTTTTATCTTAGTCTATCTCTTAGTCTTGTATCTTAGTCTTATCTCTAGGTCTTATATCTTAGTCTTGTATCTTAGTCTTATATCTTAGTCTTATATCTTAGTCTTATATCTTAGTCTTATATCTTAGTCTTATATCTTAGTCTTATATCTTAGTCTTGTATCTTAGTCTTATATCTTAGTCTTATCTCTTAGTCTTATATCTTAGTCTTATCTCTTAGTCTTATATCTTAGCCTTATCTCTAGGTCTTGTATCTTAGTCTTATATCTTAGTCTTGTATCATAGTCTTATATCTTAGTCTGATCTCTTAGTCTTATATCTTAGTCTTATCTCTTAGTCTTGTATCTTAGTCTTATCTCTTAGTCTTGTACCTTAGTCTTATCTCTAGGTCTTATATCTTAGTCTTATCTCATAGTCTTATCTCTTAGTCTTGCACCTTAGTCTTCTCTCTTAGTCTTATATCTTAGTCTTATCTCTTAGTCTTGTATCTTAGTCTTTTCTCTTAGTCTTGTACCTTAGTCTTATCTCTTAGTCTTATATCTTAGTCTTATATCTTAGTCTTATATCTTAGTCTTATCTCTTAGTCTTGTACCTTAGTCTTATCTCTTAGCCTTATATCTTAGTCTTATATCTTAGTCTTATCTCTTAGTCTTATATCTTAGTCTTATCTCTTAGTCTTATATCTTATTCTTATCTCTAAGTCTTGTACCTTAGTCTTATCTCTTAGTCTTATATCTTAGTCGTATCTCTTTGTCTTATATCTTAGTCTTATCTCTTAGTCTTGTATCTTAGTCTTATCTCTAGGTCTTGTACCTTAGTCTTATCTCTTAGTCTTATGTCTTAAGTCTTATCTCTAGGTCTTGTATCTTAGTCTTATCTCTTAGTCTTGTATCTTAGTCTTATCTCTTAGTCTTATATCTTAGTATTATCTCTAGGTCTTGTATCTTAGTCTTATCTCTAGGTCTTGTATCTTAGTCTTATCCCTTAGTCTTGTACCTTAGTCTTATTTCTTAGTCTTATATCTTAGGCTTATCTCTAGTCTTATATCTTAGTCTTATATCTTAGTCTTATATCTTAGTCTTATCTCTAGGTCTTGAATCTTAGTCTTATATCTTAGTCTTATATCTTAGTCTTATATCTTAGGCTTATCTCTTAGTCTTATATCTTAGGCTTATCTCTTAGTCTTATATCTTAGGCTTATATCTTAGTATTATCTCTTAGTCTTATCTCTTAGACTTATATCTTAGTCTCATCTCTAGGACTTGTTCCTTAGTCTTATCTCTTAGTCTTATACCTTAGTCTTATATCTTAGTCTTATATCTTAGTCTTATATCTTAGTCTTATCTCTTAGTCTTACATCTTAGTATTATCTCTTAGTCTTATGTCTTAGTCTTATATCTTAGTCTTGTATCTTAGTCTTATCTCTAGGTCTTGTACTTTAGTCTTATCTCTTAGTCTTATATCTTAGTATTATATCTTAGTCTTATCTCTTAGTCTTGTATCTTAGCCTTATCTCTTAGTCTTGTATCTTAGTCTTATCTCTTAGTCGTTATCTTAGTCTTATCTCTAGGTCTTGTACCTTAGTCTTATCTCTTAGTCTTATATCTTAGTCTTATCTCTAGGTCTTGTATCTTAGTCTTATCTCTTAGTCTTATCTCTTAGTCTTATATCTTAGTCTTATCTCTAGGACTTGTATCTTAGTCTTATCTCTTAGTCTTGTATCTTAGTCTTATCTCTTAGTCTTATATCTAAGTCTTATCTCTAGGGCTTGTAGCTTAGTCTTATCTCTAAGTCTTGTACCTTAGTCTTATCTCTTAGTCTTATATCTTAGGCTTATCTCTTAGTCTTATATCTTAGTCTTATCTCTTAGTCTTGTATCTTAGTCTTATCTCTAGGTCTTGTACCTTAGTCTTATCTTTTAGTCTTATGTCTTACGTCTTATCTCTAGGTCTTGTATCTTAGTCTTATCTCTTAGTCTTGTATCTTAGTCTTATCTCTTAGTCTTATATCTTAGTATTATCTCTAGGTCTTGTATCTTAGTCTTGTCTCTAGGTCTTGTATCTTAGTCTTACCCCTTAGTCTTGTACCTTAGTCTTATCTCTTAGTCTTATATCTTAGGCTTATCTCTTAGTCTTATATCTTAGTCTTATATCTTAGTCATATCTTAGTCTTATCTCTAGGTCTTGAATCTTAGTCTTATATCTTAGTCTTATATCTTAGTCTTATATCTTAGGCTTATCTCTTAGTCTTATATCTTATGCTTATCTCTTAGTCTTATATCTTAGGCTTATATCTTAGTATTATCTCTTAGTCTTATCTCTTAGACTTATATCTTAGTCTCATCTCTAGGTCTTGTACCTTAGTCTTATCTCTTAGTCTTATACCTTAGTCTTATATCTTAGTCTTACATCTTAGTATTATCTCTTAGTCTTATGTCTTAGTCTTATATCTTAGTCTTGTATCTTAGTCTTATCTCTAGGTCTTGTACCTTAGTCTTATCTCTTAGTCTTATATCTTAGTATTATATCTTAGTCTTATATCTTAGTCTTATCTCTTAGTCTTATATCCTAGTCTTATCTCTTAGCCTTGTATCATAGTCTTATCTCTTCGTCTTATATCTTAGTCTTATCTCTTAGCCTTGTACCTTAGTCTTATCTCTTAGTCTTGTATCTTAGTCGTATCTCTTAGTCTTATATCTTAGTCTTATCTCTTAGTCTTGTATCTTAGTCTTATCTCTAGGTCTTGTACCTTAGTCTTATCTCTTAGTCTTATGTCTTAGTCTTATCTCTAGGTCTTGTATCTTAGTCTTATCTCTTAGTCTTGTATCTTAGTCTTATCTCTTAGTATTATCTCTTAGTCTTATCTCTTAGTCTTATATCTTAGTCTTATATCTTAGTCTTATCTCTTAGTCTTATATCTTAGTCTTATCTCTAGGTCTTGTATCTTAGTCTTATCTCTTAGTCTTATACCTTAGTCTTATATCTTAGTCTTATCTCTTAGTCTTATATCTTAGTCTTATATCTTAGTATTATCTCTTAGTCTTATCTCTAAGTCTTGTACCTTCGTCTTATCTCTAGGTCTTGTACCTTAGTCTTATCACTTAGTCTTATCTCTTAGTCTTATATCTTAGTCTTATTTCTTAGTCTTATATCTTAGTCTTATCTCTTAGTCTTATTTCTTAGTCTTGTATCTTAGTCTTGTATCTTAGTCTTATCTCTAGGTCTTGTACCTTAGTCTTATCTCTTAGTCTTATATCTTAGTCTTATATCTTAGTCTTATATCTTAGTCTTATATCTTAGTCTTATATCTTAGTCTTATCTCTTAGTCTTATATCCTAGTCTTATCTCTTAGTCTTGTATCATAGTCTTATCTCTTCGTCTTATATCTTAGTCTTATCTCTTATCCTTGTACCTTAGTCTTATCTCTTAGTCTTGTATCTTAGTCGTATCTCTTAGTCTTATATCTTAGTCTTATCTCTTAGTCTTGTACCTTAGTCTTATCTTTTAGTCTTGTATCTTAGTCTTATCTCTTAGTCTTATATCTTAGTCTTATCACTTAGTCTTGTATCTTAGTCTTATCTTTAGGTCTTGTACCTTAGACTTATCTCTTAGTCTTATATCTTAATCTTATCTCTAGGTCTTGTATCTTAGTCTTATCTCTTAGTCTTATCTCTTAGTCTTATATCTTAGTCTTATCTCTAGGTCTTGTATCTTAGTCTTATCTCTTAGTCTTGTATCTTAGTCTTATCTCTTAGTCTTATATCTTAGTCTTATCTCTAGGTCTTGTATCTTAGTCTTATCTCTAAGTCTTGTACCTTAGTCTTATCTCTTAGTCTTATATCTTAGGCTTATCTCTTAGTCTTATATCTTAGTCTTATCTCTTAGTCTTGTATCTTAGTCTTATCTCTAGGTCTTGTACCTTAGTCTTATCTCTTAGTCTTATATCCTAGTCTTATCTCTAGGTCTTGTATCTTAGTCTTATCTCTTAGTCTTGTATCTTAGTCTTATCTCTTAGTCTTATCTCTAGGTCTTGTATCTTAGTCTTATCTCTAGGTCTTGTATCTTAGTCTTATCCCTTAGTCTTGTACCTTAGTCTTATCTCTTAGTCTTATCTCTTAGTCTTATATCTTAGTCTTATATCTTAGGCTTATCTCTTAGTCGTATATCTTAGGCTTATCTCTTAGTCTTATCTCTTAGTCTTATATCTTAGTCTTATCTCTAGGTCTTGTATCTTAGTCTTATCTCTTAGTCTTCTATCTTAGTCTTATATCTTAGTCTGATATCTTAGGCTTATCTCTTAGTCTTATATCTTAGGCTTGTATCTTAGTATTATCTCTTAGTCTGATCTCTTAGTCTTATATCTTAGTCTACCTCTAGGTCTTGTACCTTAGTCTATCTCTTAGTCTTATATCTTAGTCTTATCTCTTAGTCTTGTACCTTAGTCTTATCTGTAGGTCTTGTACCTTAGTCTTATCTCTTAGTCTTATCTCTTAGTCATATATCTTAGTCTTATATCTTAGTCTTATCTCTTAGTCTTATCTCTTAGTCTTATCTCTTAGTCTTATATCTTAGTCTTATCTCTAGGTCTTGTACCTTAGTCTTATCTCTTAGTCTTATATCTTAGTCTTATCTCTTAGTCTTGTACCTTAGTCTTATCTCTAGGTCTTGTACCTTAGTCTTATATCTTAGTCTTATCTCTAGGTCTTGTACCTTAGTCTTATATCTTAGTCTTATCTCTAGGTCTTGTATCTTAGTCTTATCTCTAAGTCTTGTACCTTAGTCTTATCTTTTAGTCTTCTATCTTAGTCTTATATCTTAGTATTATATCTTAGGCTTATCTCTTAGTCGTATATCTTAGGCTTATCTCTTAGTCTTATATCTTAGGCTTATCTCTTAGTCTTATCTCTAGGTCTTGTATCTTAGTGTTATCTCTTAGTCTTCTATCTTAGTCTTATATCTTAGTCTATATCTTAGGGTTATCTCTTAGTCTGATATCTTAGGCTTATCTCTTAGTCTTATATCTTAGGCTTGTATCTTAGTATTATCTCTTAGTCTTATCTCTTAGTCTTATATCTTAGTCTTATCTCTAGGTCATGTACCTTAGTCTTATCTCGTAGTCTTATATCTTAGTCTTATCTCTTAGTCTTGTACCTTAGTCTTAGTTCTAGGTCTTGTACCTTAGTCTTATCTCTTAGACTTATCTCTTAGTCACATATCTTAGTCTTATATCTTAGTCTTATCTCTTAGTCTTATCTCTTAGTCTTATCTCTTAGTCTTATATCTTAGTCTTATCTCTAGGTCTTGTACCTTAGTCTTATCTCTTAGTCTTATATCTTAGTCTTATCTCTTAGTCTTGTACCTTAGTCTTATCTCTAGGTTTTGTACCTTAGTCTTATATCTTAGTCTTATCTCTAGGTCTTGTACCTTAGTCTTATATCTTAGTCTTATCTCTAGGTCTTGTATCTTAGTCTTATCTCTAAGTCTTGTACCTTAGTCTTATTTCTTAGTCTTATATCTTAGTCTTATATCTTAGTCTATATCTTAGTCTTATATCTTAGTCTTATCTCTTAGTCTTATCTCTAAGTCTTGTACCTTAGTCTTATCTCTTAGTCTTATATCTTAGTCTTATCTCTTAGTCTTATATCTTAGTCTTATATCTTAGTCTTATCTCTAAGTTTTGTACCTTAGTCTTCTCTCTTAGTCTTATATCTTAGTCTTATCTCTTAGTGTTATCTCTTAGTCTTATATCTTAGTCTTATCTCTTAGTCTTATATCTTAGTCATATCTCTTAGTCTTATATCTTAGTCTTATATCTTAGTCTTATCTCTTAGTCTTATATCTTAGTCTTATATCTTAGTCTTATCTCTTAGTCTTATATCTTAGTCTTATCTCTTAGTCTTATATCTTAGTCTTATCTCTTAGTCTTATATCTTAGTCTTATATCTAGGTCTTGTACCTTAGTCTTATCTCTTAGTCTTATCTCTAGGTCTTGTACCTTAGTCTTATCTCTTAGCCTTATATCTTAGTCTTATATCTTAGTCTTATCTCTTAGTCTTATATCTTATTCTTATCTCTAGGTCTTGTACCTTAGTCTTATCTCTTAGTCTTATATCTTAGTCATATCTCTTTGTCTTATATCTTAGTCTTATATCTTAGTCTTATCTCTAGGTCTTGTACCTTAATCTTATCTCTTAGTCTTGTATCTTAGTCTGATCTCTTAGTCTTATCTCTTAGTCTTATATCTTAGTCTTATCTCTTAGTCTTATATCTTAGTCTTATCTCTTAGTCTTATATCTTAGTCTTATATCTTAGTCTTATATCTTAATCTTATCTCTAGGTCTTGTATCTTAGTCTTATCTCTTATTCTTATCTCGTAGTCTTATATCTTAGTCTTATCTCTTAGTCTGATCTCTTAGTCTTATCTCTTAGTCTTATATCTTAGTCTTATCTCTTAGTCCTGTACCTTATATCTTAGTCTTATCTATTAGTCTTATATCTTAGTCTTATCTCTTAGACTTATATCTTAGTCTTATCTCTAGGTCTTGTATCTTAGTCTTATCGCTTAGTCTTATCTCTTAGTCTTATATCTTAGTCTTATCTCTAGGTCTTGTATCTTAGTCTTATCTCTAGGTATTGTACCTTAGTATAATATCTTAGTCTTATCTCTATGTCTTGTATCTTAGTCTTATATCTTTGTCTTATCTCTTAGTCTTATATCTTAGTCTTATATCTTAGGCTTATCTCTTAGTCGTATATCTTAGGCTTATCTCTTAGTCTTATATCTTAGGCTAATATCTTAGTCTTTTCTCTAGGTCTTGTATCTTAGTCTTATCTCTTAGTCTTATATCGTAGGCTTATCTCTTAGTCTGATATCTTAGGCTTATCTCTTAATCTTATATCTTAGGCTTATATCATAGTATTATCTCTTAGTCTTATCTCTTAGACTTATATCTTAGTCTTATCTCTAAGTCTTGTACCTTAGTCTTATCTCTTAGTCTTATATCTTAGTCCCATCTCTTAGTCTTGTACCTTAGTCTTATCTCTTGGTCTTGTACCTTAGTCTTATCTCTTAGTCTTATCTCTTAGTCATATATCTTAGTCTTATATCTTAGTCTTATCTCTTAGTCTTATCTCTTAGTCTTATCTCTAGGTCTTGTATCTTAGTCTTATCTCTTGGTCTTGTACCTTAGTCTTATATCTTAGTTTTATCTCTAGGTCTTGTATCTTAGTCTTATATCTTAGTCTTATATCCTAGTCTTATATATTAGTTTTATCTCTAGGTCTTGTACCTTAGTCTTGTATATTAGTCTTATATCCTAGTCTTATATATTAGTTTTATCTCTAGGTCTTGTACCTTAGTCTTGTATATTAGTCTTATCTCTTAGTCTGATATCTTAGTCTTATATCTTAGTCTTGTACCTTAGTCTGATATCTTAGTCTTATCTCTTAGTCTTATATCTTAGTCTTATCTCTTAGTCTTGTACCTTAGTCTTGTATCTTAGTCTTATCTCTTAGTCTTGTACCTTAGTCTTATATCTTAGTCTTATCTCTTAGTTTTATATCTTAGTCAGATCTCTTAGTCTTATATCTTAGTCTTATCTCTAGGTCTAGTATCTTAGTCTTATATCTTAGTCTTATCTCTTAGTCTTGTACCCTAGTCTTATATCTTAGTCTTATCTCTTAGTCTTATATCTTAGTCTTATCTTTTAAGCTTATATCTTAGTCTTATCTATAGGTCTTGTATCTTAGTCTTATCTCTTAGTCTTATCTCTTAGTCTTATATCTTAGTCTTATCTCTATGTCTTGTATCTTAGTCTTATCTCTAGGTCTTGTACCTTAGTCTTATATCTTAGTCTTATCTCTAGGTCTTATATCTTAGTCTTATCTCTTAGTCTTATATCTTAGTCTTATACCTTAGTCTTATATCTTAGTCTTATATCTTGGTCTTATATCTTAGTCTTATCTCTTAGTCTTGTACCCTAGTCTTATATCTTAGTCTTATCTCTTAGTCTTATATCTTAGTCTTATCTTTTAGTCTTATATCTTAGTCTTATCTCTAGGTCTTGCACCTTAGTCTTGTATCTTAGTCTTATCTCTTAGTCTTATATCTTAGTCTTATATCTTAGTCTTGTACCTTAGTCTTATATCTTAGTCTTATCTCTTAGTCTTATATCTTAGTCTTATCTCTAGGTCTTGTATCTTAGTCTATATCTTAGTCTTATATCTTAGTCTTATATCTTAGTCTTATATCTTGGTCTTATCTCTTAGTCTTATATCTTAGTCTTATATCTTAGTCTTATCTCTAGGTCTTGTACCTTAGTCTTGTATCTTAGTCTTATCTCTTAGTCTTATATCTTAGTCTTATATCTTAGTCTTGTACCTTAGTCTTATATCTTAGTCTTATCTCTTAGTCTTATATCTTAGTCTTATCTCTTCGTCTTGTACCTTAGTCTTGTATCTTAGTCTTATCTCTTAGTCTTGTACCTTAGTCTTATATTTTAGTCTTATCTCTTAGTCTTATATCTTAGTCTTATCTCTTAGTCTTATATCTTAGTCTTATCTCTAGGTCTTGTATCTTAGTCTTATATCTTAGTCTTATCTCTTAGTCTTATATCTTAGTCTTATCTCTTAGTCTTTTATCTTAGTCTATCTCTTAGTCTTGTATCTTAGTCTTATCTCTAGGTCTTATATCTTAGTCTTGTATCTTAGTCTTATATCTTAGTCTTATATCTTAGTCTTATATCTTAGTCTTATATCTTAGTCTTATATCTTAGTCTTATATCTTAGTCTTGTATCTTAGTCTTATATCTTAGTCTTATCTCTTAGTCTTATATCTTAGTCTTATCTCTTAGTCTTATATCTTAGCCTTATCTCTAGGTCTTGTATCTTAGTCTTATATCTTAGTCTTGTATCATAGTCTTATATCTTAGTCTGATCTCTTAGTCTTATATCTTAGTCTTATCTCTTAGTCTTGTATCTTAGTCTTATCTCTTAGTCTTGTACCTTAGTCTTATCTCTAGGTCTTATATCTTAGTCTTATCTCATAGTCTTATCTCTTAGTCTTGCACCTTAGTCTTCTCTCTTAGTCTTATATGTTAGTCTTATCTCTTAGTCTTGTATCTTAGTCTTTTCTCTTAGTCTTGTACCTTAGTCTTATCTCTTAGTCTTATATCTTAGTCTTATATCTTAGTCTTATATCTTAGTCTTATCTCTTAGTCTTGTACCTTAGTCTTATCTCTTAGCCTTATATCTTAGTCTTATATCTTAGTCTTATCTCTTAGTCTTATATCTTAGTCTTATCTCTTAGTCTTATATCTTATTCTTATCTCTAAGTCTTGTACCTTAGTCTTATCTCTTAGTCTTATATCTTAGTCGTATCTCTTTGTCTTATATCTTAGTCTTATATCTTAGTCTTATCTCTAGGTCTTGTATCTTAGTCTTATCGCTTTGTCTTATCTCTTAGTCTTATATCTTAGACTTATCTCTAAGTCTTGTATCTTAGTCTTATCTCTAGGTATTGTACCTTAGTCTTATATCTTAGTCTTATCTCTAGGTCTTGTATCTTAGTCTTATATCTTTGTCTTATCTCTTAGTCTTATATCTTAGTCTTATATCTTAGGCTTATCTCTTAGTCGTATATCTTAGGCTTATCTCTTAGTCTTATATCTTAGGCTTATCTCTTAGTCTTATATCTTAGTCTTATCTCTAGGTCTTGTATCTTAGTCTTATCTCTTAGTCTTATATCGTAGGCTTATCTCTTAGTCTGATATCTTAGGCTGATGTCTTAATCTTATATCTTAGGCTTATATCTTAGTATTATCTCTTAGTCTTATATCTTAGTCTTATCTTTAAGTCTTGTACCTTAGTCTTATTTCTTAGTCTTATATCTTAGTCTCATCTCTTAGTCTTGTACCTTAGTCTTATCTCTTGGTCTTGTACCTTAGTCTTATCTCTTAGTCTTATCTCTTAGTCGTATATCTTAGTCTTATATCTTAGTCGTATCTCTTAGTCTTATCTCTTAGTCTTATCTCTAGGTCTTGTATCTTAGTCATATCTCTAGGTCTTGTACCTTAGTCTTATATCTTAGTTTTATCTCTAGGTCTTGTATCTTAGTCTTATATCTTAGTCTTATATCTTAGTCTTATATCTTAGTCTTATATCTGAGTCTTATATCTTAGTCTTATCTCTTAGTCGTATATCCTAGTCTTATATATTAGTTTTATCTCTAGGTCTTGTACCTTAGTCTTGTATATTAGTCTTATCTCTTAGTCTTATATCTTAGTCTTATATCTTAGTCTTGTACCTTAGTCTGATATCTTAGTCTTATCTCTTAGTCTTATATCTTAGTCTTATCTCTTAGTCTTGTACCTTAGTCTTGTATCTTAGTCTTATCTCTTAGTCTTGTACCTTAGTCTTATATCTTAGTCTTATCTCTTAGTCTTATATCTTAGTCTGATCTCTTAGTCTTATATCTTAGTCTTATCTCTAGGTCTTGTATCTTAGTCTTATATCTTAGTCTTATCTCTTAGTCTTATATCTTAATCTTTTCTCTTAGTCTTATCTCTTAGTCTTATATCTTAGTCTTATCTCTTAGTCTTGTACCCTAGTCTTATATCTTAGTCTTATCTCTTAGTCTTATATCTTAGTCTTATCTTTTAGTCTTATATCTTAGTCTTATCTCTAGGTCTTGTATCTTAGTCTTATCTCTTAGTCTTATCTCTTAGTCTTATATCTTAGTCTTATCTCTATGTCTTGTATCTTAGTCTTATCTCTAGGTCTTGTACCTTAGTCTTATATCTTAGTCTTATCTCTAGGTCTTATCTCTTAGTCTTATCTCTTAGTCTTATATCTTAGTCTTATACCTTAGTCTTATATCTTAGTCTTATATCTTGGTCTTATATCTTAGTCTTATCTCTTAGTCTTGTACCCTAGTCTTATATCTTAGTCTTATCTCTTAGTCTTATATCTTAGTCTTATCTTTTAATCTTATATCTTAGTCTTATCTCTAGGTCTTGTACCTTAGTCTTGTATCTTAGTCTTATCTCTTAGTCTTATATCTTAGTCTTATATCTTAGTCTTGTACCTTAGTCTTATATCTTAGTCTTATCTCTTAAGTCTTATATCTTAGTCTTATCTCTAGGTCTTGTATCTTAGTCTATATCTTAGTCTTATATCTTAGTCTTATATCTTAGTCTTATATCTTAGTCTTATATCTTTGTCTTATCTCTTAGTCTTATATCTTAGTCTTATATCTTAGTCTTATCTCTAGGTCTTGTACCTTAGTCTTGTATCTTAGTCTTATCTCTTAGTCTTATATCTTAGTCTTATATCTTAGTCTTGTACCTTAGTCTTACATCTTAGTCTTATCTCTTAGTCTTATATCTTAGTCTTATCTCTTAGTCTTGTACCTTAGTCTTGTATCTTAGTCTTATCTCTTAGTCTTGTACCTTAGACTTATATCTTAGTCTTATCTCTTAGTCTTATATCTTAGTCTTATCTCTTAGTCTTATATCTTAGTCTTATCTCTAGGTCTTGTATCTTAGTCTTATATCTTAGTCTTATCTCTTAGTCTTATATCTTAGTCTTATCTCTTAGTCTTATATCTTAGTCTTATCTCTAGGTCTTGTATCTTAGTCTTATATCTTAGTCTTATCTCTTAGTCTTATATCTTAGTCTTATCTCTTAGTCTTTTATCTTAGTCTATCTCTTAGTCTTGTATCTTAGTCTTATCTCTAGGTCTTATATCTTAGTCTTGTATCTTAGTCTTATATCTTAGTCTTATATCTTAGTCTTATATCTTAGTCTTATATCTTAGTCTTATATCTTAGTCTTATATCTTAGTCTTGTATCTTAGTCTTATATCTTAGTCTTATCTCTTAGTCTTATATCTTAGTCTTATCTCTTAGTCTTATATCTTAGCCTTATCTCTAGGTCTTGTATCTTAGTCTTATATCTTAGTCTTGTATCATAGTCTTATATCTTAGTCTGATCTCTTAGTCTTATATCTTAGTCTTATCTCTTAGTCTTGTATCTTAGTCTTATCTCTTAGTCTTGTACCTTAGTCTTATCTCTAGGTCTTATATCTTAGTCTTATCTCATAGTCTTATCTCTTAGTCTTGCACCTTAGTCTTCTCTCTTAGTCTTATATCTTAGTCTTATCTCTTAGTCTTGTATCTTAGTCTTTTCTCTTAGTCTTGTACCTTAGTCTTATCTCTTAGTCTTATATCTTAGTCTTATATCTTAGTCTTATCTCTTAGTCTTGTACCCTAGTCTTATATCTTAGTCTTATCTCTTAGTCTTATATCTTAGTCTTATCTTTTAGTCTTATATCTTAGTCTTATCTCTAGGTCTTGTATCTTAGTCTTATCTCTTAGTCTTATCTCTTAGTCTTATATCTTAGTCTTATCTCTATGTCTTGTATCTTAGTCTTATCTCTAGGTCTTGTACCTTAGTCTTATATCTTAGTCTTATCTCTAGGTCTTATCTCTTAGTCTTATCTCTTAGTCTTATATCTTAGTCTTATACCTTAGTCTTATATCTTAGTCTTATATCTTGGTCTTATATCTTAGTCTTATCTCTTAGTCTTGTACCCTAGTCTTATATCTTAGTCTTATCTCTTAGTCTTATATCTTAGTCTTATCTTTTAATCTTATATCTTAGTCTTATCTCTAGGTCTTGTACCTTAGTCTTGTATCTTAGTCTTATCTCTTAGTCTTATATCTTAGTCTTATATCTTAGTCTTGTACCTTAGTCTTATATCTTAGTCTTATCTCTTAAGTCTTATATCTTAGTCTTATCTCTAGGTCTTGTATCTTAGTCTATATCTTAGTCTTATATCTTAGTCTTATATCTTAGTCTTATATCTTAGTCTTATATCTTTGTCTTATCTCTTAGTCTTATATCTTAGTCTTATATCTTAGTCTTATCTCTAGGTCTTGTACCTTAGTCTTGTATCTTAGTCTTATCTCTTAGTCTTATATCTTAGTCTTATATCTTAGTCTTGTACCTTAGTCTTACATCTTAGTCTTATCTCTTAGTCTTATATCTTAGTCTTATCTCTTAGTCTTGTACCTTAGTCTTGTATCTTAGTCTTATCTCTTAGTCTTGTACCTTAGACTTATATCTTAGTCTTATCTCTTAGTCTTATATCTTAGTCTTATCTCTTAGTCTTATATCTTAGTCTTATCTCTAGGTCTTGTATCTTAGTCTTATATCTTAGTCTTATCTCTTAGTCTTATATCTTAGTCTTATCTCTTAGTCTTATATCTTAGTCTTATCTCTAGGTCTTGTATCTTAGTCTTATATCTTAGTCTTATCTCTTAGTCTTATATCTTAGTCTTATCTCTTAGTCTTTTATCTTAGTCTATCTCTTAGTCTTGTATCTTAGTCTTATCTCTAGGTCTTATATCTTAGTCTTGTATCTTAGTCTTATATCTTAGTCTTATATCTTAGTCTTATATCTTAGTCTTATATCTTAGTCTTATATCTTAGTCTTATATCTTAGTCTTGTATCTTAGTCTTATATCTTAGTCTTATCTCTTAGTCTTATATCTTAGTCTTATCTCTTAGTCTTATATCTTAGCCTTATCTCTAGGTCTTGTATCTTAGTCTTATATCTTAGTCTTGTATCATAGTCTTATATCTTAGTCTGATCTCTTAGTCTTATATCTTAGTCTTATCTCTTAGTCTTGTATCTTAGTCTTATCTCTTAGTCTTGTACCTTAGTCTTATCTCTAGGTCTTATATCTTAGTCTTATCTCATAGTCTTATCTCTTAGTCTTGCACCTTAGTCTTCTCTCTTAGTCTTATATCTTAGTCTTATCTCTTAGTCTTGTATCTTAGTCTTTTCTCTTAGTCTTGTACCTTAGTCTTATCTCTTAGTCTTATATCTTAGTCTTATATCTTAGTCTTATATCTTAGTCTTATCTCTTAGTCTTGTACCTTAGTCTTATCTCTTAGCCTTATATCTTAGTCTTATATCTTAGTCTTATCTCTTAGTCTTATATCTTAGTCTTATCTCTTAGTCTTATATCTTATTCTTATCTCTAAGTCTTGTACCTTAGTCTTATCTCTTAGTCTTATATCTTAGTCGTATCTCTTTGTCTTATATCTTAGTCTTATATCTTAGTCTTATCTCTAGGTCTTGTATCTTAGTCTTATCGCTTAGTCTTATCTCTTAGTCTTATATCTTAGACTTATCTCTAAGTCTTGTATCTTAGTCTTATCTCTAGGTATTGTACCTTAGTCTTATATCTTAGTCTTATCTCTAGGTCTTGTATCTTAGTCTTATATCTTTGTCTTATCTCTTAGTCTTATATCTTAGTCTTATATCTTAGGCTTATCTCTTAGTCGTATATCTTAGGCTTATCTCTTAGTCTTATATCTTAGGCTTATCTCTTAGTCTTATATCTTAGTCTTATCTCTAGGTCTTGTATCTTAGTCTTATCTCTTAGTCTTATATCGTAGGCTTATCTCTTAGTCTGATATCTTAGGCTGATGTCTTAATCTTATATCTTAGGCTTATATCTTAGTATTATCTCTTAGTCTTATATCTTAGTCTTATCTTTAAGTCTTGTACCTTAGTCTTATTTCTTAGTCTTATATCTTAGTCTCATCTCTTAGTCTTGTACCTTAGTCTTATCTCTTGGTCTTGTACCTTAGTCTTATCTCTTAGTCTTATCTCTTAGTCGTATATCTTAGTCTTATATCTTAGTCGTATCTCTTAGTCTTATCTCTTAGTCTTATCTCTAGGTCTTGTATCTTAGTCATATCTCTAGGTCTTGTACCTTAGTCTTATATCTTAGTTTTATCTCTAGGTCTTGTATCTTAGTCTTATATCTTAGTCTTATATCTTAGTCTTATATCTTAGTCTTATATCTGAGTCTTATATCTTAGTCTTATCTCTTAGTCGTATATCCTAGTCTTATATATTAGTTTTATCTCTAGGTCTTGTACCTTAGTCTTGTATATTAGTCTTATCTCTTAGTCTTATATCTTAGTCTTATATCTTAGTCTTGTACCTTAGTCTGATATCTTAGTCTTATCTCTTAGTCTTATATCTTAGTCTTATCTCTTAGTCTTGTACCTTAGTCTTGTATCTTAGTCTTATCTCTTAGTCTTGTACCTTAGTCTTATATCTTAGTCTTATCTCTTAGTCTTATATCTTAGTCTGATCTCTTAGTCTTATATCTTAGTCTTATCTCTAGGTCTTGTATCTTAGTCTTATATCTTAGTCTTATCTCTTAGTCTTATATCTTAATCTTTTCTCTTAGTCTTATCTCTTAGTCTTATATCTTAGTCTTATCTCTTAGTCTTGTACCCTAGTCTTATATCTTAGTCTTATCTCTTAGTCTTATATCTTAGTCTTATCTTTTAGTCTTATATCTTAGTCTTATCTCTAGGTCTTGTATCTTAGTCTTATCTCTTAGTCTTATCTCTTAGTCTTATATCTTAGTCTTATCTCTATGTCTTGTATCTTAGTCTTATCTCTAGGTCTTGTACCTTAGTCTTATATCTTAGTCTTATCTCTAGGTCTTATCTCTTAGTCTTATCTCTTAGTCTTATATCTTAGTCTTATACCTTAGTCTTATATCTTAGTCTTATATCTTGGTCTTATATCTTAGTCTTATCTCTTAGTCTTGTACCCTAGTCTTATATCTTAGTCTTATCTCTTAGTCTTATATCTTAGTCTTATCTTTTAATCTTATATCTTAGTCTTATCTCTAGGTCTTGTACCTTAGTCTTGTATCTTAGTCTTATCTCTTAGTCTTATATCTTAGTCTTATATCTTAGTCTTGTACCTTAGTCTTATATCTTAGTCTTATCTCTTAAGTCTTATATCTTAGTCTTATCTCTAGGTCTTGTATCTTAGTCTATATCTTAGTCTTATATCTTAGTCTTATATCTTAGTCTTATATCTTAGTCTTATATCTTTGTCTTATCTCTTAGTCTTATATCTTAGTCTTATATCTTAGTCTTATCTCTAGGTCTTGTACCTTAGTCTTGTATCTTAGTCTTATCTCTTAGTCTTATATCTTAGTCTTATATCTTAGTCTTGTACCTTAGTCTTACATCTTAGTCTTATCTCTTAGTCTTATATCTTAGTCTTATCTCTTAGTCTTGTACCTTAGTCTTGTATCTTAGTCTTATCTCTTAGTCTTGTACCTTAGACTTATATCTTAGTCTTATCTCTTAGTCTTATATCTTAGTCTTATCTCTTAGTCTTATATCTTAGTCTTATCTCTAGGTCTTGTATCTTAGTCTTATATCTTAGTCTTATCTCTTAGTCTTATATCTTAGTCTTATCTCTTAGTCTTATATCTTAGTCTTATCTCTTAGTATTGTATCTTAGTCTTATCTCTAGGTCTTATATCTTAGTCTTGTATCTTAGTCTTGTATCTTAGTCTTATATCTTAGTCTTATATCTTAGTCTTATATCTTAGTCTTATATCTTAGTCTTATATCTTAGTCTTGTATCTTAATCTTATATCTTAGTCTTATCTCTTAGTCTTATATCTTAGTCTTATCTCTAGGTCTTGTATCTTAGTCTTATATCTTAGTCTTGTATCTTAGTCTTATATCTTAGTCTGATCTCTTAGTCTTATATCTTAATCTTATCTCTTAGTCTTGTATCTTAGTCTTATCTCTTAGTCTTGTACCTTAGTCTTATCTCTAGGTCTTATATCTTAGTCTTATCTCATAGTCTTATCTCTTAGTCTTGTACCTTAGTCTTCTCTCTTAGTCTTATATCTTAGTCTTATCTCTTAGTCTTGTACCTTAGTCTTATCTCTTCGTCTTATATCTTAGTCTTATCTCTTATCCTTGTACCTTAGTCTTATCTCTTAGTCTTGTATCTTAGTCGTATCTCTTAGTCTTGTATCTTAGTCTTTTCTCTTAGTCTTGTACCTTAGTCTTATCTCTTAGTCTTATATCTTAGTCTTATATCTTAGTCTTATATCTTAGTCTTATCTCTTAGTCTTGTATCTTAGTCTTATCTCTTAGTCTTGTATCTTTGTCTTATATCTTAGTCTTATATCTTAGTCTTATATCTTAGTCTTATATCTTAGTCTTATCTCTTAGTCTTGTACCTTAGTCTTGTATCTTAGTCTTATCTCTTAGTCTTGTACCTTAGTCTTATATCTTAGTCTTATCTCTTATTCTTATCTCTTAGTCTTGTATCTTAGTCTTGTACCTTAGTCTTATATCTTAGTCTTATCTCTTAGTCTTATCTCTTAGTCTTGTACCGTAGTCTTATATCTTAGTCTTATCTCTTAGTCTTGTATCTTAGTCTTATCTCTTAGTCTTGTACCTTAGTCTTATATCTTAGTCTTATCTCTTAGTCTTGTATCTTAGTCTTATCTCTTAGTCTTTTACCTTAGTCTTATCTCTAAGTCTTTTATCTTAGTCTTATCTCTTAGTATTGTATCTTAGTCTTATCTCTTAATCTTGTATCTTAGTCTCATCTTTTTGTCTTGTATCTCATTCTTATCTCTTAGTCTTGTATCTTAGTCTCTTCTCGTAGTCTTGTCTCTTAGTCTTATCTCTCTTAGTGTTGTATATTAGTCTGGTCTGTCAGTCTTATCTCGGAATCTGGTCTCTCAGTTATATCTCTGAATTTGGTCTCTCAGTTTTATCCCTGAATCTGGTCTCTCAATCTTATCCTTTAACCTGGTCTCTTAGTCTTATCTCTGAATCTAGTCTCTCAGTCTTATCTCTGAATC
Source organism: Cepaea hortensis (assembly GCA_963921405.1). Classification (NCBI taxonomy): domain Eukaryota; kingdom Metazoa; phylum Mollusca; class Gastropoda; order Stylommatophora; family Helicidae; genus Cepaea; species Cepaea hortensis. Next base: position 136,692,493 of record OY992877.1, read on the forward strand.
TGGTCTCTCAGTCTTATCTCTGAATCTGGTCTCTCAGTCTTATCCCTTAATCTTGTCTCTCAGTCTTATCCCTTATTCTGGTCTCTTAATTTTATATCTTAGTGTTGTATATTAGTGTTGTCTCTCAGTCTTATCTCTGAATCTGGTTTCTTAATTTTATATCTTATTGTTGTATATTAGTTTGGTCTCTCAGCCTTGTGTCACAGTCTTGTCACTTAGGCTGTAAACATAATAGTCAAGAACTAAGTCGTAGTTCGGCGTGTTTTAGCATTCCCTTAATCATCTAGTGGCTAGTAATCGTGCTTGCCGGCCGGTGGTTCTGTATTCAAATCCTTCTGAAGACAAGACACCGGGCTTATGATAGGCAGAGAGATGTGGGGGTGGCTAAATTACGCACAGTTCACGCCATAACAACAAATCAGTTGAAGATGGGGGAAACATTAGATGAACCCTTTCGAACATCACAGGTAGCCTACTGGTAATTTGCGTCCCCAAGTCAAAGACGAGAAGTCAACATTTTAGTTCAACTGACCACTAAAGGGGTTGAATCCGCTACTGTGCATGCCCGTTGCAGGACGTGACAATCACTTATAAACCCTTCTAGCTGTTTACTAGATAATTTTACATTCACTAATTTGTCATTGCTTTCTGAACGAGAAGTCAACGTTTATGTCCAATTGACTGCGTGTGGAATGAACCCACTATGTCGCCGCTAGAAGAGACAGTTTCAGCGCGTTAAACATCTCAGCCACGCCGACCTCTCATCTCACAAAATTAACAAACGAAGCCCGCAGAAACGTACTTCATGCCGAAATGTGAAGCTATCAGGAGATATGTGAATGTGTATGAATCCAGTTTACCGAACTGCAAACGGGCTTTCCGAAATGACAATCAAACATTACGGACCAGGCGAGGTCTCGAAAGACAATGTAATTGAAAATAGCTCCCTTTTTGGATAAATGAAGAAAGACATCCTATATACTATCACATGCTGTAGTGGGGAAAATGTCATCTCAGTATAGGTTCTCTCTCTTTCTCTCACACACATATGTGTGCGTGGATGTGTGTGTGTGTGTGTGTGTGTGTGTGTGTGTGTGTGTGTATGTAAGTCTGTTAAAGCACAAACCCAGCTCTAAGACGTCTTATGGAGAGACATACGGTGTTAAGGATCCATTGCAGCCAGCCTTCAATGTGGAGACGGCACCTGATTGATTAAAGGAGGACTACTAAGGTTAAATAAGAGAAAGAGCTAGAGGCGAATCTTTGGTGCCCTGGTTATATAAAACACTGGCTAGTTGAAGCTGGTTAGCTGTGTAAAGCATTTAACGGATAGTAAAGATAATTCTGATCTCAGACAAGAAGCTGGTGATACAGGAAGGCTGATGTACACCCAAAGAAAACAGTTTTGAATGAAGCTGAGTAGCTGTGTAAAGCATTTCATGGATAGTAAAGATAATTCTGATCTCAGACAAGAAGCTGGTGATACAGGAAGGCTGATGTACACCCAAAGAAAGCAGTTTTGAATGAAGCTGAGTAGCTGTGTAAAGCATTTCATGAATAGTAAAGATAATTCTGATCTCAGACAAGAAGCTGGTGATACAGGAAGGCTGATGTACACCCAAAGAAAACAGTTTTGAATGAAGCTGAGTAGCTGTGTAAAGCATTTCATGGATAGTAAAGATAATTCTGATCTCAGACAAGAAGCTGGTGATACAGGAAGGCTGATGTACACCCAAAGAAAACAGTTTTGAATGAAGCTGAGTAGCTGTGTAAAGCATTTCATGGATAGTAAAGATAATTCTGATCTCAGTCAAGAAGCTGATGATACAAGAAGGCTGCTGTACACCCAAAAAAGCAGTTTTGAATGAAGCTGAGTAGCTGTGTAAAGCATTTCATGGATAGTAAAGATAATTCTGATCTCAGACAAGAAGCTGGTGATACAGGAAGGCTGCTGTACACCCAAAGAAAGCAGTTTTGAATGAAGCTGAGTAGCTGTGTAAAGCATTTCATGGGTGGTAAGGAGAGTTTTCATCTCAGACAAGAAGCTGGTGATACAGGAAGGCTGTTGTACACCCACCGAGAAGAAGAAGTAAAAGAAGAAGAAAAAGAAGAAGACGAAGAAAAGGATAAATATATGAAATTGATAAGGAGTAGACTAGAGTGAAGAGCCATTAGTAAAGTAGGTTGAGGACCCATAAACAAGTCTTAAGGCGCATTGCACAAAAAATGCGACACCCATATTTTTATACACCAACGGGCGTCACTCGCTGGGAGATGTGGTCAGTATGAGACCTTTACTTCCCAAGACGTTTCCTGGTACCCATTGTATAATTTGTCGACCTGGCAGCTCAAGTTAATAACCAGAGGGCCGCAGTCCGGCGTCTATCCACTACGCTACTAGAGCTCACAATAAGCCATTTTTAAAAATTCGCATATCCTTTACAGGACATCGCTGTCAACAGCAGCATCTTTCAGCTGTCTGTTGATTTCTTGGCAAGATTACGCTCAGTAGTTTGCCATTGCTTTCTGAGCAGCCGGCTCAGTTATCCCGCAAGTCACCAGCGGGGGACGAACCGCTCCCAGTTCTCGCCCGCTACGAGGCTCTGCGTGATAAACGGGATTACGGAGAAAGTGTTGTAACCCCTCGGCCAGAGAGACCGGCAATAAGCCATTACCAACATTAAAAGAAGTTGGAAAAAGTTTGAAGCGACAAATCTAAACTTAGATTGGAGAGATTGTGCAAGACGAGCCAAGAGCAGATAAACAGGCTGGCTCCGTAAGTAAGTATCCACAGCTTAATTATACCGAATCTAACAGTGCTATAAATCCTGGGAACTTGCAGTCCACATCAATGATAGGGCGATATCCTGGCTTCTCTCTCGGGTCTGTTCTGACACTGCAATCATACGGAGTCTGGATAAAACTACCAAAACATTAATTGGTTTTCACTGAAAACTCCTTGTGATCGATGCTTGTTCGTGACGCCATTTTCTTGGCAAACTCGCCTTTATGATTCCGAACTTGGAGCTCTTGTGGACGACCGTAAGGATGAGTTATGGCTCTTCAATGATTGCTCTTGGCCTTGGCATAGCTCTGTTTGTATGGGCGGTGATTGTGGTTACAGATAATTATTTCTGTGATGCTGATCTTCATTTATGGCAGTTCCAAATCATTACAAGTTCCATAAAAACAGGGTTAGCACTTCCGCAGATAGCCCTGAAATTTGATAACCGTATTAAAAGGTCGCCTCAACAAGATGGATTATTCAACTTTCACTTATTTTGTTATCAGTGGCTGGAAATTGTGAGCAAAAACCCGAGTAATCCCTTACAAATCCTTTACTACACACGACATGTTGTTTGAAATCTTTACACAAAAGGTTGCCGCGAAGCTTCTGGAGATGTTAATGCGGAAATAAATGTTTGGTCAACTTTGTTAAATGCTACCATGTTGCTATTTGATTTAACTTGCTGCAATGTTTTCAGCCTCTTTTTGCTGTTCCACCATCTGGTGCATTCGTAAGAGATTCTGTCGCAGCTAGACTATACCACTATTTTATATTGTTCTTGATTAAATTACCCTTTGCGATTGCTAGAACTCTGAGCTAGAACTGCAAAGTGGTAAACGTGCATATCTTCTCTGCCAGCTGCTTTATATTTGGAAATGAGAAAGTGTTTAGACTAGTCAAGAAGTGAAGGGAAATGTGCTTACAGAGCAATATATGAAGAGGTACAAACAATAATAAGAAATACATTCAAAGAAACATCCCAAAAATCCCCAGCGATAGACTCAACAGCACTATACTATTCATTGTCAAAAGGAGATGAAATAACATGTGAACTAAGCAACAACAACAAAAAAACTGCTGAAAATGTTATGCATAATTGGTGTTTTTCTTTTGCACAGCTAAAAAGATATACCAGCTCACTGAACTCCACACTAAATAAAAAAGTGGATCCCCAAACAATAAACGGGTAAGCTCAACATAAGAATTCGCCCGAAGGTGGAATCAACAAAGATACGGTCGCAAGAAGGAGAATAACAAGAAAAATGACGAAGAAGAAGAAGAAAACACAAAGAAGAAGCAGAAGAAAAAGAAACGGAAGAAGAAGAAGATCGAGAAACAGAAAAGAACAATACCAACGCACTTAGAGGACGAGGAATTGTTTAAAAAAATGAGTTAATAATGATGATTATGATGAGGATAATGATAATAAAAAGCAGAAAGGGAGTACGGACAAGAAAAAAGAAGGACGGGGGTGGGAGAGGGGGGGGGGGGGGGCTCAAAAATAGTAATAATAATAATTAATGATGATGAAGTCGAAGATGATAACGATAATAATAATAATAATAATAATAATAGTAATAATAATAATAATACGGATGAGGTCGAGGGATAGGAGGATAAGGAGAAGAACGATGGGTAGGAGGAGAAGAGGAGACGACGGAACAAGAGTACGGGAGAGGAAGACAAAAACAATTAAACCAGAGAATGACAAAGAAGTTGAAGCAGTCAAAAAGAAAGAAGAGGAAGAGAAAACAGATGACATAATCTCTGATATCTATTGGATTTCAACACAGGATACAATAAGAATACAATCAGTTTTCTAAATAATTAAACATACAATATTCCGAACATTGCCTAACAGTGACGCTGTGTGGTTCTATGGTTAAAAAAAGGCAATCTTATTATACATTTTTAAGGATAACTGCTGTTATCAAACAGCATGACAGATTGAAATATCAAGACAACAAAGGAGGCAGACTAAAAATCATAAAACAAACCGCAGGAATGACCGAGCTGTGGTGAAATTTAGATGATTTCACAATTGCCCGAATCTAAAATATTTGTGTTATGTATGCACTGTCATTACATTACACAGCTAAAAAGTTTCTCCTAATAAACGCGCTGAGCTCGATTTTCCTCGTCAAATAATGGCAGAAAGATTGAGAGAAATTCACAGCGGCTGCCGGGTAAGGAAAATGATAGTTATGTGAAATTAATGCAGCGCTTGGGGCAGAAACAAATTGTGGCAGCGAAGAGATAGGCTTTACCCTCGCCTTTACATAGCCCGCCGTTGGAAGATAAGCGGTGCTGGGGAAGGCAGTCGCTTTCTTGAAGAATGCTTGGCGCTTGACTGATTGGTCTGTAGCCAGTTTTTACCGCCAGGGATAACCACTCTGGCTTTATGGTATATCTCGTGGCATTCACTTGATGTCGATGATGACGCATTAGTAGATTATAGTAGACTGGGAAACTAACTTGTCTGGTCAAATTGTAATCAGACGTTGCGGCTATTTTATTGTATGCTCTTCTTCTAGTTTAATAACTGCGTAACTATGGAGCGGTGCTGGGTTAGTGGTTAGTGCGCTTGCCTGTTAAGACATTGGGCTGGGTTCAATTCCAATCAGTAGGTCATTATGACCGAATGGATAAGAACACGTGTTTTAAACATCCGTGTACTGATGCTGAGGTAAGGGGTTCAACCCCTACACCGGACAGTTGGACTAAAATATTGACCTATTGTCCTTGATTTGGGGACGTAAACTACAAGTACCTCTGATGTCGGAGTGGGTTCGCCTGATAGCGAGGGACACTATTTATATGGAAAGCTAATCCACACGCAAAATTAAGTCCAGCACTACTAGAAGGAGTGTGTATGGACGAGGCTTGGATTCAAAGCGAGCGAACGCAAAAAAAAATAAAAAATTCCCAAGCAGTCATCATTATTTCCCGATCTATACAGCACTGGGGACACACAGCTCCATCAGCATGAGTACATATCAGTTTCAGGATTCTCTGGCAAGAAAAGGCGGCAAGGAAGGAAACTGGACATCCCACCTAATATTTCATGACCGACCTCATATGCTGCCGCCCAATAAGGCAGCCTTACATTAGAGTGATTGTCACGTTGGATCAAGGGTATCGGGAATGGGCAGCGGGTGACACAGAGGCGTTCGTGCAACAGATCCGCGCAACAGCTGATAAGTGACAATTCAAGCCTAAGAGATGTGATAATATGCATGGATGAATCTGTGGGGCGAGGTAAACGGAGTGCGTGGTGCAAAGATAAAGGAGAGTATGTCGTAGGATATCACGACTTTCAGTATGAGAATGGAGGTGGAGGCAGCAACGGCGGCTGGAGAGTAGCGCAGAATATGTTATTTTTGTTTTAAAGACAGACTCGCAAAGCATCCTACGTAAAATATAAACTGGTATGTTCCACGTGGAGTGTAACTTGTTTCACTCGAAATGAAGGCCAAGAGCATATCATGGATTGTCTACCCAGGGCAGTGCGGGTGTGCGAGGAAATTAACAGGCTGATAGTCTGGCTGCTGCTGCTCATTTGGGTAGCCAACTATATTATGATAAAGTTGACGTGGTAAAAGCAAAACATATACAGGACCCACACCAGCAAAGGATAATACAGAGTGAGTGAGCAAAAGGTGTGGACTACATTAAAAGTATAGAGGAAAACGCAGGGGACGTTCAATTAACCTGCCACTTGTACCATCAGCGTGGACACTCTTAGCTGTCTACTGTAGCAGGGCACGTTCAATTAGCCTGCCACTGGTACCATCAGCGTGGACACTCTCCACTGTCTACTGTAGCAGGGAACGTTCAATTAGCCTTGCACTTGTACCGCCAGCGTGGACACTCTTAGCTGTCTACTGTAGCAGGGCACGTTCAATTAGCCTGCCACTGGCACCATCAGCGTGGACACTCTTAGCTGTCTACTGTAGCAGGGAACGTTCAATTAGCCTTGCACTTGTACCGCCAGCGTGGACACTCTTAGCTGTCTACTGTAGCAGGGCACGTTCAATTAGCCTGCCACTGGCACCATCAGCGTGGACACTCTCCACTGTCTACTGTAGCAGGGAACGTTCAATTAGCCTTGCACTTGTACCGCCAGCGTGGACACTCTTAGCTGGCTACTGTAGCAGGGAACGTTCAATTAGCCTGCCACTGGCACCATCAGCGTGGACACTCTCCACTGTCTACTGTAGCAGGGAACGTTCAATTAGCCTGCCACTGGTATCATCAGCGTGGACACTCTCCACTGTCTACTGTAGCAGGGAACGTTCAATTAGCCTTGCACTTGTACCGCCAGCGTGGTCACTCTTAGCTGGCTACTGTAGCAGGGAACGTTCAATTAGCCTTGCACTTGTACCGCCAGCGTGGTCACTCTTAGCTGTCTACTGTAGCAGGGGACGGAGCACGCGTGGGAATGCCCTGAATACAGTGATGATGACGCTTGGTTTCATATTCCATATTTGGTGGTTTAGAATATGTGAAAGTCTAACACTTCACTCCTCAAGGACAGTATCTGCCTCGGAACTATCGTTCCCTTTTTAACTCATTCTACATCAGTGGCTGTGAGGCTGGGAGAGTCCGATTTTATTCTCTGGGCACTAAGTAGTTATGCATTATAAAGTTAGTTGCACATTCTTTACATGACGTAGCAGTCAACTCCAGCATTGTTTTGGCTGATTATACTTCCTGTGCAAGTTTACGTTCAATAGCTTGCCACTGCTTTCTGAACGACAGGCACTTAAACCATTGTATGGCAACCAACGCAAGACGGTCTGCTTCCAAATCGCCCGCAACTGTATTTCGAACTCGGGATTCGGGATTACGAATTGTATTTGTGATTCCTTCTCCACAGAGCCGGCTGCATTATAAATAGATGTAAAATTAAGAAAGGCGTGCGTTTGTTAAGGTGCATGTCAGAAAAGGGGGTGAGAGTGTCAGGATTGTGGGAGATAGAAAGAACAGTTAGCCTGAAATATCAAGTGGTGGGTTTTGATCGTAGCCTGTCAAACACGTGCCACGTGAGCAGATTTAATAACAACTAAACGTAAAAGTGGCCTAGCATTACCGAAGACTGATGCTCGTATGGAACAGAGGATACTACTCTACGTGTTCCAATATTTGCTATCTCACTGGCTGAGTGTGTTCACATATCTGTGTCGCGAGAAGAATGTGAATGATCTTGGGATGCACATTGAAATGTAGCTGTGTCATTGTGTGAAAGACTGAAATGCATTAGTCACCATGGTGGAATGTAAATGATTGTGGGTTGTATTTATCGTATAACTGTGCCACATTGTGAAAGACTGGAATGTATTCAGAATGGGAGAGGAAAGGGGTGACTGTGAATGATCGTGGGTTGCGCACGAAACATCTCCGCCACAACTATGGGGTAGATGCCCAGGCTAGGCTGGTCCCGACGAGTCACTAATGATGGCAGATTACTATATGTTAACTTTAATATGCTCAATGGCAAGCGAATAAAGTGAGGAAGGTTCTAGATGATGAAAGCAGGAGAAAGTATTGGGCAGATTACCAATCAGGCACTTACAGAGTGGACAAGAATTTATTGGTATGGACAACAACAAGAGCAACTTCCGTCCAGTACTTATTACGGTGGGCAGACAACAGAAAACTGAAATTAAGAACTTATCGTCAATGCTCTTGGGATATTACCTCACATGCTCCGTCCCCTTAAAAAAAAAAAAAAAAAAACTATTTCGTCTTACACTCGCTCCATTTGTGGAATGCTATCCTCGCTACAGAGGTCACAGGTTGTGAGAATTGTATGGATATTTTGCCCTGGCCATGTGGGAGTGTGGGGGAATGAACAGGCTAA